>CM035425.1:86993938-87153938 GCA_020310875.1 Ceratopteris richardii | reverse complement strand
CGCATTCCAGCATTCCAGTGACTCTCCTTAGGTTTGTTGGAAAACCTGCTTAACACTCCAACAGCATAGCAAATGTCTGGTCTAGTGTTGCACAGAAAAATAAGACTTCCAACGAGCTTCCTATACTTCTTAGCATCTACATCAGGCATGTTATCATCCATAGATAGCTTATGATTTACCTCCATAGGTGTGCTAGTTGGTTTGCAGTCCATCATTCCAAATGCCTTGAGAATTTCTTTGGAATATTTTTGTTGTGAGATGAAAATGCCATCCTTCCTTTGCCATACTTCAATTCCCAGACAAAAATGGAGTAGACCTAAGTCTGTCATTTCAAACTCAGTTCCCAAGCTGATCCGAGTTTGATTGATGAGTTCCTGATGATCTCCTGTAATGATCAAATCATCTACATATACAATGACAACAACTAGCTTGCTATCCCTTTTCGTTACATACAGGTTAGCATCATAAGTACTTCTTTCAAAACCCATATTTTTGAAAAAATGATCTATTCGTTGGTACCAAGCCCGTGGAGCTTGCTTAAGTCCATACAAAGCTTTCTTCAACCTGCAAACTTTATTTTCTGAATTGGGCACCTCAAAACCTGGTGGTTGAGATACATATACCTCCTCCTTGAGGTGACCATTCAAAAATGCAGATTTGACATCCATCTGGAAAATAGGCCAAGACTTTTGTGCAGCTACTGCAAGTACCGTCCGAATAGTTGTCATGCGTGCTGTTGGTGCAAAAGTTTCTTGAACATCAAATCCTTCAATCTGTGAAAAACCCTGTGCAACTAATCGTGCCTTATACTTTTCTAATGTTCCATCAGCTTTATATTTAGCTTTCCAAATCCATTTAGTACCTATTACCTTCTTCTTTGGCGGCAAGTCGACTAGATCCCATGTATCATTTTTGAGTATACTATCATACTCAGACTGCATTGCCGCTCTCCAATCTGGATCATCAAGGGCTTCTTCAATGGTGGTAGGTTCCTTTATCGAACCCATGATATCTGCCATTAGAGCCATGTTAACAATGTGTTCTGAGGCTCTCCTTTGCTCCTCTATTCTCTTTGATCTTCGTAATCCATCCGATGATGATTCTGGTACATCTACATGTGGATTGTGATCATCAAAGAGCTGTTGTGCCCACTTCGGTAGTGGCTTACGCTGTGCAGCTACAACTGGTTGGCTTTTTATTGAGGAAATTTCTCCATTAGATGTTTCCTCCTCCTCAACTTTAACCTGTCTTTTGATAGGCACAAGGTGAGATATTTCTCCGCTTGATGAGATAGTAGATTTACCTTTATCTTCTACTAAGTGTGGTCGTTCATCAAACACCACATCTCGGCTGACAAAAATCTTCCTTGCCTCAGGATCCCATAACCTGTATGCTTTAGACTCTTCACTATATCCTAGGAAGACACACTTTTTGCTTTTTGAATCCAACTTTGATCTTGTTGAATCAGGAATATGTGCATAACAGAAACAACCAAAAATTCTGAAATGCAAAACTGAAGGCTTTTTACCAGAATATGCTTCTTGAGGAGTCATCCCCTTTAAAGCTTTTGTGTAGCTTCGATTGAGGATGTAGACTGCTGTATTGACTGCTTCTGCCCAGAATGAATCAGGCATGTCTTGAGCCTTCAACATACAACGAGCCATTTCAACTACTGTCCTATTCCTGCGCTCAACAACGCCATTTTGTTGGGGTGTATGAGCTGTGGTAAGTTGCCTTTTCACACCATGCTCCTTACAGTAATTGTTGAATTCTGTTGACAAGAATTCACCTCCTCTATCTGTTCTAAATTTCTTCAGTTTCCTTCCTGATTCATTTTCTACATACTTATGCCACGTTTTAAATTTTTCAAAAGCATCAGCCTTCTCTTGAATGAAATAAACCCACATCTTTCTACTATAATCGTCGACTAATAGCAAGAAGTAGAAAGATCCTCCTAAAGCAGGTGTAGACATTTTACCGCAGAGATCAGCATGTACCAACTCTAGAGGAGCTTGAGATCGATTGCTGGTCTCTCTTGGAAATGCCTTTCGTTGTTGCTTGCCCATCATACAAGCTTCACAAGGTTCCTGCAACTCTGAAAATGCAGGCATATGAGCAACCATCCCTGTTCGTTGCATCTCCTTCAAAACTGCAAATCCGAGATGCCCAAATCGTCGGTGCCATAACCTGCTTACATCTTTATCTTCTATAGCAGTTAAAGCACTTAACTCATACAAGTTATCCCGTCGTATGCCTTTACCTACAACATTACCTGATGAATCCATGATTTCCGCACCACTCTTATTGAAGTGAACTTCGAGTCCACGATCTGTTATTGCAGAAACTGACAACAAATTTCTTTTGAGTGTAGGTACATAGAGAACATCGGATAACTTTTTCTCAACACCTGGAGAAGTGATAAAAGAGATGGTTCCAGTTCCTTCAGCTGGACACTTGGAGTCATTTCCCACCACTACATTGATGGATTCCCGCAGAGGCACTAGGGAACTATACCAATCCTTTTTACTAGTCATATGGCGAGAAGCTCAACTATCTAAAATCCATGGCTCATCAACACGAGCTTGAGCAGATGAACATACCTCTTCAATAGCTACCCAAAGTTCCAGCTCTGTGTTGTTTGCAGACTCTTTGTTCTTCCATGATGATTTTACAGTCCCATTCCGTTCATCAGCTTGCTTCTTTCTGCAATCCTTGATGGCATGGCCTTTCTTTTCACAATAGAAGCAACTTCCTGTGAACTTTTTCTTCTTTGGCTTCTTCTTTGATCCCTCTGAAGAGCCTTTACCTTTTGCATTTGCTGAGAATGCAGCATCAGTTGTACTTTGCCGATTCTTCAGCCGCATCTCTTCTTCTAAAAGCATGGCACAAAACTCTTCAAATGTAAGAGGAGTTGGCCTTACCTGAGTGTTAAGGGCTGTTACTAATCCATCATACTTTGCTGGAAGAACACGTACAGATCTTCGAGCCAACTCTTCTGGTGTTATAACAACACCAACTGCAGCCAATTGATCTTGAAGATGCTTTATCCGTTTGATAAAATCTTCAGCCTTTTCAGAATCAGAATGCTTTTCATTTGCCAACTGATTTTCTAAATTCTGTATCCTAGTGTGGTTCTTGGTCTCATATTGTCGAGCCAATATGCCCCAAGCCTCATGTGCTTTAGTAGTATGTTGAACTAAAGTAAGCACAGAATCACTTACACTAGTGACAATCGCACATAATGCATCAGCATTCCGCCTCTTCCAAGCTCGTAGAAGATCTGGATCTGGCTGAATCATCAATCTTGAATTTGCTGGATCTTCAACTGGTATAGGCTCTGGATCCAATCCCATCGGTCCCATGACAGTGTCAAGTAATTCATAGGAGTCCAAAATTGCAGAAATTTTGAACTTCCAGAGTGTATAATTGGTTCCATCCAGCTTCCCTTCAGTGAATGCAGGTGGACGAATTCGAATAGGTGCAGCATTAACATTAGCTGAAGCACCAAGACTACTATTCGACGATGAAGCCATCATGTAATCACTCGAATAATCTACTGATATTCTAGTCTGCTAGTAGGCTAAAATAATGATACTTCTCAAGCTATTCGAACCTTACAGCTCTGATACCATGAAAGACAATAGTTACGCAATATAACACAGGAGTAATAGCAGAGAAGATAACAAATATAGGAGAATCTCAACTATTTTCTACTAGCAGCAAGTACAAAGATGATGGCGTTGTCCACCCGTGCGCTCTCAAGGTAGAGCTTAAATGGTGATCTAGACAACTCTAGATAGGGAGATACAAGGTAGAGGTATGCTGGCTCAACTCGGTATCTTAGGAAGTGCAGAAGTCATATATATATAGGATCATGGGTGGCCTGCCATGGACGGTTATACATGGGCGGTAGAGCGTGGGCGGCCACCGCCCGCGTAATTGCCATACACGGCTTAGACTGGTTGAACCGACCTAACAAATATAAATGATTTCTGACTCCGACAGGGAATATTCCATGGAATATTCCCTTTACCGTCGCGCTGGGGGCGCTGCCCCCGGACCCCCACCAGGGGGCCCGCTGGCCCCCTGGGACCCCCCAGCCAGGGGGCCCGCTGGCCCCCTTGGACCCCCCAGCCGGGGCTGCTCACCGCTGCCCCGGACCCCACAATTGGGGACCCTGGTAACTCCCTTTCCTTATAATATCTTACATGGTCCAATATGACCTTCATCCAACATTCAAGTTGGGATTCCCATCAATTGGGTAATGCACGCTTGGCTTCTCCTCATAAAGGGGGCCTTACAAAATGTGCATACAATCATGAGGGGTAGACATTGATCATATACTAACAATACACATATATATATATATATATATATATATATATATATATATATATATATATATATATATATATATATATATATATATATATATATATATACATACATGTGTGTGTATACATATACACACACACACATATATATATATATATATATATATATATATATATATATATATATATATATATATATATATATATATATATATATATATATATAGATAGATAGATCGATCGATAGGCTGCCATAGGCCATTGGAACTCATACAACAACCGCTATATCAATGCCATCCATAGTGCACATTTAGACGAGTAATATGATTGGTATATTGATGTTTCATGGTAAACATACATGTAAATATGATTGGTATATTGATGTTTCATGGTAAACATACATGTAAATTTAGACACATATTGCAATGATCGTAAGTATACCAATGTTTTCATAGCAAGAAATATTTTATTAGGGCAGTCAACTTCTACAATCAAAACCTGGAAAAACAATAGTCATATTTAAGTGGTTGCTTTTCATTTTTTTCTCTTGACTTATGGGCCCTCATAGGCTACATTGCACAATGGCTTGTCTCACTGGTTTCCTCTAATATCAGTGTTTAGAGAGATCATGAACATGAGACTTTAAAAAATATTGTAGATTTATTTAACTAGTGGGTTCAAATTGAGTACGCGAATTTGATTGTTCATATTTGAAGAATCCCCATCTATGTGATAAACAATATATCCTTGTTGTTGTCTATCTATATGTAGAGATATAACTTCAGTATTTTCATCAGAGTGATTTGAACTTTATCACAGTTTATGAGAAACCAAACAAACGTAAAATTAAGTTAATTTTTTAATAGAGCAAGAATACACAAGAAAACAAAATCAAAGCTTAGAGATTACCTTTTTACATATACACAATGTGCAAGGACTAACTGAAAATGAAGTTGAATCTTGCTATGGGCTAGCTTAGCAAGGGGGCTTCTTGGTGTAGCTTACTAGGAATATAAAACAACTTAGGAGGAAAATGGAGGCCTTTAACCTTGTGTGTGGGTCATAGTATCTATTCTCCATTTCATCACTAGCATACCTAACAGAATTGCACTTCTCTTCCGGAGGTTGAAGTTTTCCCTCAGTTCAGTAGGTATGTACATATAACACACACAATCAAAAGCCTTTCAGTGAAACACATTAGATCTTTTACTTGCTTGTGCTTTGAATGGTTTTATTGAATGTATTCTTGAGATTGGGGCTTTGTTCACCAAATAAACTGTTGTGGTAAGTGCATCAACCCGGAAACATTTAGGTAGAATCATTGGTTCATCATTGAAATTCCTCCATCTACAATATATTTGTCCTTCTTTTCTACTACTCAATCTGTTGGTATGTGTACGTGCAAGTAAATGGTTTGTTGATTATTGAAGGCATATGTAATGAGAGAGTTCTTGCCTGCAATACTCTCCCCCTCCACCTGCTCTCACGAACCTCTTCGCATATCTATTTTCCTCCATTCTAATCAAAGTTTGAACTATTTGAAGCAGCTGTAAATATTTAATTTTTCATTTATACAATATTTCCAATTCTAATGCAATAAATCCAAGGTTTAAAAAAATTACTTCCTTCCTTCTTTGCTCCTCAAAAATATGCGTAAATAAGATCCTAAGCGTAATTCCATATGTTTGTATTCCCTCTTGAAGGGCGATTTGTTTTGCTTGTCCTTCCTGTTCATATCTTTCAACCTTTTAATAGGAATGTGATCTATTCTTTTATGCCAAAGGTCCAAGAAAAATGATTGGCTGGATTCACAACTAGAATATGAATAGTAAATTTGATTAAGGTTTACCTCCAATTTGGATAGCCTTCTTGCCTCTTTGGTTTTCCTTAAGTTTGTAACCATCCTTAGGGTTCTCCACAAAAGGATCATTCTCATTTAATTTCAATTAATAACCTCTTTCAACCACCTACCTAACAAGATTAAAAACAAGTGGCACCCCATGAGGGGGACAAAAGGGTTATCAACCTTCTTTGTAAAGTCTTCTAGCACGTTTTGGGCAACCCTTGCTTTGTGGGATTTGGGGGGTCCCATGGTTGCTAGACTCATGCACTTTTAAAATTAATATTTACATTAATTAGAGTTTGAGAAAATAGGCTATCGCCCAACTTCCTTACTAAAAGAAAAAAAAACATCTACCCAACTGATATAAAATTATTAGTTATGGCTAGCAATGTGTGATCCGATGAGTAGTGTCATCCCCTATCATTACGTGCCCTTTTGATGTAGTGTTCATGCGAATTTGTGAACCGAACATGCTGTTGTTTTGGCTACAACCACTATGTACACACCGAATTTTCTTAGTGTGTAGAGGAACGAAAACTTACTTCTACACAAAGGATGTAACAATTTACCTTTTCTCAAGAGTATTGCATTTGGATATGGAGTTCGTTGAAGATTTACTATGATTATTTACTAATGTTCCAAATTATACCTAGATATGCGCATCCAAGGAAAGTATTTCTATGGCAGAAAATATTCTCTAGAGATTCTAGCAATGTGTATATAAATATCGTTTCTTTGTGAGCCACGTAGCTTGAATCTAACTTTTTTATCATAGATCTGTCAGCATGACTTAGGGTAATCCAGAAAAAATATACAATCTTTTTTGGGGGTGATGGACGATACTGAAGATGTTATTTTTTTTGTTAAAAGAACTTTATAATTAAAAAAATCTCCATCATACAGGGACCTAATTGGATTAACTTCTACTATATGTCGATGTAAGGAGATCCCTCAAATAATAATGCATCACCTTTATTTGGATCGTTAACATCTATTGCTTGAGCAAAGAAAAACAAAAATCTTCTCCGGAAAATCCATATGGACAGCATTCTACTTTTTTTTTTTGAAATGTGCAACGAAAATCCACAAGAAGATTAGGGGGAGGTACCAAAAAAGTTGGTAATCTCTTCATCCCTTTCATGGGGGACCCGCTTCTTTTCGAGCTTGTTGTTCTCTACAATGGACATCATGTGGTCCCTGAAAGGCAGAGACATTTTACAATCATGAATTGCTCTACTTAAGCGTCGAAAGACTTCTCAATAGATAGCTCTTTTTTTTATTGTTGAAGATGTCTACACATATTTCCGTTCAGATCTTCCATAGCAAGTTTAAGACTCCTGCTTAAAGGCCTACAGAACATGCACATTTCATAATTTTCTGAAATTTTTGCTTCCTCAAATGATCATAATCAACCGATGTAGATCAAATCAAAGGTGTGCTAAAGGGGAACGATTTGTGTTGCTTCGGATTTCAATCATCTCAACCAAGGATTTAGTGAAACACCTTTATATACTTGTCTTGTGGCTTTTGTTTCCAACTAAGGGAAGCTGAATCCTAGTACATGGTCAATGGTATATCATATCATAACTCCAAGATATTACGTTACACACAGATTCGTTTCTTGTCTGTGCGCATCCAAAATATCGTTTAGAAAATTTTCTAAAATTCAAACACTGAAGTCTCAACGATAAAGATAGACCAAAGGGCATGCAGAGATCCTGAAGATCTAAGAACCTCATATTTGTAGAAGAGATAATCTGATGCTTGTTTCTGGAAGGAAGATTGAGAGTAAAGGCCTGTATGTGGTACATATAATTTTTCCCTGTCTCCAGAATCTACATCTACGTAATGCATCAATCGTTCGTCCTCCTTCTTGGCCTATTTGGTGCGAAAACCGATGCATCAGAACTTGAATCTGAGCTTGGACCTGTTTGTGATGGTTTTCTCTTGAAGTGCCAATGGAACGTTTCCGTGATGTCAACCTTCTTGCTGTGTTTGGGATATAAGCGTTGCTTCCGATGTGAGGATTCCATTAGAACATCATTAAGTACATCTTCCGTACATGCTCAGTACATGTTCAGTACCTGTTCGGTTGATCCATGCAGAGAGCGTTGGAGAGGAGATCGAGATGTCTGGTAGCACAAAGGGAGCATCGAATGCATGGCGGGGAAAGCAGCAACCAGCCCACTGTTTTCTTCGCTCCTTTTCTCTCTTCACAACTACACATTTGGACGTGAACAGCTCTTGTGTGTACTCATCTTTGAAGAACATAAGATCCTGTATTGCAGTAGCAAAACAGACAGCCATATCGTAGCATTCTGCTCTCTTTGCCTCTGACATGATCATATATCTAGAGCTTGGTGAATATCAATGGAGATAATTGCTAGTCTGAGCTGATCTGCATATTTTGATTTCCCTTATCTGATTCCTGAGAGATTCTCGTAGCATACGGCCGATGGAACTCTCTCTCTCTCTCTCTCTCTCTCTCTCTCTCTCTCTCTCTCTCTCTCTCTCAGACAGTCGAAAGAAGTGATGGAAATCGTACATCATGTCACGAGGATGACTCATGAGACTGCATCGAATGGAGCACTGAGGTTAAGACGGAAGCAGTGAAGCTCCATGTTATTTGTTCTCTTTGACTACACAGCTTTTTTCATCATGAAACCAAACTGGCTTTTCCATTCTTTATACCGATTTTCACCTACAAGCAGAATAGTGTCAGGATCGCTTCAATATTACTCAGTCCTGCTCCGCTTTGCATCCTCCATTAAACAATTAAACGCTTCTACTGTCTAAAAGAAGGTAAAGATTTTATAATAGCTAGTTAGCTAAAGAAAGCTATCAGGTTCTACACAATATCTTACAAAGATCTTCCTTCAAGAGAGAGGCTAAGATGAATAACTTCCCTGTTTAACGAAATAGTACCCAAATTTTAGTGAGTATGTTGCAAGAAAAAAAATTCATTATTATATTTTCTTCTAGCCCAATTAAAAACAAAATAAGTGGCGGTACCACAGCTAAGGAATGTACTCTTTTTCTAGGTCTAGTCTGCTTTATCAATACAAAAGACCTTTTTTTCACAAGAACGCTATAAATCATAAAGAAGAAGAAGATAGAAGGTAGTTAGAGAGAATTAGAAAGAAGCTCCATAACCTTTTCATCCCCTTCTTGAGGGATCCATTTTTTTTGCTTGTTGTGTTTTCAGAATAAACACCTTGTGATGTCTAAAAGGGGGAGATTTTTTACAGTCATGAATTATTCTAGCTAGACATACAAGTATTTCAATATCGACCATTCTTTGGAAGGCTTGTTGAGGTTGTGTGGCCGCAAGTTCGTTTATGAAGGCATCCACATCTACAATGACCATCCCACCGAAATCTTTTTGGATAAAGTAGATTTCCTATTCGATCTTTGACACACCACTTCTATTGGGATCCCTCGTTCATATGATATTTCTACAAATCTTTTCCATATTCTACATCTCCTCGTTGTTGATTCTCCAATAAGAGAAGAAGTAGATAATACATGAGATAGGTAACATGTTGACCACAATTGCATGCCCTACCATGTTAAGTTAGATTCCCTACTATAATGAATCTTGTTCTCAAGATTGTCAAGCACCCAATCTCAAGGCTGCCTCATATAAACCCCAAAAACACCTTGATGCCCACCAATTAAAAGACACGACCAATATCATTCATAATAACACATTAGTCACGTTAGATAAAATTCTTAGAACCAATTAATCTTAATCTTGGTGGAGTGAGAGACCCCGAATATGCCTTGGCTACAATTGATCTCCAACAAAGATATTGAGCCAATAAATAATGATGAAGGAAATTAGAGAGGAAAACATGCATCTAATACAACACCTAAAGAAAATAGTCTAGGAGATTCGACCATAGATGTTGATCCAAGACAACTCATTTTGCAAAAGCACAAAAACCATTTTGATAAAGCTAGGATCAAAATTTATCAAAAGTGGTTCACTAGCATGACATCCATGCATTGCGAAAGGAAGGGGAAGACCCATTTTATGGATAATGTTCTAGGAGATGTAGAATGGTTTATCAAAATGGTTTTCTACAACTCAGGAAAAAATTCAAATAAATAACAATCGAGAAGTGGTTCACTAGCATGACATCCATGCATTGCGAAAGGAAGGGGAAGACCCATTTTATGGATAATGTTCTAGGAGATGTAGAATGGTTTATCAAAATGGTTTTCTACAACTCAGGAAAAAATTCAAATAAATAACAATCGAGAAGTGGTTCACTAGCATGACATCCATGCATTGCGAAAGGAAGGGGAAGACCCATTTTATGGATAATGTTCTAGGAGATGTAGAATTCACAGTTTTGCTTTGCAAACATCAACACCAAACTAAAGTTTCAAGCAAGAAAACCTAGGAGAGTCATTGACTTTAAGCACATCATGATGGAGCTTGAGAGGAACCTGATTGTCTTTTTCAACTACTTCAATAATGTGGCCTTTGTAGTTTCATCTATGTAAAAGAAATTCAACCACATCAAGTGAATAGACAAAATAACGTCCCATAAAAAGGTGTGAAGAGATTGCCAAACATTAAATCTCACAAGTTATTGGTCCAAGGCATCCATAGAGATAATGGAAGGGATATATGACCCACTAAAACATGTGGCTACCTATTTGTGATATGGATCAATAAATACTCCAAAAAGATCAAGGAACATCAAGTATGGAATCCAAAAGAAGCATCCCCACAACACAACAAATGGATAGCTAATATCCAAAAATGTGGTGAGGAGATGCTTCAAACTTGATTTTTTAGTACATCTTCAATTTTGAGTTGTTGAAGATAGATAATACTGGTTCCATATTATTTTTTTTTAGCCATTCGCCAATAATAGCTACTCTTGAGGGTTCTAAAAACCTCTATAAATATAAGGAGATAGAGATGATTTTTAATTGATTTGTTCTTTGTACATCTAGATAAAAACTCTTCCCAATCCAAGGAATGAGAAACGTGGAGCCTTTGAATGTCTTAAGTGCCAAGAGACTCTAGAATAAGGGATTGAAACAATGGAAGCACCTCTAGAAACAGGACACAAACCGATGGGTGGACTTTGAGAACCTTGACCCTAGTACTACGGTCACGTACGAGGAATGGAATATTTTATTGAGCAGACGCCATGCTTGCTCTAAAATCTGACTACTTATGGGACAGGATGCTTCGGACCTACTAGGCCTTAAATGGTATAATGATGATCGCCTTTCCAAGATTCCATATGTTGAAACTCACAATGACATTCGCATCAGTCTCAATAAGAAATGGTGTCTCAACTGAACGCGACTTCGATGGGATGTTAAATTTATGTCTATATGGCACCCTCTCATTGAAAACAAAAAGTCGGTCCTCCTATGGAAAATTTTACACCATGGAATATGGACCAATGCAAAAGCTAACAAGATCTATAGTGTTCCACCCTGGTGTAAGCGATGTTTTCATAGCAAAGAGAATATTGGTCACCTGTTCTTTGCTTGCCCTAAATCCCTTCGGCTATGCAGGGTCCTTAGTTGTACTCTGGGGCTCCAAGAACAAATCAACTGGAAGAAAGCCCTCATTGGTGAAGCAATTGGTTGCTCTGCAACATTGTGGAATGCGATCAGGGGAGAGACACTTTGGAAGATTTGGTGGGAAGATGCGCTCACAACTTTGGCAATACCCCCTGTGAATGGATTTGGTGGAGCAATAGCAAATAAATTTAAGGTGTTCTTAACATCAATACGAAAATGAATTTTCTCTTCAAATTGTATAGAAAACGGTGTAGTTCGTAGTACTAGATAAGATGGTAAGTCAAGTTCAAAGGTCTCTTTGACCTCCTGATCAAGATGAAGAAAGCCATCCTCTTGTGGTAAATGTTTTGCTTTAGTGGAATTTTTGAGGTACTGATAAACACATCCTTCATCTCATGTAGCGGTGTAACCACAATGAGCTGCGGAAGGTGGAGACAGCCTACAAAAATTTCCTCTAGACGAGAGATCGTAAAAGGATGGGGATGCGTAAGATTAAAGGGGTGATTTCTACAAGACACAAGGATATGGGTGATTTTTACAAAGCCACAAGGCATTATGGATGTGGAGAACATGGCTAATAAACTTGTAGCGCAAATAGTTATTAAGCCTTGTGTAATGATAAGCAATCTTGGCCAGAGATTATCTTCAAAAATTGTTATAACCTCTCCCTCTCGAGAGTCGAGAGATGGAAACACCTTGATTACCTCATGGTGCTAACATTTTCTCTTCTTCAAGTTCTCCCCCATGGGGTCGGAGCTGATATTATCTTTTTGGGAACGCTAGAGAAAGAGTAATTTACTTTTCTCCATCAATAATGACTAAAAATGGGATGCGCAAATTAGTTAACATGATTCTATTTGACTCTCGGTTACTAGTGTCAGGAGTGTTTTGGACTAGATTGAAGTGGCAAGAAAGACTTAGGTCAGCCATTCTTTTACTATTCGAAGAGGAAGGAAGACATAGGTCAGCCTTTCTTTTCTTACGCAAAGAGCACCATGATCTTGAATCATCTTAGTACGTTTTTTGTTAGGGTATCAAATCAGATGAAAGCAAGCTTTGCTAGGAGATGCTATCGAGTGATCTATGGCTCTATCAAATGCCACGACCTTGAGACATCTCTGTAAAATTTGGAAGCAAAGGTGTGTGACAAAACGTGACAAGTCCGAACCTCTACGAAAGTCCCCTCTTTGCCTAGCTATAAGGATTTGAAATTGTAAAAGCTCTAGCCCTTCTAGCACCATAAGACTTTTTTAGTAACGAACAATAAATTGGAAAGCAAGTGGGCCCTCAAGGAGGTGATGAAAAGGTTATTTACCTTATTTTCTAACCCCCTTTATTTCTATAATGTCAATTTCCTTGGTAATTATCTAAAAACATGTGTCAAAACGAAACTATACCATGATTTCTTATAATCCTCTAAAAGTGTACATAGTATTAATCAGAAAGATAAATGATTGCTTCATTTTGTTGTCACATTGCTATGTGTATGTAACCACGCGAGCACATCCAAAACTCTATATACTTGGCGTCAAAGGAACATGAGTTATTGGGGGCCTAACCTTATAAATATCTAGAAAAAATTGTTTGAATAATATAGACATCCACAAACCTTAAAAATACGAAAATAAATCTGTAGGTATGTTTCATTAATTTACAACTGACCTCAACAATAATTATGATAATTATGAGCATTAACACACACACGTATAGACATACATAGTCAGATACACACACATATACGCACACATATATATATATATATATATATATCCAAATATGCATGCATGTATGGATGAGACAATTTAAGAACATATACCTGGGTACATACCCATATGAAGGCAGGAAAAAGTAGATGTATGCACGTATCTAGTATTAATGTGAGAACGTATTCGTGTATGTTTGTAAGCAATAATATAGATATCTGTGCATTTAGTTTATTTTTTTGTGTATGTATATGTATTTAAGTGCATGTGTAAGTTCTTTAGTGATAATAGTTCCTTCTCTTTAGTAAATACGTAAAGTTGTATAACAAAATATGAAGATAAGATTAGCTCATTTGAAAGAAAGTAAACGTATTCACTTCATAAAATATTCTAATATCAAATTGCATAAACTAAATGCCCAAATAATGATGCAAATGCCTCAAATCTGATATTTCAAAAGAGGCATGAAAATCATCCTAAAAATCACATATGTGCTTCTCTAGGACCACTGAGGAGGGAATCAGCCATAAGATCCTCACTTGGCATAGTACTATCAATTGTCAACACATCAGCATCATCAGAAATAACATTAATTTCCTCAATCTTCACCGTCAAAGTAGAGGTTGCAGGTAACTATTTAACATGCCTATCAACATTCTGTCCTTTACCTTTAGCATTCTTTAATGCATAACACTCTTTTTTCATGTGTCCTTTCTTATTACAATAATGGCATTCAATAGCCCTCTTTCTTGATTTACTTCTACTCTTATTCCATTGACCATTTCTTTCCTTATTCTTGCTCCTGCCATGTTGGTAGTTCTCTCCTTGGTAAGGATCACAAACATTATATGCATCTCCACTTTGAGTGCCAACCATATATTTTATACGAATCTCCTCACTCAAGAGTGCTCCACATATGTCATCATAGATGAGTTTACCACCAGGTGCACTATTGTCAATAGCTATGCAAAATGTATCCCATGATGATACACATCCATTTTTTGAGCCTATAACTAGGAGAATATAGCATCAAACTCATTTAGATGAGCAACAACACTATCTGTGTCCTTCATGCAAAGCTCATATAAATTTCTCATCAGATACACTTTATTTGATGCTCTCTCTTTTTCGTATGTATTGCATAACTTCTTCCAAAGCTCCTCTACACTTTCAGAGTCTAATAATCTAAAGTAAATATTATCTGCCAAGTGCAAGCAAATGGTAGACTTGGCCATTTCATCTAACTCATCCCAATCATCTTCATCCATGTTAGCAAGCTTCTTTGAAATCCCATTTACTGGTTTCCATTGCCTCCTTTGAATCAGCACATTTTTTATCTCATTCTTCTATAGAGCAAAGATTCTGCCATCAAATTTTTGGATCTCAAAATAATCTTTGGCGTGCAAGTTATAGCTCCTCCTCGGAACACTGACACTAGACCCTGATCCACCATATATGCCTGAGACCTCTGATGCCATGATGGTAGATGACAAATAGAATGATAATGGAGCTAGAAGAGTCCAAACACCAATGAATAAGTGTATCAAGGAGTAAATTGGCCACTGTATAGTTAACAAAGCCAAAAATCTAGAAAGATTTTGCCAGAGTATCCTCTAAAAAATGACAGTATGACTAGTGTCAAAAAATCATAGAACTGCAAGTATTGACATGTTTATCTACATAGTGAACACTACATATACAATTACCCAATAGAAGTCAACTAGGCTTATCGAGCACCTATGAATAGCTATCATACATCTCCTATGGTGAGGCTGGGTAAGTCTTCCACTTGCATCATCGAAGAGTCCTCAACATCTAGGTGTCTCCTAGTTAAGAAAACCTTACCATGACCCTCTTTATCAAACGTAAAAGGCTTTATGCAAAAAGCATAACTGTTATATCAATGACCACATGGAAATACATAAGGGGTATCCAAAAAAGTGTACATGGTGTGTATGTGCTAAATATATACAGTAAAATGACTCAAAAAGGCTGAATGCACAGCCCAAAAACTAGCCACCAACACCTACAAATGTCTATCAACTTTGATGTTTTATGCTCAAAAAGCTTGCATAAAATTGCAGCAGCTGCTCCCACCGAAACTGAAAAACTTTTGAGAAACTTGTAGTTTTACGAGTGTGGCTAAAAACATAGCCCCAAAGATTGATATTTATTTCCAGAGAAGTACAAAGAATACTCTTCTTGATTTTCTTGGACTTGTGTGAAGAGAACTATGTGTGAAAGTACTCCAAAATGGCTTCAAAAGACACCCCAAAAATGCTTCAAAAATAGGCTTTGAAAGCAAAGAATGAAGCTTTGAGGGACCAAAACATGTTCAACGTAATGTTAACCTTTGTCTTTCACCTTCTTCAAACACCACAAGAGTGTAGGTTAGTGGCAAGAGATTTCCACGGTTAAGCGAGCTTTGTGGGGAACAGTACTAGGATGTGTGACCTCTTGGGAAGTATCGAGAACCTCTATCTTCCTTGATCGTTGAGGTCTTTCCTCATGCATAACCAATGGCGCCAATGGTGACTTTGGTGATTCGGATGACAAGTTATACCAAGTTCTATGCCTTGGCTACCAAGTTAGTCGTAAGCCTTGGAGAAAGCCAAAAGGGTGGGGGGATGCTTGCTTTGCTCGCATGAAACGAACAAAGATTTTGCACCCAATTGATATGATACCTGTGAAGTATTTCGATGATGCACTATAGTGCACTCTCCTTCTTGAGAGCTCCAAGAGGATATCTTCAAACTAGAAAACTGAGCTCCTAGGGCCGTACATGGTACTCCGCTAGGTGGACGATTTTGTATTTTGTGAAGCATAAGGATGAGGTGTTTACATATTTAAGAAATACTTGGCATTAGTGCAAAACAAAATAGGGAAAAGCTTGAAGAGAATTAGGTCTCATGGAGTTGGTGAGTACTTTCACATGACTTTGATCTATTTCTATAGGACAGAGGCATAAATAGGGAAGTAAAAACCAGGTATACTCTTGAATTGAATGGAGTTCTAGAGAGAACAAACAAGTTAATTGTTGAGACAACTAACTCTATGTTAAATGAGAAAGAATTACCTAATTATTTATAGGCAGAAGTTGTTTCTATAGCTACCTATCTGATTTACAAGCTTCCATCCAAGTCATTGGATGTTATGACACCATACGAAGCTTGGAATGGTAGGAGACCCTCATTGGATCATTGCAAGATATTTGGGTGCATTGGCTATGCACATATCCCATCACAAACCAGAGGGAAACTTGACCCTAAGGCTGAGAAGTGCATATTCATTAGGTATGATCAGGATCAAAAGGGCTATAGACTTTATAATCCCATTAACAAGGCATTCATAATTAGTACGGATGTATTCTTTAATGAGAATAACTCTTGGTTTGAAGATGATTGCAGGAAAATCAAATTACCATTTGACTTTGAAAATGATCTTCCAACCCTAACTCAAGAAGACCAACACGAAGGAGAGGACATCAACTCAGAAGATGAGGAGCATGTTGATTTCAAAGCTTGGAAATCAAGAGGCAAGTGCAAACACAAGAAATTAGAGGACCTATGTGAGTCTTCCAATCAAGCTTTAAGAAGGTCACAAAGAGAGAGTAAGAAGCCCATAAGGTATGGATATGATACATCCTTAGTCACAAAGCAATCTGTGTACATCACTAAAGATTCAATGGGAGAGGAGCTTTGTTCATTTGAAGAGGCTAAGAAGAAGAAAGAATCGATAGATTCTATGTAGGAAGAAGTGGTAGCATTGTAGGAGAATGACACTTGGGACCTAGTTCCCAAGAAACCAGACATGAAGGTGATTGGTTCAAGGTGGATATATAAAATTAAATAGAACTATGATGGATCAATAAACAAGTAGAAGGCAAGACTAGTGGAAAAAGAGTTTGCATAAACACATGGAGTAGACTATGAAGAAATATGTTCTCCTGTGGCAAAGATGCAAACAATCAGGCTATTGGTAAGTCCTCTTACATCCAAAAATTGGAATTTATATCAATTAGATGTCAAGAATGCTTTTTTGAATGGTTGGATATCAGAAGAAGTGTATATGTCACAACCATCAAGTTTTGAAGATGAGGAAAAGTCAGCATAGGTATGCAAGATAAGAAAAACAATCTATTCTCTCAAGAAAGCTCCTAGAGCTTGGAAGCATAGACTTGTTAGCTATTTGCAAGATCCAGGCTTTGTAGCAAGCAAATCTCACTCTTCTTTGTTTGGGAAGAACAATAAATCAAAGATAATCTACTTGTGTGTCTATGTAGATGATATCATAATTACAGGTAATGATTATGAAGGTATCAAGCAGGCCAATGAACGAATTCAAAATCAGATATCTAGGGTTGCTGACTTATTTCGTTGGCTTAGAACTTGTCTATACAAAATTAGGTATATTCATCACACAAAGGAAGTACATAAATGATATGTTGGTCAAATTTAAAATGGAGAACACTAAAGATGCAGTTATTCCTTTGGAGATCAATCACAAGCTAGGTTCACATGAAGGTGAACCACTTGATGATATTACAGGGTATCAACAACTTGTGGGTGGTCTTAATTATGCTACATTAACAAGAGTGGATATTGCATATGTCGTGAGTACATTGAGTCAATTCATGCATGTACCAAGGAAGCACATGGAAGCTTCAAAGAGGGTGCTTAAGTAACTAAAGGGTACAATGAATGAAGGGTCATTCTATCCCTTCACTTCTGACATAGATACAAAATTATACTCTGATGCAGATTGGGTTGGCTCCAAGGATAGTAGGAGGAGCACTTCATGGTATCTATCTTTTGCATGGTCAAAGCTAATATCATGGTCATCCAAGAAGCAACGAACTCTGGCCTTATCTTCCATAGTAGCAGAATATAGAAGTTTGGCTAATGTAACTCAAGAAGCTATGTGGCTTAAGCAATTGTATGTAGATTTGGAGATACATTTCTATACTCCAACTATATTTGGAGATAATATTGACTCACTTCATTTGGCTGCTTATCATGTGTACCATGCTAGGACTAAGAACATTGAAGTGCATTATTATTATGTTAGAGAGAAATTGCTAAGGAAAGACATTCAGTTAGCATATGTGTCAAATCATTTGCAATGTGTAGATTTACTTACTAAAGCATTGGATGGAACAAAAATGAACAGATTGAAGTTGATGATTGGACTACAAGAGATCGAGGATTAATGAAGATCAAGCATGTTAGGCTTGAGGGGGAGCTCTTGGTGCAAGTGACCGCAAGCCTACATACTCAATGTATATACATTAGCTTGATGTATTATCATATCAATTAAGAAAGCCTTATATGTACTACCTCTTGTAATTTTGAGTGTAATTACTCTTAGTAAAAGCGAAGCAAACCCACGAGGAGTTAAGAAGCATCAAACCCGTATCATTTGGTAGGTAAAATCAAGAGAGAATCAATCCTATACTATAGGATGACTTTTTTGTGGAGATTTGAATTCAAATTCAAATACTTGGCTCCAATCAAAAGATATAAAATATGAAGATGAAAATCCTACGTGCATCTCAAAGTTCAGAGATCATTCATTTTCATTTTCATTGAGAAGAGGAGCTCATACTCTAGCTCTCTCATCCTACACTCATTGAGCAATGCATTGTTGCCAATGATCGTGTATTTGTACGTGATTTAATCTACACATGTTCATTACTACCTACTCTTATATCTATGTCACACTCTATCAGAACAATGATCTTGCATGAACTCGTTCTCATTGCATAGTGCATAATTTTGCATGATTCAAAGCATGACATATTCCTCATATTGTCTACTTTACTCATAAAATGTTTCATTTACGTTGGCTCACTCAATTGTCAAATATTAATCAAAGATTACTCACGATTTTGTGACTCTTTATTCTCGTAAAAATCAGGAGTGTTTCCATACTTGCTAAACATAATTCTTTGCAAATGGCTAATTATTTTAGTTGATTCCACTCATGAATGGTAGCTCATTAAGCTAATTAAAGCTCCCCATAATGAATTTTTCTAATTTCTATTGTATGCAGAGAACTAAATGAAACACTAAGCAGATGTCTTAACCAAAATAGCAAGTTTTGTGCTTAGATTCATATGCTTACCTATTTATTTTGATCCTATCATTTGTGGATCATCCTCCAAGCAACATACATGATCATTTATGCTTATTAGCAAGCTAATGAGGCCCACAACACTCTACATCCATCAATTATAGAAATTGTGAAGCACGATTTAGCTACACCATCTCATCTCTTATGATTATCCACCATCTTTCTCAACACCCATCAAGTAAGAAAATAGATAAAAGATGAAATGAGGTAGGTTTTGATAAAAATTTCATGCCTTGTTAAGTGGAGCTTCATGCCCTTTCACTAGTATCATCCAATATGGCCACAACCCAAATCCAATGCTAGCCGATAAAAACTTCAAAGCCCATCGAGATATAGAGGAGCCAAAAGATTTGAACATTGTGAAGCTCCTTAAAACTGTGGTTAATTAAGAACCACAAAGGGGGCCCAACAATGACCTTGAATCAGTTTTTAAGTGATTTATTTTAGATTTGAATGCAACACGAAGAAAATACATTTAGACATTTGCAAAAGGTGTTGATGCTATTAGGGTCATTATGCAGAAAACATTCATTTTGTCAGGGAAGATTCTCATAAGTATCTAGTTTTGGCTATGAGAGAGCCAAAGACCCTAGAGCCATCCAAGATTGGCTTGATGGTTAACCAACAAGCTAAGGCCATCAATGACAATGGTGCAAAGGAGTCGAGCTAGAGGAAAACCATGTCTAATATACCGTATTAACTTGACTTCATGAGAGGTTTGACCATTGATATTGATTAGAGTCGAGGCATTGCCCAAACACGTGGAGATCATGTTCATGCATTACGAGCTACAACCGATATCTTTCTAGGAGTTTAGAATGAAGTCCCACTGCATGCACTCATATGCTTCATCAAAATCTATCTTGTTGAAGAGAACATCTTGTGAGGATTCCTTCAAAAATTCTAGGCCTTCCCACGCATCATTAATGACCTCCAAAATGGATTTTTCCCTTACAAATCCATTTTGATCCTCATTGATCTAGGAATGCACATGAAAGGTAATGCAATTTGCAAGAGCCTTTGCTAAGATCTTATAGATTGATTGCAACATAGTGATGGGTATTTAATTTTCAATCATGTTTTACTGCCTTTTTTGTGAATTAGCTTAATCATCCCTTCATTGATAAAGTTAGAAAGAGTGCCAAATTGTAGCGCCTCTCTCCACACCAAAAGAAATGGTTTCACTATCAAATTCTTGAAAGTCGTAAAGAACTCATTGATGAGACCCTCCACACTTGGGTTTTCACCACTATGTAGAGCATCAACAAGTTCTAAAATCTTTGTGTTGGTGATAGGGGAGTCGAGAAGATGCATGATGTTTTGTGGAATTCTCTTTTATGTAATTGTAGAGATTGTGTCCATGCAATCCCACCTCTAAGAAGTGAGTGGTGTGCGAAACCCCCACGAGCTGAGTCAAGTTGTTTGCCATTAGCTCAATATTGTCTTTTGGATAAGTGCATTCCACCTCATTTCTATCTATCATTTAGGGAACCTCTTCCTTGTGTTGGTTCTTCTTCATGATCTTATACATCTTTTTTGTTAGTTTATTTGCTTTCCCGACCACCAATCTTTAAAATAAATGTGCAGATTCTTTCTTTGAATTTTTTCTCGCTTCAAACATGTTGAATGGAAGAATCTCTTTTTGGGCCTTGTAAAGGAGAAGTTGGGATTGCTTGATAGCTAACTTCAAATACTTGGCAAGAGAGGTGCAACACCTAAAGGCTTTGCTCTAAGTCACAAAAATCACCAGTTGAATAGAGAAAAGGCAGAAGATTGAGGGATCAACATGAAACTAGGAGTCCTTTCTACATCTTAGATATGGTTTTAAGGCAAGAATCATTGGATAAAAATCATACTAAAATAAGTCCACACTTTGAGAAAAGGGCGGGGACCCTAATGTTCAATGATGTTGTACATGATAAAGCATCTATCAAGTCAAGGTTTCTGCAATTCTTTGTTGAATTGGAGGTTGGACCAAGAGGAATTGTGCATGTCTTTGACTCCCACGAGATCATGGTCTAGCTTAACCTAGTCCGAGATGTCTTTCTCAATTTTATCAATAGCATGGCCCTTTAGTCCCATTTATCATATATAGCTTCCACCATATTGAAGTCTGCGTAGAGGATTACCTCAAAGGGCAAAGAGCCTCTAAAGAGTGCCAAGTAGTCAGTCTTCTCTATTCAAATTAGGAGCATAAACCAAGGCAATGGTGATATGAAGAGAACCCTTAAAAGATGCGGCAATCCATTGATTGTTATAATGTCTCACACTATCCACAAAGAGGGAGTGCCAAGTCAGGACTACCAAATCGAGAGTGCCAAGTCGCTGTTGCATGGTGAATCACACAAGATGTTGAAATAAAGTTTAGCCTCTTTTGAAGATAGGGCCCATCAATTTTGATGTCTTGTAGAGAGAAAAGTGTGGGTTGATATTTTTATCTCAATTCCATTGACCAAGAGGGTCGCTTTTGCGGGGCTAGATGGGCCTCAAATGTTATTCAAAACAACAATGATCTATGAAAGGAGGTATCTCTATTGGATAGGAATTGGTTGTCGCCGCTTTTTTCCTTGTTTATAATTTCATGTCTTCTTCTAGAAGTTGAGGGTTTCTTGCACATGAGACCACCTTTAAGGTGGCTCTTCCAATGGAACCAAGCAACTAGTTTCCCTTTTTGAGACACCACCCTAGTCAAGGATTCCACATCAATGATGCAAAAATGTGGACCCGACTATAGAACCCTCTCTATCAGGTTTATCTCCTTTGTTGTAGGTGAGACAATCACCGTTTTCGGATGTGGCTCGTTCTTGGTTACCTTCCTTGCTAGTGGAAGGATTCTATAGGGTTTCCTCTTCCTTCAGATCTTGATTACATTCACCATGGTAGTCTAAGATATTGACATCCTTCCATAAATTATACAAAATATTATTAGTTTCTAGTATGGGACGAGGGAGAATTAGCCAATGAACCCCTTTGGGACTTCTTCTCCTTCTATGTTTGACTTCCGAGAAGGCCTCTAAATTATGATCCTTGAATTGGGTTCCTTTCAATTTTTTATGGTTATGGGGATTGATTTGGTTCTAGGGAATGGTCTTCCTTGGTGTCTCAAAAACTTTACCAACTAAAACTTGAATGTTTCCTTAAGGATTTTCCTTACTCTTTTTGGCTACAAAGATTTACCCCGGAGAGGGCATTGTTTGATTGTGTGGCCTTGCAACCCATAGTCGAAGCAAGCATTGGATAAAGTTTTATACATTAACTCTTGTTCCAAAGGGAGTCCCTCACTAATCTCAATGTTGATTTTGGTTAGAAGATCCAGGTTAAGGTCCTCCTCAACACAAATTTGCAGGTGCCATCTAATGTTGAAAGAGTGTCTCACACCTTCATAGATGAGATCCCCAACATCTTCCTTGTAGGCCAAGGGGAAAACAATAGGCATGATGATCTCGCTAATAAATCTCGAAAGGAAGTAGGGAAGGTTAGGGTGTTCCACCGATAGTTGAACATTTGGCAATTTGGACTTGTTCGGGTTGAAATATGGGTAGCGCTTGAAGAGGCATAATGTAGTGCACCACACATGTGAAGAGACAACATATAGTACTTTGAATAACATTTCCTCATTCTCAAAAAGGATTAGCACATGGTTTGCTGATAGGAATTAACACTTACAACCAACCAAACCATAGAGGAAACACTACTTTGGAAACCATCAGCAAAGGGAGACAAAGAGAGGCTTCAGACCAAATAGTTATCCAATGAAGCAAAGCTTCTTATGCTCATCTTACTAAGCAAGAATGATCCCCCTAGGAAGGGAGAGGACATGAGGATTAAATCCAAAAAGAACAATAGAGCACCAACAACCTAGTCCTCCAATGTGAACGGGTCCCCTCAGCTCACACTTCAGGGTATTTGTTGCCTTTCTCATTACATTATGTTGTCCCATATATTGAGTCTACGTGCATCCGATCACATCTTACATTGGATTGACAACAAATACCCCTCACACTTCAGGGTATTTGTTGCCTTTCTCATTACATGATGTTCTCTCATGTATTGAGTCTACGTGCATCCGATCACATCTTACATTTAATTGACATGTTTGTCTACCTAATGCCCACAAATTTCTTGAATTTTTCTAGGTGTAGATGAGAGTATTTATGTACACCACATAGCAACCTTCTAGGAGGTATTATTATAAACATAGTGTTTACAGATTGCAATATTATAATGAGGTACAAGGTCCTAGAATCTTTGAGTCATTCCTACCATCTCCGATGCCCCTAGTTCATTCTCTACATCACATTTTACTATCCTTTCAATTGCAAGTATAAGCATAATGGAAAAGATGTTGGTGGCACAAATTATACCTAATGTAATAATGTAGCGAAGGTGCGACAACACATTAATATTGTATTGAACGTCGTAGAGAGCAATGACATAGAACAAGAAGAATGACATGAAACCCTCCTATAATCATTCTCACCACGCATCCAAAGATTTTCATGATGTTTAAATATGTTGGATGCTTCCTTTCCAAGAAGAAAAGAATCCATTCAAGATACAAAAACGTAATATAAAAATTTAAGACTTCATTATTACGCCTCAAGACTTGGAGATTTTGCGATGTTCCTATGTCACGTATATACATAGGGACGAAACACTTAAACATTTACCAACACCATTCTGAAAAGTTAGCACCATAAACATAATCAACTTCAAGAGTGAGAGGACTTGCAATGTTTTATCTTTTAATAAATCTATTCTTATCAATTATGGAATGTGTCGAACAAGGAATTGTTGGATTGTTAATTTGTTGAGTCATTAATGTATTTTGATGTTTTGATATAGTATCTTAAGGTTTGTGAAGGTTTGGATATTTTGGATGTGTTTGTATACAAATAACAAGACTTATATTTTATATGTAGTTCGTAAATAAAAATCCACATATAGGGTTCTTTGTAGAAAAGTAATAAAAATATTGGTTAGGATAAGAATCACTATAGATCCTGATTTATGTTAATAAAAAAATAGGATCTCCATAAAAGAAAGCAACTTTTTAATCTCACATACCACGCCTTAATCATCCATTTTGCTGCAAGATTGTTAGCCATGCACCCAATGTCCAGAATGCCAAGGCCCCCATTATCTCTTTGGCTGGTGCAGATGGACCACTTGATTTTGAGGCACCCCCCTCCTATTGTCGTCGCCCGTTCAAAGGAAGTTTCTGCAAATACTTACCAATTTGGACAGCTCTTGCTCTTTCGATCTCCAACAAGAGAGGAAGTAAATGGTTGACCATATGAGGAATGTGTTGATAACCATTCTGTGACTAGTGAGATTGATTTGCATACCTCTCCAATAATTTAGCTTGTTTTCAAGTGTGGCCAATACCTGGTTCCACTGCTGCTCCATAGAGATACCAAAACCCAAGGGAATCCCAAGAAGCCGTAAAATTTGGCCCTACGAAATGTTTTGATAGCCATGTTTAATGAGAAGGCTAGTTTGGTTCTCGACAATAGCTCTGAAAGCAGTCTTAGAGTGGTTGATTTCAGATCAAGAGGCTTCGCAGAAAGTATCCATGCACTTCCAATATATCTCGAGGCTGGTACTATCATTGTGGACAAACCCGTTCATATCATCGGCAAAACATCTCATGGTGATCTGGCCATGGTCATGAGGCAAACGGAGGCCTTTGATATTATCAGCTTCCACCTATTGTTCCACCAATCGGTGTCAAAGATATTTCCACATCCAAATAAACATTCAGAAAAATAAAAACGTTTTGTTTCCAAGATGATTAACTTTTATTTCTCTAAAATCTTTTTGATTAAATGGATTGACTTGACTAATCTCTCTTTTAGTGTCTGCAGGCAGCAATGAGAATACTTACCATCTGAATCAAGCTTTAAGTATGAGCATAATTTTATGTACGAGATCCCTATGTCCAATGTCGTAGTGGAGGTACCATATGAGTGTATTGACAGATGTTTTTTCTAAGTGTATATGTCTGGGTATGGGTATAAACCTATGTTTCTATCCATATATGTATATGAGAATTTAAGGAAGTGTGTTAATGCTATGTGAGGGTGTTTGAAGGATGGATTGTAGTTATGTATGTGTATTTGTGTGTGAGTTTATGTGCATCTAAAAGAATATACCTATGTATGTGTGAATTATTACCTATGTATGTGGCTATATGTGCTATTGTGAATGTGATGTGTGAGTGAATAACTGCTCATTTAAACCTATATGTGTAAGTGTGTGTGTTGGTTGTTGTATGTTTTGTAAATATGTGTGAGACCATAGCTATAGCTATGTATAGGTAGTAATATGAGAGTGTGTATTCATGTCTATGTGTGTGAAAATATGTGTATATGTATATGTTTTTGTGGGTGTTAACTTTTATTGCGAGTGAGTGAAGACTTGAGTTGTGTATCTAATTATGTGTCTCTTTTTTATGTTTGTGTGAAGGGGAAACCTTAAGTGTTTATTTTCGTTAATTAATCGTTTATGATGTGCTACCCATATGTGTTTGCGACTAGTGTATATTACTCTAAAAACTAATGTGTGTATTTGTAAATAATAAAGCATCTATTGAAATTATATTTTAATGTAAACTTAAATTAAAGGTGATATTGAAGCAATAGAAGAATTAAAACAAAACAATGAAAAAAAAAATTAATACGTGTGTGTATTACTAGCTAAGTTTGAGTTTATCTATATGTGATTGTTTGTTAATTAAATCGTTTTGTGATGTGGATGTGTGAATGTAAAGTGTGTGCATGTGTATACTTGTGTTTATGTGTGCATGTGTGATGTGTCGTAGATAGTTAGTAGTGTGCATGAGTTAGAGTGTGTCTTGACTAACAAAAAATGCATGAGCATGCATGCGTGTTTCTGTGTATATATATCCTAAGTAAGTATGAAATGTTTTTCATATGATCTTCTTGGAGACCATTTGAAGAAGATTGATGAGCAGTGAAAACTTGACAAAATCTACCAGCTTTTGACTAGAAGCTGCATTTATGCTGCTTCCCTTAGTTTCATTTCATCACATTTAAACATAAAATCTTGTATAAGGATTTTTTATAAGCATTTGTGTAGGAGTATCTTCAAAGTATCTGTATTAGGACTTTTTCTCAAAGCACTTGCATAGGATTATTTTGGTTATGAGAACTTAGTATCATCACTAAACAATTCAATTATCAATCAAAACGTTATATTGCACTTTATTTTCCATGTCTGCAGACAATGCATCTTCAAGTAAATCTTCTAATGAACATAACCTACATACCTCTTTTATTTTAGAGACTCTATTACCTGCTCCTATTGAGAATATGACTACCCAATCCAACGAGAACCAGACTAGTGAAGAATTAGAAGTAAGAGAAGTAGTTAAAGATTGTATTCTTACTAAATCTTTACACTCTCCATTATATGCTTAATGTTTATCTAGTTTTTTAGACTTCTGTTCAATTGTGTCACTAGATCCTAAGGAAAGTAAGATTCTGTCTCCACCATCTCCCAAAAGAAATATTCAATCTAAACAAATTGAACACGATGTGATTGAAATTATCAAAGATAGGATAGCTGAAGAAGAACTAACCTTGAAAGTGTATCAAGATGCTATTTCTAGGTATAGAGCTGCACTTCCTTACGGACCTTAGATTTATAGGCTAAACTTAAATAAGTATTAAACTATAGATAATAACTCCACACACACTGAAAACACATCCTAGTTCCTAAAGTACAGAACGAAACACCCAGCATGTAGTCACTTAGAGAGGCTAACACAAGTCAGTTCTGATGTGTGGCTGCCTCCTTTCACACCCCTCAACACCGGTTAAGCCCTTCTGATGCAATGGCAAAGAGAAGGGGAGCCAATCGGCACCCTTGTCTAATCGATCTTCTTAGGTTGATCACCTTTGAAAGTTGGCCATTAACATTAATTTGAGTCTACGCATTTCCAAGAACCATCAAGAGGTGATTTCTGACTGCATCCAAGATCTTTAAGCAACTACAGAATATAGTACCATTCCAGCGTGTCATAGACTTTATCGAACTCGATCTTGAGGAAGACCACATCTTGTCTTGACTCATTTGTAAAGTTGAGACCTTCGCAGATATCTATAATAGCTTCCAAAATTGACCTCCCTTTGACGAAACCTTTTTGGTCCTTGCTTAACCACACTCTCAGATGGCTGGAAATTCTGTTGGCTATGACTTTGGCAATGATCTTATATCCTATTTAGAGCACCATAATCAGACACCAGTTCTTAGTTATGTTCTTCTCCCCTTTTTCATGTATTAACTTGGTAATGCCATGGTTCAGACAACTCGGAAGCGCACCAAACTTGAGCACCTCTTGCTAGAGCAATCAAAGAGGGGTGGCAACCACCAACTTCAAGGACTTAAAGAACTC
Organism: Ceratopteris richardii; assembly: GCA_020310875.1. NCBI lineage: Eukaryota > Viridiplantae > Streptophyta > Polypodiopsida > Polypodiales > Pteridaceae > Ceratopteris > Ceratopteris richardii. Next base: position 87,125,951 of record CM035425.1, on the reverse strand, counting down.
ATTAGTAAGCCCATCTAGCCCCAGGCTTTTACCACAAGGGAGGGCATCAATGACTTCAATGATTTCTTAATTCGAGATAGGGTCATCAAGTAGGGAACGAAGGTTGTGTGGGATCCTATGAGAGGATACCCTATATATGGCGGCCATGCACTCCCTTCTATTGTGGGAGAGGGGGGTCAAGATCCCCAAGAGTTTTGTAAAGTGCTCTTCAATGATCCCAAAATTTTTTTCTTCTATATTGCATACATCACCATTTGAGTCTAGCAATAGGGTGATCGATTCTCTGTTTTGTTTCCTTTTAACGATGCGGCGCATCTCTTTGGTGGGTTTGTCGGCTTTGCCAACCCACCACTCCTTGAAGAAAACTTGTAAATTTTCCCTTTGTATTTCTTCCTCGTATTTCAAGAGCACTTTGAATTTTTTTAGACCTCTTTGGGATTGAGCTTTTCCCTTGTTCATGTCCTCCTCGACTCTCTACAATCTATGACATAGAGCTTCTCTACGTGCCCACCAAACTGTCTCGAGCATCTTCATGGTTCTGATCATGATGTACCACGACTTATCGACCACACATCTCGAGCACTTGACTGGGGATGAGCCGAAGGCAAATGCCTCCTTCCAAACTTCAACAATTTCTTGATTGGCAGAGGGGAGAGTGAAGGAGGTCATGCAGGCATGGAACCAAGGAGCCCTATAGATTTTGGAGAAAGGATGGAAAGCGAGAATGATCGAGTAGTGATCATAGATGGCAAGGTCAGTGCGTTGGGAGAGGGCAGGATGGCCCCACTGATGAATAATATTATGATCAATGTAGCATCTATCCAGTCTAGCTTTCCTTGGGTCCTTGCACCCTTGGAGATTTGACCATGAAAAGCCATTGGAATCTTTGAATTTGACCAAATCCAAGTGCAGTTTAGTTTTGTCCCACGTTTTCTCTCGATTGTCGATGACCCAGCCCTTGCCATTCCATCTATCCTCAGGGTCCACCACCATATTGAAGTCACCACAAATTAGCATGTTGTGGGGCAACAAGTCCAACAAGGCCCAGGTGTTCAGTCTCTCCAACTCCCTCTTAGGGGCATACATAGAAACTAAAATGAAACAAAGGGGGCACCAAAGGAAACAGCAATTCATTGATGGCTCTCATCTTCAATGGAGTTCTCAAGATTTTCAAACTAAAATTGATTAATACCAATTACCGTCCCACTAGACCCCCATGGGTATGATGTTGAGATCCAAACATGGGTCGAGGAGACATGTCTAAGACGTTTCTGGAGGACTGCTCATCAACTTTTTCTTCTTCAATACCAGATTATGCAGGTTATACAATGGTTAATGGGACTCAAGTAAGTCAATTGGATTTATGGCATAAAAGATTAGGACACATCAGTGTTGGCAGGTTAAAAGATATTGCAAAGAAATCATTGGTTGAAGGTTTACCACAACTACCTAAGCAAGATTTGGATTTTGTTTGTGAGGCATGTCAGTTTGGAAAACAGATACGAAGTCCTTTTTCAAAAGCAGGATTGCAAAGCAGAGGTATTTTGGACTTGATTCATACTGATGTATGGGGTCCATCTCAAGAAGAGTCCATGGCAGGTAGCAAGTACTTTGTAACATTTATTAATGACTTCTCAAAGTTTACATTCATTTATTTTATGAAATACAAATCCGAAGTGTTTGACATGTTCAAGAAGTTTAAATCATTGGTTGAAAAGCAAACAGGTCGAAGCATAAGAAGGTTGAGATCAGATGGAGGAGGTGAATATTTTTCTAATCAATTTCTTGCATTTTTGGAGGAAGAAGGAATTAAAAAGGAGACTACAATCAGATACACACCTCAAAAAAATGGTGTGGCCGAAAGAAGAAACAGGTCTATCTTGGAGATGGGTAGGTGCATGTTAAATGAAAAGGACTTACCACTTACTTTTTGGGCTGAAGCATGCAATATGGCAGTTTATGTGATAAACAGGTTACCACCTACTAAAAGTCATGTACAGAAAGCACCTTATGAATTGTTTTATGGATGAAAACCAGATATTGCTAATTGTAGAATTTTTTAAAGCATATGTTTTGTTCATGTTCCACAACAGTTAAGGTCAAAGTTGGATCCAAGGTCACAAAAAATGGTTTTCATTGGTATGGCAGAAGGGCAACCAGGATATAGATGTGTGAACCAAGATACAGGAGAGGTAATTGTTTCGAGAGATGTTATTTTTCATGAAGATAAATCTTGGTATAAACATGAAGTGCAGGTAGATGAAGAAGAAACTACAAGAAGTCACGAAGAAGAGCCAAGTTCTCCAAGTTCACTAGAGAGTCAAATTATACATGAAGAGATAACTCCCCCCAATCAGAAGTTGAAGAAAATTCTCGATTTGATTTCAAAGGAAATTGAGTCACAGGAAGAAGAAAGTGAAGGTTCTACATCAAGAAGAACTCAAACTCGAAGGCAAGAAAAGCATGGTAGGACAAGAAGCCAATCAAGGTATCCAGTAAGAGAAAGAAGGCAATCGAGAAGATTTTCTCATGAAGCTTATATTGCAAAACTTCTTGACGAGCAAGAACCAACAACTTTTAAAGAAGCGTCAAAGGTAAAGAAATGGGTTAAAGCAATGGATGAAGAAATGACAACTTTGTATGAGAACAATACATGGATTTTAGTTCCAAGGCAACCTAACATGAAGGTAATTGGTAACAAATGGGTGTACAGGATAAAGAGAAACAGTGATGGTTCAGTAAGTAGATATAAAGCAAGGCTTGTTTATAAAGTTTATGCATAGAGTTATGACATCAATTATGAGGAGACATTTTCTCCTGTTGCCAAGATATCAATAATAAGGACATTAGTAAGTGTTGTTGCAAGCAAGCTATGGAATCTTTATCAATTTGATATAAAAAAAGCATGTGTACATGGAGCAACCAGCAGGTTATGAAGATCCAAAGAAGCCTACGCATGTATGTAAACTCTTGAAAGCATTGTATGGTCTTAAGCAAGCTCCAAGGGCTTGGATTTTTAGATTGGTAAAGTTTCTTGAAGAGCAGGGATACAGGTGTTCAAATGCAGATACTTCTTTGTATGTTAAGGTTGAAGGATCATTGATTGTTTATATTTCAATTTATGTGGATGACTTGATAATAACAGGAAACAATGAAGGTGAGATAGCGAGGATCAAAGCAGAGCTTGGATCTAAATTTAAAATTTCAGATTTAGGAGAACTGACGTACATTCTTGGAATCGAAGTTATGAAGAAGGAAGATGGCGTATATCTTCTACAAAGGAAGTATATTTCAGACTTGTTAAAGAAATATGGCATGGATCATTGTAAGAGTATCAGTAATCTGATGGAACCCAATGTGAAGTACAGTGCTGAAGATGGTGAACCTTTAGAAGATCCACTTATTTACAGGTCTTTGATTGGTTCTCTTATATATGCAACTTTAACAAGGCGGGATATTACATTTAGTGTAAGTACATTGTCCCAATTCATGAACAAACCCACAGATGTTCATATGCACACAGCTAAAGGGTCTTGAGATATTTGAAGGGTACATTACGTGAAGGTCTAGGCTATAAATATCATGAAGGTTTGGATTTGAAAGCATACAGTGATGCAGATTGGGCTGGAAATAAGGATGATAGAAGGAGTACAGGTGGATATTTGATATTTGCAGGTAATAATTTGGTTTCATGGAGTTCTAAAAAATAGCCTACAATAGCACTTTCAAGCACAGAAGCTAAATATAGAAGCCTTACAAATGCAAAACGTGAGATTATGTGGTATTTGAAGCTTTATGAAGATTTGAATCTATCTACAACACGTCCATTGCTCTTTCGAGATAATCTAAGTTCATTACAGCTCGCGTCTAATCCTGTGTACCATGCAAGAACAAAACACATTGAAGTGCACTATCACTATATCCGAGAGAAGGTGGTGAATGAAGATATTGATATTCAACATGTTGGAACTAAAGATCAATAAGCAGACATACTTACAAAAGCAGTAGATGCTCAGAAGCTTAAGCGAATCAAAGTACTACTTGGAGTCAAAGCTTTGGATTTAGAGCTTGAGGGGGGCAATGTTACATAAAAACAAGCTCTAAAGTAATCTTGGAGTGTTGTGGATTTTATTATTTATTAAAAATTGTATATGGAAGCTTGTGGATCTTATTACTTATGAAAAATAACATGTGGAGGCGTTCAGATCTTCAAATTTAGAGCAAAAGTAGATAAAAGTAGATAAAAGTAAGAAGGAAAGGAGAGGTGTCTATTTTTAAACAAGGAAGGCGCTTCTGTTGATAGCCTCTCAATAAAAAGAGTGGTTCTCTTAGTGTAGGTGGTCGAATTGAGTGATTCTTGTTGCATTGCGAAGCTTACAACTTGTACTATATAAGTAGATCAGTTTTTGTACAATTTTTAATGAGAAAACTCCGTGCAAGTAGGCGTTTTTGCAGATCTTATTTTTTGTGTCTATCCAGTGCCTCATCAGAGACATACCTCTCTTCAAACTTTCATATCTCAGTGGTTATGAGGTCTTTTTGAGTGATTCCACTTGGAGGAGTTTCCTTAGCTCTCATATTTTCCATCCATATCAAAATTTTTCATATATTTTTAAGTTTCTTGCTGTTGTATATCAGTTTTCAATTTAGATAGTTAGTCATACCTTGCTGTTGCAGGCCTTCTCATGCCTTGACTTCAACTTGCTCGTTCGGGAGCTATATGTTGGAGTTAAACATCTGCGGAAGCACGCGAACAACACAAGGAAGAAGAAGAAGCTTGGAGCACAACACACAATATTGAATGTATTTCTAGAGAATGTACAAAGATAAGTAGCCCATTAGGGCAATAGGCGTATATACAAGCCGGGGGAAGAAACCTCCTAAAGAGGGAAAGAAGTGCCCCGACAGTCCTAGTGTGTTCACACACATCACTACCTAAATATATCAACAATTCCCCCCTGGGAGTGATGCGGTGAACAAGGAGCTGGCACTCATGTATAAGGAAGTACCAAGCTACATGGAAATCACTCCACAAAAGGAAGTAAGCCCAAAGCTTTGCAGAAAGCTTCAAACTTCTCCCTAGGCAAAGCCTTCGTGAAAAGGTCTGCAATGTTCTCCTGCGTGGGCATATATGCCAAGCTGATCTCCCCAGCAGAGAACCTCTCCATGACATAGTGAAAATGCACCTCAATGTCCTTAGTGCAAGCATGGAACACAGGGTTCCTCACAACTTCCAATGTGCGCTGACTCTTAGTGAAGATGGTGGTGGCAGAAGACTGGCCAACACCCAAATCAACCATAAGGGGTCTGAGCCACACACACTCAAGAGTCGCTGTGAAAGCTGCCCTATACTCAGCCTCACAACTGGAAGTGGCCACAGTAGGCTGCTTCTTGCTCAACCAAGATATACATGAGCTACCAAGCATGAAGAAAAAACCAGTAGTAGACACACGAGTGTCATAGCAACCAACCCAATCAGAGTCAGAAAAAGCATGCAAATCTGGCGGTAGTGATCCCCCCTTGGGATAAAACAAACCAAGTAGCCGAGTACCACTCAAGTAGGGAAAGATGCGCTTAACCGCGTGCCAATGCTTGAATCTTGGGCAATGCATAAACCTACTCATCTATGAGACAGCAAACTGAATATCTGGCTGAGTAATGCACAAGTAAATCAAGCATCCAACAACTTGCTGATAGAGAACAACATCAAATGCATCTCCAGCATCATGAAGACGCAATCGTAAACCTGTCTCCATAGGAGTGGCAATAGGCTTATCGTCTTGCTAAACGTGCTTTTGCCATCAGAAACGCGTTTAAACATCTATTCGGGTTCTTGGGAGTGGAAGGGGTCTATTAAACAGAGGCCCTATACTTGATTTTCCCAAATCAACTCACTCACATGACCATACATTAACCTTAAGAATCTCTGTCAATACGAATTACTTATCAAGACTCTAGTTACACTCTCACAATCTTACTGTCTGTTAATCAGACTCTTCCCAAGCTTACTGAACACACTCTAGTTAATGCGCTCTCAACATACAGCGCCGAAACTATTCAGTACCGTAATACAGAATTACTTTGTCTAACTTAAAGAGCTGACTCAAATACAAACACTGTAAACAACAGAGACAATAACAGTACTCAATCTTTACCGTACAGGTGCACATAATCAAATAGAACAGAAGACATCGAATAACTCAGAGTTCTCAAACACACCACGGAAACTACGCAGACTTCATCAACTAGAGAGACAGTCTGGCGACTCCTCTGGTCGTCACCAAAGCATCTCTTTTCATTGATTTATAAGAAGGTTACAATGTCTACGCAAGGACCTTTCGGTTCGTGCGGAATATAAAAAGAGTCAGACTTTACAATTGCCAATCCGGCGGCTTACACTGGCACGCACGGTGGACTTGAACCCGCAGGTATACAAAAATTACGGTTCATCTACTATACCTTCTAAATACATAGTTCTGGCTAACTTAAATGTCCGGGCAATTTTTTTTTTCAATGACTAACATCTGCTTCAAAAATTTTGGTTCTACGAGCTGAGTATCTGTCCGTACTGAACTTAAAGAAATAACTTGGCTCATTAAACTCTCTGCCTGTGTGTGCAAAAAAGCTTCCTGTAAGTAAAATTCATTTGACAGAGCCACATCACGACTGACTTTCATATCTGCAATCTGTTTATCAACTTTGGATAATCTTTCTTTTTGAACATTCAGTTGATACTCCCTTCTTTCTAACTCTTGATTCTGAAACTGTATGGTTTTGTAATACGCATCGCGCTCTCTTCTTATCCCTGGTATCTCCTTTTGTAGTTGAGCGACTAAATTCATCTGTATTTTAAGATCTGTATTCGATTCAGATAAATATGCTTCGGTTCGTTGGAGTTCTTCATTAGTCTTTTTAGCCAAATCGGCCATCTCTTGTCCTCTCCAGTCTCTTCTAAAAGATTGCCTAGAGCTATGCGTGCATCCTCTTTATCTGGGACTAATTGCTTCAACTGGATTAGTTCCGCATCAGCAACATTTAATAACTAATCTTTTTCTCGAACTTCAGCCATTGCCGCATCTCGTTGACTGGTTACTGTTTCCCGTTTGGTAAGTCTGGCCTGGAACTCTTTAATTTGTTTGTTTAAAGCTTGATTTTCTACTTTGACTGCAACTAGTTCTTCCTGAAGTGGGCTAATGTCTACTTCCAGAACATCAACCTTGTGTTGAAATTCTTCTCGGATGTTATCAGTCACTTCCTTCATTTGTGTTGGTAGCTGCTGCGATAGCTGGATCAACAATTGACCCATGGATGCGAGCTCAGAAAACATGGGAATTGATGGAAATAGAATAGAACGACGTGGTTGAGAAGAAGAGGCTCTCAGAAGTTGATGTGAAGAGGGGGGAGAGTAATTCGGTGAGGAAGATGAAGCAGAAGGTTCTTCAGTAGGCTGTACAGGTATAATACGGTTGATTGGGAGGATGGGTGGCGAAGTGGGTTGCAGAATGTTATTCTCTAATACCTTTTCGGTGGTTTTCTACATAGAGTCATCAGGGTTGGCAACTGCAGACTCGACTCCCTTAATCAGTTCTTTAAAAATTTCTTTAATAATAGGTTGCCCATCTTCTTGCTTTTCCTGTTCGGATTGTTGTTGAAATTCTTCTTTAGAGGAGCTGGTTGTAGAATTGGTGGTATCATCATGCTCTTGTTGCTGATTTGGAGAGGACTGCGCTCATAAATCATTATGCATGGAGGTTGTTGTATCGTGGAAAGTCTCTTCATGTTCTTCTTCTTAATTGTTGTCTGCTTCTTTTCCTGCGGCCGAACCCTGTACTTGACTGTCAGATGAACTAATTGTGATGCGTTTTCGGTGGAGTAGTTGGAAGATTTCTTCGTCGTCCTCTTCATCATCTTCCAATATCTGTGCAGATTCTTCATGGTACAGAACTAGACCTCGTGAAGGCGGTTGTGCTGCTTGTATGGCTGGAAACAAGAAAGTTAGTATGTGGGGGAGACGTGAACGCAGCATATCTCCTTTGTTGACCTGTTTAATTACTGAAACGCATTCTCTGTGAATGCGGCGGAAATAGTACGAGGCAAAGTTAACAGGCTCTCTGGCAGCCAAATCTATCGCTGAATAAAAAGGGTGAGATATGCCATATGTACGTTTTTGCAAATTTAGTATTGCTACTAAAAATTGCAGGGTTGTTCTCTCAGGTTCAGGGTGACAAAGGATTGCATATTCATTAGAAGAATGTCTAGGGAATAACTGGATCATTGTAGCTATCGGTAAATTAGGGCCAGTTTCTCGACCTTCCGAAGAGAGTCGGAATGCATCAGCAAAGGTCTGTAGAGTAATTACGGTACGAGATGGCAAGGAAGTGATTGGCCAACTTGTAAGGGATTGAACTCACAACCTCTTGGTTAGGAATGTGATGGGCTAACCACTTGCCCCAAAAGCCATGGTTGAGGATTACTTCCTAATCCTCTCTCTTAGGGTGTGGTTCAACCATCTCCTACCAGGATTATGTTACATTCTTCCCCCCTTGAACTCCCTTGGGAATGTACCCTGACCAGCTATGGGACTGGTAGGATGTACCCTGGATGTACCCTGGCAGGATGTACCCTGACCAGCTATGGGACTGGCAGGATGTACTCAATCAAGTTCCATCCAAGGATTCCCAAGGAATTCACACATTGCAAGCTAGCTCATTGGAAATTTCGTTCCGAGAGCTTTCCAACGGTATATTACACGCCTCAATCTGACCTACGGATTGGGAGATACACCCCAATCATTGTAAGGTCCATCATTGAAATCGACGCGCGCCTTCCACAATTCTTACCCTTTCACATGGAGGATGCCCAAGCGCCTTTTTTAGAGGCCATTGGGTCATTCCACTTTGCCCAAGCCTACTTCCTAGGCTCTGATACCAATGTAAGGGATTGAACTCACAACCTCTTGACTAGGAATGTGATGGGCTAACCACTTGCCCCAAAAGCCATGGTTGAGGATTACTTCCTAATCCTCTCTCTTAGGGTGTGGTTCAACCATCTCCTACCAGGATTATGTTACACAACTCTACTCCGTAGCAGGTGTGGCAGCGATGGCGGCAATGATTTGGGCGTAGAATGGGTGACATTCCACTGAATGCCAAGGCAAGTCAGCAAAATTAGCTAACCCACGGACACATAGGAACTCACCCACATTAGCAGGGAGTTCGTCACGGAACGCAGCAAAGTTTGCTAACGCTTCCATGATGAACACACGAATAACAATCACAAGAACACAATTGCTCAGAGTATACAGGAAGCACAAGCACACAAAACACACAGACACAATAGCGATTAACAGTGGAATGAAAAAGGTTAAGTAGATACTTGGTAGCGGGAAGCAATTGAAATCGTTAATCATCACGGGATGTTGAGATGATAACCTCATAACTACGGTGTGCATGCATGAGCGGAATCAATAAGAAAAGGCAGCGATTATTCATGGTTTTGTATCCAAATGAGGAGTTTATGATTATGTAGCAAAACGAGGCTTTTAAGGATTTTATTCAATCAACACGCAAAACTAAAAGGAAAAGAAAAGAAAGAGAAAAAAAGGAAAAATATGTGGGCAACTGCAGAATATTCAGGACGAATCAGGTGCTTGTTGATATGGCCGCAACTTTGAACCATTTATCGTATCACCACGATGAGTTAGGGTGAGCATGAGGTATGTGATCGAGGTACCAAGCATAGGCTAATTATGCCTTTAGAAAGTAAAAGATAAGGTATATACATCAATAGCAATTAAGATGTGTTTTTGACTAGTAACACATGAGCACATAAACTGTTTTTTCATGTGAGTATATGTACTTGGTATAGACGCTTATCTCGAGTCCCCACAAGAGTGCTATGGATATGATCATCAACACAAGTATTAAGTGCTTGTATATGATTAGTTGTGATGAGATTAAGGAATGTGCAAGAAGCGCAATGAATAGAATGACATCCATAAGTTCACTTTTACAAAAGGTTGGATACTATGTAAAAAGTTGATTTTTCAACAAGACGATTTGGATGATTATTTGGTTTGCATTGATCTAGATGATCATTATAGGCATGGATATGTAAAAGTTAGTTAAAAGTAATATTTAATCTGCTTCTGTTGGAAATTGTTTATGTAGGAGGCATTGTTGAAAGGAAAAGACTTTTCATAGTTTTTTTATGATAGTTTTTGAGACGGTGTGATCACCATGGGCTAGATATGCCCTAGATACTTGTTTATTGAGAATTGGTTTATGGTGACCATTATCAGTAGGACAGAGGAGACTCTGTCAAAATTTTAATAAATATATATAATGCCATGAGAGCATGGAACAGGAGAACTTTGATAGTTGTTCTCATTTTCTGGTATCATCTTATTATTAGACAATAGAGGGGCAATTGACGCACTCACTCTGTATGTGATTGCAAACAAGGCAAGTCCGCAAGCAAGTAGCCTAGAAGCGGAAAGGCAAGGTTTGCACATAAGAACTATGAATAGGCAATTGCATTAAGAAGAAATTCATAGAGTAAGTACTATTTTATTTGATATGCCTTAGGTTAGGCCATGGTTCATACATAGTGTGTATGAGGTGAGCTAGATGCTTACCCTAGTGGGCTATGAGTGTGCACACATGTACTTACCATTTTTCAGTGTATTTAGTAGACTTATATTATGGTCCTCATTATATCTGGGAGTGCCAGATTATTACAGTAGTTTACTTCAGACACCTCATTCCTAGTTAGGAATGATTTGATTATAGCGATGATCAGATGGTGATCATGGATAAAGCAAGTTTCATCCACTTGGAACATCTTGCATGTTATTATTGAGAAGGCGGTGGTAGTTCCACTAGTTGCTAGACTTTCTTAGCACATCTTCGCTTAGCATGATGGACTTGGTTCTAGAGAGTGGATAAGGATATGTTTGATACGAGAGATATTTTGATCCATAATTTGGATTATTATATATGATAGATCGAGATGTGGATCCATGGTTTGGATATGACTGGTTGAGATCTTAGTCCATAGTTTGGATGTGGCAGATTGAGGTCTTGGTCCATAGTCTGGATCCTTGATAGATTGTCATCTTGGATTCATAGTTTGGATCATCCTAAGACTTTCTTGAGTTTCATTTTCATTACAGTAGGTAAATCAAGTAGATTTACTCCTACTTGGAAAATATTTCCATTTCTTTTTAGTATTCTTCCACAGAGAGTTGGAAATAGTCACATTGTTTTTGGATTAGCATAATAGTTTTCATTACTCTAGTAGAGTAAGTGATTTTGCACAATTATACTATATGAGAAGCTATCAATGGGTAATCCAGGGAGACAAGGGAAAGTAGCCAAGGTTTCTACAGGTGACCAACCGTCACAAGTTAGTGATCAAGGTCTAGGCATAGGGAGTCCGAGGATATTCCGAGTACTTATGCTACGCACATATGGACTCATTGGGCCTCAGAGGGATTCCTACAGTATGCCCAAGGCAAGGACTACTATTTGTTGGTGGAAATGCTAGATATAAAGAACAGAGACTAGTTGTCTACTTTTTGAGCATCTAGTATTTTAGACACCTACCACACTCTACTTTTATTATTTGGAATCATAGATGTTGATTCCTAGGTTTATAGCTCGTTCTATATCATTGAGGACAATGGTCTTTAGAAGGGGGAGAGAGTGTTATATTCCAGAGATCTACATGCTTGGAGGAACAATAAGTTCCTTGCTCAAGGGATAGCCAAGGCCAAAAGCCAGAGAGTTCATACGAGGACCTACTCATGATGGCCAGATGAGTAGAGGGACCTTAGAGAGAACTCTGGATGGTGACTAGGCAAGGGCTATAAATAGGCTTGGAGGTGAGTCCCAGGCATGTCATTCTCCACTTCTCATAGATCTATAGTAGGTGCAACAAAAGCTACATCTCAAACATGAATTATAAGATCATCATCTTCAATGCCATCTGCACCACCTTCAATAAGTGTATTTGTAGGTGTATTAAGCTGTTTTTCAACACCATTTACAATATTCCACAACCATTTTGCTACCAATACATGTTGCATCATATATAATGACAATGGGTAAGTAGTACCATACAACTTATCCTTAGTAGCCAACATAAAGAATACATCATTGCTTTCAGCCATGGTTAATGACTAAATATCCTCATGCAAAAAAAATGGTAATACCTCAAACATTTTAATAGGAACACCTTATCAAGATATGCTAGAATTGTAATAGACTTCACGCCACTTATATTGGAAAAACCAAAATTTTGTATATGTTAGGTACAAAAGGAAAAAAATTGCCTACAAAATCAATATGATAGTGCATTCGAAGGCCAAAACGAGCTCTTGAATTTCGTGCAATTTTGAGACTGTAATTCGATGTTTGTGGAGGATGCCTTAGATGAAGTGGTGAACTACTTTGATACCAACTCTAGGAGTTTGAGGTATGTGGAAGCACACAAATAGCACAAGGAAGAAGAAAGATCTTGGATCACAACACAATATTGAATGCATTACCAACTGGATGTACAAAGATAAGTGACCCATTAGGTTATAGCATATATAAAAGTCAAGGGAAAAAATCTCCTGAAGAGGGAAAAAACTACATGGGAAGTCCTAAGTGTGTTGAAACACATCGCTACCAAAATATACCAACATGTATCAAATAGTAGTATTGATAAAATTCAGGTTTTGGTAAAGGATCTCTCAAATACTCATCCAATCCTATTTTCTCTCAAGTGGGCTACAATTCTTCATAATTTTGTAGAGCTTCAAAGTCTTGTGCAGGAAACTGGAAACAACCCCTGTTATGGTAAAATTCTAACTTGAGTTTCCAAATGTGTTTAGCATATACCAATGGTCCTACTTATCCTTCAAACCAATGGGATTTTTCATGCACTATTTCATTGCGATTGACAGGGGGTGTTTGATTGACATTTCTTCTTGGACATTGTTGAACATACGAGGTGGTAAGGGGAAGAGCCATATGCATGGAACTTGGCCACCTCATTGCCATTGTGTTTCTAATGATATCCTTACTCTAGATCTACTAAGAAAATGGAAATACATGTTAATATGGTATGAGATTCAAGATCCCATATGCCAAGATTGCAGTCGCTTTCCAATACATGGATTCCCTTACTTAGGTCATTATGTGCATTGTGTTAAGGCTCAAAGGAATCTATTTCTCTAGAATCACTTATATGCACACTTGCATATATGCATGTTCTCGACATGTTTCAAGTAATCTATAGGAGGATGATCTAGATTGATTACATGTATTGTTGGAGTGAACATTATAAACTTTATGTATATATTTTAGCTTTCTTACGGTTTTGCAATGGTTTTTATAGGTGTGATCATTACTAGGATCTCTACAAGGGACAACACTTTGTTTTGAGAAAAATATTTGTACATTAGGATGATGCTATTTGACACTTGTTTTGGGGTTTTCTAGGCAAACATTTCCACACACTGAGATGATCATTAGTACACGGATTTTGCTTTAAGCTTCTTGATTGTAGTGCCCTATCCTAGCTTGATCGAGATGAAATGTCTTCTATCTAGAAAGCTAGAATGGGCTCATGTATGTGTTGACACATCGGCATGTGATAATGTGGGGCATTCGGATTGAGTAGCATGCCTTCCCATCGTAAATTTATTCTCATAATACATTCTTTGGCCTATACCTATGCTTATTCTCTAGATTTGTGTCCCTCTTCTTTACGCTGCACGTGGATGTCTCCTCCATAAGGGGTTCTTCATAGAGCTTTACTCTACATCCACTAGTATAATATCGCAAGATTTCACCTTCTAGCATGTCTAAATGAACGTCACTGCTTGTGGAAATTCTAGTGATGATTGTTGGTCTATACCCACATTTTTCCAAATTTTGGCCATGTTCTTTAAATGTGTAAACAGAATTAAGTCTCAAACTTTTAAGCCTTTATCTTTCAAATGTGCATTAGAATAAGCTTTTGTCTCTTTTTGGATGCATATATACCTTTTACTGCGCATAAGCTTGTCTGTCTTAAGTGTTATAGATCTAGTATCCTTGATGATAACTCATGATAATCCGAGTGATTAGCTTGTGCTACTTTTAGTGTAGGTATCGAGACGTCTAATGGAGGCACCACATTCTATTCAAATACCATTTGAAAGGTTTTGGCATGGAGTATCAATTTATAGGCTTCCCAATAAGCCCTAACAACATTGTGAAGTTGTTTATCCCAAACAAAACATTTAGTATCCACCAACTTTGTCAATACATTTTAGAGGATATTATTTACTTTTAGCTTGTCTATTTGTCTAGGGATGATAAGAGGCTGATTTTTGTGAATCACCATGAATTCTTGAAGTAGGTACTCAAGGATTGCATTCAAGAAATAATTGCCTCTATCACTCACTAGCTCAATGGGAAGTCTATATCATGTAAATACTTTTCAAATAAGAACTTAGTAGTGGTGTTTGCATCATTCTTATGTGTGGCTCTCACTTCCACCAATTTAGTTAAATAATCTATTTATGATGTACTCTACATGAGAGCTTCTAGTGGGGGCGAGTTGATGGGTCCTACAAAGTCTCTTGCCCATTTAGAGAGAGCACATCCTCCCATCATGGGTCTCAATGGCATGGCATCCTTTCTAATAGGCAATTCATCAATGAGACCAAAGCAGATGAGAAATCATGGGAAGCTTTCAGTAGAGCTATGGATCTCCACATGGACATGCAGGTACCTGACTTCAATACACTCATGGGCATATTGTTTACACATGAAGCAAAGCTTATGAAGAATGGTGAAAACCAGAAAGGTAATCAATCCTTTACTCGCTTTAAGAACCTTCTAGACATACGAGGGTGGATCAAGCAGTTGATTGGAGTCTACGTGTTTATCTGAACTTTGAGACATCTCTTTCACCTATACGTAGATTAGATAAAAGGTTGTCACCTTGCTTCAACATCAGAATTGCACGATCCCCCCTTGCGCATGGGAGCAAGGACTGGACTAGCTTGCACACGAACTGGAGCATGAAAAGGATCCGAGAATGCCAATGTGCCCACCATGGAGTCATTAGCTCTGCCTCTTTCCCAGAAAGCTTAGAAAGAACATGATGACACAGTGAGCTCCTCAGCTGAAGCACGAATCGAGATGCTTCAGAACTTGACAGAGACTGACGAGAAGACAAATTGAAAGATGTTTGACGGGAGTCAACCGTCAGTGATGGCTAACACGTGATCATTCAATGACCACATTTTGTCGGTACGGCAGCTCAGGCCTGAAGCTCTCCGTACCATCAATTACCACCTCAGTTTTCGCTTTGACCTGTATGTGGCCAAGTTCTATCGATACATTGACGGGACATGAAGCTCTTCTCCAGCTGCTTCCGCGGTTTGGAATGAGAGCTTTGACTCAAGCTGTTAATCTGTTCTCGAAGTTCTATCGATACATGGACGGGACATGAAGCTCTTCTCCAGTTGTTTCCGCGGTTTGGAAAGAGAGCTTTGACTCGGGGTGTTAATCTGTTCTCCAGCTGCTTGCACGGTTAGGAATGAGAGCTTTAACTCAAAGTGGTGGCATGGCGAAAGCCTTCCCACAAGAGCGCGTTGAATCCAGTATAATTTATATCCTATGATAACGTTGAATTCGTCTTCTATGTGAGTAGGTGCCAAAGATAGTTCATCTTCACATCCCAATGAGCCCATGTAACTTGTTGGCACATGAGCAGCAACCATCTCTTCTCCGCTGCGTGTGTTTTTTATTCGACATGGCCCAGATGGCTTTCTGGTCTTGTATCGTCTTTTGGCTTGAGACTCAATCTGCACTGCTGATGTGCAAACAGTGAACACAACTCTTAAGCTGCTTCCTCCGTTCAAAATGTATCCTACTTCCCTAGATGAATTTAAAGGACGACAAAAGCTTAGTGCTGCTTAATCTGAAAGAATCTTTGATGAACAATATCAATACATCCTCAACATCCGCGGATTTATATACATACTTTTCTTCACCCAAAAGTATGTTTTCATGCTCCATCCTTTCATCGTCAGTGCTTTGGTCTTCCTATCTGTTCCTACTCAATACAAGCTCGATTACAGGGACTAAAAATTTCATTAAACAATGGAATGTACCATGAAGAACCTATCTTAAGAATACAAGGAGTATGAGCCACTAAAGGAATGAGTGTTTGACACAAATGGGGAAAGCGCATAGGCAACAAATGGGGAAAGCCTATAGGCAAGAAAATTGGTATCTCCATTAGTTACTTGTCAAATGCACTTGACACGTCTTCTTCAGTTTGCAAGCGATTCTGGATACTTATCCTTTATTCTCTTTGAACCTTCTTAGCATGTCTTAAGCAACATCATGGATTCCTAGGTTTCTGAGTATGTAGAGTACTCTTTCTTTTGCTGGCTAGTAAATGTTTATAAATAATTGTTTAAAACCTTCACCTTCTTGGAAGAAGTTTTTCCAGGATTTGAAGCCCTCTTTGAAGCACTTGTGTTCTTTAACTGAAGGTGTGCATTTATTGCACAGAGAAATCCACCCATGCCTAGGTGATTGTTGGTGAAAAGAGTTCAACCTGCAATCTATCTCAGTATTAGACGAGTACCCTTTTATGATTTTCATCAAGGCTGACTAGAATTCGTAAATAAGAGGAATATCAATAGGAGAAAACAATTTGGGGGGGGCAGGGGGGGGGGGGGGGGGAAGAATGTCTCACATATCCAGATTAGACCAAGCTTTATACTTTTGGTTGAGATAGATCAACATTTCTTGTAATGAGAACAAACCAAATATAATTGGCTGAGAAAATTCTCACTATCCATTTAGCTTCCATACTTTAAACCATTTTGAAGGGACACAAAATGCCAAGGTCCCCCCAATTTTTTAGGAATACGACAAGTATCCCAAAAAACTTTAGGGACTTTACTTACTTGAGTATTTCCACCCTAGACTTTTTTTTTTACCAAAACAGTAGCCTGACTTAACCATTTTTTTGAGGGAGGCCAAGAAGACATAAAATATGTGATACAAGGTAAAAGATAATGAGTAAGCACAAACGAACTATGGGCCAAATATTTTTTATAATTGCTCCATTTAAAATTTTTAGCTCTAAATTTTCCATTACCCACTCCCACATTCTTTGTAGGAAACATTGAATGCCATAGAAATGCCCAAAAGTTTGAAGATTTTTCCTTTTTGTAAGACATATCAACCAATGATAGAAAGACGGTTAGGGATCAAGTTAATAGAATATCTAAAACCATTTTTCTTGTGATTGATTTTTGATAGACTAGCAAGCCAAAAAAGATTCATGAATTCCAAAAAGGCAGCAAAAAAATTATGGTCAGCATTAGTACACATATTAGTATCATCAACAAATATCTAAATCCCAAGTTGAGTGGAAGTATTGGGAATATTCATGCCCTTGATGATCCATTGTTTGTAGCATCCTTCACAAGTTAGCCAAGGCTATCACTAACAATAGCAAATAAAAGGGGAGAAAGAGGACATACTTGTCTAATGGATCTACAAAGCTTAAAAGCATCAGGGAATCTGTCATTCATAGAAACCCTAGAGTAGGCATTGTGAAGTATATTAATAGCATAGTTTATGAGTATCCTTCAAAGGCATATATCATTCTAGGTTTCAGGAAGAAATTTCCATTGAATCCTATAATAGGATTTATCAAAATCAACTTTGAAGAAGAAGAAGAAGTCTTACTTAAGTTCACTAGCACACTCTAAACCCTCTGGAATAGAAATAATGGCATCAAGAATAAACTAGTTCATAGGAGGGCTAAGTATTTTCACAAGAGAAGAAGAGAAGATCTTCTAGATGGTAGTCAAGCAAAGTATATGATTCTAACTGTTTATTTCTTCTTTATTATATTTTTTTCATGAATCAACTTTATCACTAGAGTTCATATAGATTGGGAGAGAAACTTTCCTAGATGTCTCTTCCCAAATAAAGAGATTGTAAGGAGTGAAGAATTCTTTAAGTTATAAGAAGAATCCATTATGAAGCCATTCAATAAGAAGAGGCTTAGAGTGTTTCAATTTACCTATGGTTTCTTTAATCTCACTAGTAGTGAGGGGAGGTCCAACATATACACTAGGCTTTTAGGATTTGTTTCTCCTTTTTAAGGAAAAAGAAGCTATGTCTCTGTAGATATCCTCCTCTCACTTGGGACTAATGGATAAAGCATCATTAAAGAAGCTTTCAGCCTCTTGTAGGCTCTCTTCAATGTTGATAGCAGTCACGCCACGCCTCTTGTTCAGTAAGGGGATGTAGTCCCTGATATATTTTTTTTTTACTCTTTGCCAAAGAGAACATACTTATATTAGTTCTAACAATCTTCGCATCCTAGAGTTCTCTTGAATAAGATTGTTAGAACTAATACAAGTATGTAAGTTTGTGGTCTAACAATCTCATATGAGAGCTTGTGGTGAAGTTGGATAAGACTTTGGGTAGGCCTAGACTCATGAAGACGAGCCAAGTTAGTTTGTATCTTCTCTCTTTTCTGTGCTCTTATCCTTCTAGTGAGATCCTTATTGTAAATAAAGAGCTTTTGAATATCTTTAATAGAATTCTCAAATTTCTAGATGGGGAAATCCCTAAGGATAACTAGAAGGAGATGAGTGTCAAGTCATCCTTCTGATCTGATGCATAATTATAATAGGTGTTATTATACGACTGAGGTTGAAAGCTTCTTCCACCTCCTCTAGCATATGAAGTCTTACCACCTCTTCCTCTAAAATTACCTCTTTGATATCTGCCTCCTCTACATCTTTGATTGAAACTTTGATTATGAATTCCACCATTTTGATTGTTATACCAACAATCATTTGCCAAATGATTTGTTCTACCACAAATCCAACAAGCTTTGGCATTAACTTTGTTCTTACCTCCTCTTCCGTTGCCTCTTGAATTCATCTTTCCTCTTGTGAAATAAACTTGTCTTGAAGATCCTTCATCATCATTTGACTTCTTTCCTTTGACATTCTTTCTCTTATCCTTGGAGTACATAGCTTGGCTTGCACTCCTATCATTATCTCCCTTACTGTCCTGCTCAAAAGTTAGCATGTGTCCTAGCAGTTGATTAAGATCAGGAGTAAAATGATCTAGTGACAATTCTATAGATAATATGAAAGGCTTCCATTTCTCATCTCCTTTGAGACTTATAAGTATTTGTCTTACCAACTTTTCCTCTTCAATATCTTCATCTATTGCTCCCAAGCTATCAACAATATCCTTTATTCTTGCCACATAATGAGAAATTGATTGTGAGCTCTTCTTCTTGAAGGTTGTGAACTCAACCCATAATGAGAACTTCCTTGAGTTGGTTGTATTTTGAAAATGCTCTTCCAAAGCATTCCACACATCTGCTGCGTTTTGTAATCCTCTAATATGAGGTACAAGATAATCATTTACAGCCATGTGAATGTACTCCTAGCTTGAGCATCCTTCTTCATCCAATTCTTCAAATCTGCAAGTTCCTCCCTAGTTGCAACACTAGGATCTTCAAACTCAGGCTTTTCTTCTTCTCCTGTAATGAATGCCATCAAATCTTTGCTCATGAGGTGTGCCTTTATCCTCATCGACCAAGCTGGATAGTTTTCCCTATCTAGCTTATCAATCTGCAAGCTTTCCCCCATCTTTGATCTTTGTCTTCTACAAATGTTAAGATAAATGAATATGCTTTGTATTAATGCAAAGCTTCAATCTTTCAGATCCTTTCAAGCTCAATCTTCATACTTCTTTAGGTTGTCTCCAAGACTTTAGTCCTATCCACCTTCAATTTGAAAAGCTTCAATGTCTGCAACCATCGGGACTTCAAATGCTCTTTACTTCACTTTATATTGCACCTTTTGCTCTAATACCACTGATGAAGACCTCTTAATCTCCAAATTCTTGATCTATACTGATTTAAGAACACTTCTATATCAGTCATAGACCAAAATTTACACAAATGTTACCATTATTTACAAAATCATTTACAAACACTTCTCTGTATGAAGTTTCTTCTTCTTCAAAGAGGCTGCTTCAGAGTTTAACTTCATTACCTGTACATAGCTTCACAATTCTTCAATCTAATGATGTACATACCTCCATGCTACGTTTGTGCAATCATAACATCCATTAGATCTTCAAAAGAATCATTAAAACTCTGATTTGATTATTATGATCAAATGTATGTCAGAAACTATCTTTCTGAACAAGTGACTTTGACATAGTCAACTTCTCAAGTTGATTTCTCATACCACAAGTACCCTTTTGCTAAATTCTTTTAGCCATAGCTTCCTTACCTCCTAACTTATATTTTGAATGTTGACTTATAAAAAACTTTACACTGTGCACTGATATCCAAGCAAAACTTTGACACGAAAAAGTGCGCGACTCTGAGAGTTCTATCTGCAGACTTTATATATACATGTTCCTATTGATCATACACACAACCTGAAAGCAATTAGACCTTGAAACTTTGAACATAGCTTGTTTAGCTTCTAGTTAGATGTGTACAAAATATTTCATGATCCACTTGATAAGGCTCAGAGAAATCAAAGAAAGATTCGATGCTAACTCAGGAAGATGAGACTCTCTACTATTTCGTTTCATTATTGAATTATATGTATATGATTTTAGACTCATCCCACGTCTATTACATTATTCCTTATCATTCTAATGATCATCTATATCCATTGTACAAGAATTTTCATTTGTAATGTATATGTATACAAGCCACATTTTTGAGATCTCTTCACTTTCTCCAATGACTCCTTTGACTTCATTTTGATTTTTGACTTGCTTCAAGTTCTTTATAATCATCAATTGGGGATTGCTTTGTTCCAACATAGGATGGATCATTAAGGAGAAATGAAGATGCATCGAATTTTTATGAAGAAATATACGCAAATACACATGAGTTGGAGGAAGAAAGAAGGTCAAGCAGAATAAGGAGACAACCAACAAGGTACTCTTATAACATTTCTTATAAAAATAATAAAATCTATGCTTATATGACGAGAAAACCTCAAAATTATGATGAAGCAAAAGGAAAGATACCATGGGAAAAAAGCAACAAGGAAGGGTTCAATGCATTTGAGGAGAACAAGACATGGGATCCTCCTTCAAAACCGGATGGTAAGAAAGTGATTGAAAATAAATGGGTTTTTAAAGTGAAGAAGCTTGCAGATGGAAGAATAGCTAGATACAAAGCTAGAGTGGTGGTCAAAAGTTATTCTTAAACTTATGGCATACATAATAATAAGACATTCAATCTTCTCACCAAAATGTCACCTTTAAGGACACACATTGCTATTGTAGCATCAAGAGGATCGAAAGTGAGTCAAATAGACATAAAGATTACATTCTTGAATGGATATATATCAGATGCAGTATACATGGAGCATCCACATGGGTGTGCAGAATCTTTGTATCCAATTATGTATGCAGATTAAGAAGAACACTCTATGGATTAAAGCAAGCACCAAGAGCATGGAGATGAAGGCTAGTGAAGTATCTCAATGACTTTGGATATCAAAGTTAAAAATCACATGCAAGTCTACTTATCAAAAGAATGGATGAAGGTAGAACCTACGTTTGCATATATGTAGATGATATTATTATGATAGGTACCTCAAATGAAGCAATTAAAGATGTAACGGGACTACATGAAAAAGAATTCAACATAAGTGATCTAGGAAATCTATCTTACTTTCTTGGAATGTTATACAGATCATGGGTTATATGTGTCAAAAGGAAGGTACCTTCTGAACCTATTCAATAAGTTTGACATGGAGAATACTAAAGAAGCTTCTACTCCACTTTAGGTCAATCACTAACTTACTAAACATGATGATGTAGAATATAAAGACATGAGGAAATATTAATCTCTTTTGCAAATCTTGATTTATGCTATAGTAACAAAACATGATCTTAGTTATGGAGTGGGAGTCCTCTCACAAATTATGCATTGTGGAAAGGATCCACATTGCATTGCATGTCAAAGATTTCTTAGATATATGAAAGGAACCGGTAGTGAAGAATTATATTACCATTTTACCTTATACATAAAATTGAGAGCGTATAGTGATTCAAATTGTCCAATGATGTCAATATGATAGAATATCAGCTCATGGATACATGGTGACATAGCTTAAAAGCTTGTGAGTTAGTGGTTACAGAAGCAACACATAGTAGCTTTATCATCAACAACAGAAAAATACAAAGGATTGGTGGAAGGAGCTAAAACGATCATATGGATGCAGACCTTGTTCAAAATATTCGGCATTGATCAAGGTATACCTACAATTCATAGAGACAATATGAGTTCACTTTATCTCGCAGCAAACCTATTATTTCATGCAAGAAAATGCATATAGAAATCCTGTTGGAAATTTAGTAGGCCCAATACTAATACCACAGGTCCAAGGTTCCATAGGTCCAGCATATACAACATAGAATCTAGCAATCTTCCAATATTGACAAAACATGAACATACCACATTTAATCATACAAATGATGAGACAAAGATAGAGAGAGATTAGACAACATGTTCAAAGTGTTACGTAAGCCAAGGCTTACTCACACTATCATATATACCAATGTTTAATGTACAATGTGAGAGAAAAACTCTCAACCACTCTATGTGAACCAAAATAGATGGATGAGTGAATGTACAAATATAACAAACATATTCAGATGTATGGATAGAAATCTAAATATATATGAGATGTGTGACCTAATATGTTGTAGAAGAGTGAATATGAGTGATAGAAAGAGGAAGGATCAGTTTAAAAGATATGTGTGTGTGAAAAGATCACATACTTACAAAAGACGTGTGTAAAAAGATCACATACTTACAAAAGACATGTGTGTGAAAAGATCACATACTTACAAAAGTAGCAAAGAATGCTAACAAGTTTGCTGTCAGAAATATGCATATGATCATACCTTCTCGAACACCTCATATGATCATACCTTCTTGAACACCTCATCCAAATATGCATAAAGCATACATGTACTGATTCTCTTGTACCTATGCCAAATAGGACTCCTCCTGATATGGATGTTACTGCCTTCATAAACTTCAAGTAGTACCTGTGTGCATAAAGAGAATATGTACCTCAATACTTAACATAAGATGCAAATCTTAGGTTAACCACCATCCAATGTCTTTGAAGTTAACCGAAATCTTCATGTACAAGACAACCTTCAAATACATCATGTGAATGGCCGATCCACACCACCAAGCTGTTGCGGGGTAAATCCTCTCCATAAGCAAGAGTGTGAGCACACTCTTCTTCTCCAAGAAGAACTCCATAGCCGCTCCTCAAGATGCTCCAAAATAGCACCATGGCTGCCCCATGTGCTAAGAAGCACGACCTCTATTGAGGTACCAAAGCTCCAAAGCTTGGTGTTGAACTAGGTGAAGGATGAATTGACAATAAGCCAATGGCTTCTTATATAGTGGTGAGTATCCTTGAGAAGCACCTATCAAAAAACAATAATAAAGCACTTGATCACTATGATTGATCAAATGACGTCTTCCTCTGTCCATTGCCATCTTTGAAATAAAGCAAAAGCATGATTAAAAACAAATCTTCTACACTGCGCCGATCAGGGATCGAACCCATGTCGCCTGTCTAGGAGGATGTTGACGTAGCCAATCACCCAACGTGGTTACTTGTACAAAGAGCCTTAGAAAAGAACTACATATTCTGTATTTTGTGAGCAAGATGGATCATCTTTGACCAATCTTTGACCAATGGGACATTGTTTCCAACAAATCCAACATCATTTCTTAGGAGAAAAGGTAATGGAGAAGGAAATCAAAGTTGTCTATACTCCTAAAAAACATCAAATAGCTAACATGATGACCAAAAGCTTAGATGGTGTGAAGACAAGCTGATTCAAAGGAATGGTAGGAATAAAAGAAAAGGAGAACTTACGAAGACCTAGAGAATGTCAATTAGTGATGGAGGGGAGCTATTGGAGCTTCACTCACTAATTGGGCAAGAGGACATGAGGAATATAAATACAATTGATGAAGAAATAAATGAAGGGACAAATTCACACATGTAACATGCACTTATTTAAGTGCCAGTTTCTTGGGAGCTCTCTTGATCATGATTGAGGCTTCTATGCATACTTATGCATATGGTTTTGTAGAGTGTGACACTTTTCTTGTGTGTGCATATCCAATTCCATGGTGGAAGGTGTTCATACCATCAACTTCTCTCCAGAGTGGACAATTTTTGGGAAAGGATCTATTGCTTGATGTGAATGTTGTACATGTGTCATAGTTGCGGGTCTACATCTTGAACACAGACATGTAGCATGTAGACATATGGACATAGTTTGCAGACAAGTTTTCTCTTGGACGTTTGGGAACATATGCTTAATCTTTTGAAGATCATGAGAGGTTTATTTAGTTCTAGGTACTACGCTAATGTTTAGAAGTTTATAAACATACAGCACTGAAATGTACTCGGAGCATTTCACAGACCAAACCACATCAATGTACATGCATAAACGCCCCAATTGGTTATAAATGCTATCTTTGGAATGTCTTGCTCCGCCATTCGTACTTGGTTATAACCACTATATCCATCCAAAAAGGAGTACATCTCGTGACCTGCCACATCATCTACTAGGAAATTAATAACATATATCTATTACGCCTAAATGTCAATAACTAAATCATTATAGGTATAGAAAAACATGATTTTCATTTCAGATTGCAGAAATCCACTCACAAATAGGAGTGACATGTTATGTGGCTACTAATCTAAGAAAACAAGCCATAGCTAGGCCATCCAATGAAAAGAAGAAATGCTGATATAAATTGCAGAAGAAAGTGAAGTCAACATCCATTTCATAATCAATCACCATAGACACTCCTAAATCCACAACTCTTCCACATCGCTGATCCTCATATCCATGGTACATACATCAAGGTTTCTTATACGATCTGTATGTCATGTGAGTCAAAGGACTCTCAACTGTGTTGTTAAGTTTCTTCCACATGCCTTCTCAAGAATTATAGACCCATAAATGTAAATTACGAGATATTATTAAATATGGATCGATGAAATGCATCTTACTCAATCTTTGATGATCACACATGCCACAAAACTTACTTGCATGACCATGAACATAAGTAAGTAATCGAATTGCAAGCATACCCAAAGATTTCCATACGCAAACGCCAAAACCATCAAATAAGGAGGATATCGTGTTCGAAATGAATAAAAATTATAAAACATACATACACACACATACATACATATATATATACATACACACACACACACATATATATATATATATATATATATATATATATATATATATATATATATATATATATATATATATATATATATATATACACATACATAGATGGACTACGAGGAAAGAAATGAACATTTAATCTAATGAGATTTCTCGGCAATGCATTAAGATTGGAAGCGGTGGAAGTGGGGATAGAACAATCTTCTGTTTGACGATAATGTAAGGCTAATGGGAGATGGGAAATAGTACAACTAAGCCGTTCTGATCTTTCTATACACACACTCTCATAAACGTGAGGTTGATGGAGGTCCAATGATACATGTGCTAGCATGTAGCTCAAAACCGACTATAAGAAGATAATGCAAACTTTCCTTATTCATTGATTTAGAATATCCTTCCTTTTATTAATAGATTACTCATTGTGGAATGGATAGTGTTTATTATCTATGACGAAGAAGGGTCCTTTTCCTTGTATTGATCATACATCCAAAGCTTGTATAAGACATGCTCACAAAGTTAGCGCTACGTGTATAATTTCTCTAAAAATCTAGAAGTACATGTATAATTCTTCTTGTAAGAGTCTCTCTTGAGACTTCAATACATGTCCTATTTGAGGGCGAAACAAGTACACGAAATTTTGATTATCATTTATCAAGTTTTGATCATCTTTTTGCCATAGCTCCACCACAAGAGCCTTTCATGGCTGTCGATCATGTCCACAAAGATCCTTACTTCGGTTTGCCACCCAACCTCATCCGAGTTGTTCTATGTAATAAGTCACTCCTGATGGAGAGACTCCTCTCTCCTCCACCTTAGTTGGTATATAATACTCATAGGTGCCATGTGGCACTCTCCTCTCAAAAGAAGGTTCACACCATGAAGACGATAAACTGATGTGACATTTCCTTCCTTTTAAAAGCATTTTCATCCTCGAAAATGTAAATGAAATGTCCATAATGGTAGAAGAAAGTGCTCAAAGTCCCCTGAACCCCATGTACTCTATGAACATGGTCATCTCTATGTGTTTTGTTTCATTGTATCCTTCCCTTTAAGCAGCCTAATAAAGATCTTCTCAAAGGTGTGCAAACCGTCTGAGTGGTGCCTACTATCTTCCATGTACACTTAACTTCCAAACTATCACTCCCATGGCCAATAACATCATCAAAATGACCTAAGTCCATATGATGTATCCTATATGGATTAATAGTATCAAAATAAAGTCTAAAGTGCCAATCTTCTAAGCTTCACCATACCATGTTGGAGATAGTAAACCATAGAATCCTATGAAATGAAGAATAAAGTCCCCTAAAAGTGACTCCAAACTATTACCATTAGTGTCCATGTGAAAGGAAAAATGGACACTGAACACTTTTGTATATGCTCTTTAATAAAACATATAGTGTCGTGGTCAGCTACAAACTACAAGATCGATCGCATTTGTAACATCTAGGAAGTCTGTGTTAATGCTCCATGTGTACTATGTTTTTCTACATATTCTACAACCTCTGTGAAGAGTACCTTGTGCAAGGCTTGGAGGTCGGTTTTCTACTTTCAGGATATCATCGTGGAGTCAAGAAGGAGAGCACACTGTGGTGCATCTTCATCCAAATAATTCACTCGTATCACCTCATTTTGATACAAAAGTTTTGTTCCTTTTGTGCGAGCGAAGTGAGAACCTACCCACCCACCCAAGGCTTTCAAATAAGGTGGTGACCAAGGTACAAAACTTGGCATACCTTTTCATCCAAGTCATTGAAGTCACCATTGGCACCGTTGGCTACATGCGAGGGACGACCTCAATGATCAGGCAAGATGGAAGTTCCTAGTACTTCCAAGGAGGTTACCCATCATAGTATTATTCCCCTCGGAACTCACTTAACCATGGAAATCTCTTGCCACTAAGCTACATTCTTGTGGTGCTTGAAGAAGGGGAAAGACTAAGGTTGACATTATCTTCAACAAGTTTTATGTCCTCAAAGCTTCATTCTTTGTTTTCAAAGCCTATTTTTGAAGCTTTTTTGGGGTGTTTTTGGAGCCATTTTGGAGTACTTTCATGGATAGTTCTCTTCACAAAGGTCCAAGAGCATCAAGAAGAGTGTTCTTTGTATTTCTTCAACAATGAATGTTCACCTTTTAGGGATGTATTTCCAGCCACACTAGTTAATCTACAGGTCTCTTGAAAGGTTTTAGTTGTGGTGGGAGTAGCCACCGCAAGTCTATGAAAGTTTTTGAGCCTAAAAAACAGAGTTGACAAACACTTGCAAGTGTTGTTGGCTATTCGAGCAGTGAGTTCAGACTTTTACTGCCATTTTACGACATATGTTGCATAAATCCTTTTACGTTTAATAAAGAGGGACATGGTGAGGTTTTCTTAACTCGGAGACACCTAGATGTTGGGTCTCTTCGATGATGTAGGTGGAAAACTTACCCAACCTGGCAATATGAGATCTATGATATTTGCTCATAGGTGCTTGATTAGCCTAATTGGCTTCTTTTGGGTAACTGATTATATGTAGTGGAGTCAGTGATTCACTATGCAAGTAAACATGTTAGTACTTGTAGTTTTATGAGATTTTAACACTAGTCATATGCTCATTTTTCATACTATACTCTGGAAAATTCTAGATTTTTGGTTTTGTCAACTGTACAATGGTTGATTCACTCCTTCATACACTTATTGGTGTGAGAACATTTATTCTCATATACTCCTTTTGATTTGCCATTACTGTTCATTTATTCATTTTTTTCGGTAGACTTCTAAATTCTCTCCCAAAATCTAATACTTGGTCATCCTTCTTTGAGCCTTAGTGGGGTTTGGACTCTTCTAGCTCCATTATCTTTCTATTTAGTTCTCTACCATCATGGCATTAGAGGTCTCATGCATGTCTGGTGGATCAGGCTCTAGTGCAAGTGTTTCGAGGAGGAGCTATAACTTGCAAGGTAAAGACCATTTTGAGATCCGAAAAGTTTGATGGCACA
This sequence comes from Ceratopteris richardii, assembly GCA_020310875.1. Taxonomy (NCBI): domain Eukaryota; kingdom Viridiplantae; phylum Streptophyta; class Polypodiopsida; order Polypodiales; family Pteridaceae; genus Ceratopteris; species Ceratopteris richardii. Next base: position 87,097,641 of record CM035425.1, on the reverse strand, counting down.
AACTTTGCTCTATGGAAGAATCAGATCAAATATGTGCTGATTCAGAGGAGGTAATGGAAGCCAATAAATGGAATCTCAAAGAAGCCTACTAACATGGATGAAGATGATTAGGATGAGTTAGATGAAATGTCTAGGTCTACCATTCCATTGCACATGGTAGATAATGTTTACTTTAGAGTATAAGATGGTGAGAGTGCAGAGGAGCTTTGGAAGAAGTTATGCAATACATATGAAAAAGAGACAACATCAAATAAAGTATATATGATGAGAAAGCTATATGACCTTCGCATGAAGGAGGCAGATAGTGTTGCTGCTCATCTAAATGTGTTTGATGCTATATTATCCGAGTTATAAGCTCGGAAAATGGATATGGATAATCAATTGAAAGCAATCTTGTTGTTATGCACCTTGCCATCATCATGGGATATGTTTTGCACAACTATTGGCAGTAGTGCACTTGGTGGTAAACTGGTCTATGATGACATATGTGGAGCACTCTTGAGTGAGGAGATTCATAGAAAATATATGGTTGGCACTCAGAGTGGAGATCCATATGATGTTTGTGATTCTTACCAATGAAAGAATCAGCTATGTGGCAAGAGCAAAAAATAAAGAAAAGAATAGTCAAGGGAATAAGAGTAGAAGTAAATCAAGGAAGAGGGATATTGAATGCCATTATTGTCATAAGAAAGGACACATGAAGAAAAATTGTTATGTGTTAAAGAATGCTAAAGGTAAAGGACATAATGTTGATGGGTAGTTAAAGAACTACCTGCACCATCTACTTCGACATTGAAGATTGAAGAAATTAATGCTATTTTTTATGATGTTGATGTGTTGACACTTGATAGTATTGTGCCAACTAGGGCTCTTATGGTTGGTTCTCTTTGCCACATGTTGCCGCTAGATTGCAGTGCTTCTTTCTAGGTGACATCACATAGAGAATGGTTCTCTAATTATGCAGAAAAGTCTCTTGGTACCATGAGACTTCTGACTCTTACTAGTTTGACATTGGGGGGATTGGAATGTGGTTGTGCAGTTCATTGATGGTTCAAAATTTACTATGCATAATGTATGCCATGTACCTCATTTATCATGCAATTTGATATCAGTTGGTCAACTTGATGACCTTAGTTACAAGGTGATCTTCTATGCCCAATCCTTTTGCTCATCAAAGGGCAATATGGTTATTGCAAAAGGAAGCAAAGTTGGCTTACTTTATCCTTTTTTGTATCATCGAAATAATGCTTGTTAGCTATTATTGAACAGCCCATGACTTGTATTTGGCATGGCAGTTTGGGCTATATATCATGTAGTACTCATTCTGGCTACTTACTTGTGCTATCTTTCTGTAATTTTTCATTTTGCGAGCATTGTCAATACCGAAAGAAAACTAGGAACGTGCACAAAATGCACATTGACTCTTCAATTCAGCCTCTACATCTTGTTCATAAAAATGTGTGTGGTCCTATGCCCACAAGGTCATTAGGGGGTTTTGTTTATTTTGTCACTTTCATAGATGATACTACTAGAAAAGTCTCGGTATATCCTATCAAAGAAAAGGATGAGGTATTCCCTACTTTCAAAAAATGGCTTGCTTTAGTTGAGACTTAAAAAGGAAATAAGCTTAAGGCTTTACATTCAGATAATGGGGGTCAATATACCTCACATGAACTCAACCTTTTCTATCAGTCTAGAGGAATTTGTAGAGAGTTTATAGCTCCTTATACCCTAGTACAGAATGGTGTAGTTTAAAGGATGAATAGAACTATTCAGGATAGATTAGTTTCTATGCTACATCATGCAAACCTTTCACAAGGCTTTTGGGCAGAAGCAGTATTGATTGCAATTCACGTGATTAACCTTTCATACACATCACAATGAAAATATATAAACATAGATGTGTTAGTGCTGAGGGAGGGAAGCTTCGTTTTTAATGACCTTCACCATTGGATCTCTAAGAACTTACCTTTCTACATGGGCACCTCCATGGTATTCCTCTTTGGGATGGTCGCAATTAAGGAATGTGGGATTGTGGGTCTAATGATTGAACCCTTATTGTCTTCATTCTTTTTCTTCCTTGTGGATTACTCTTCATGATTATCGTCTTTTCGTATGGCATACTCTTTCAAACCACACTTCTTGTTTGACTCTTTAGTTTGGTTTAGACTGTCAAGAAAGTGTAGGAGATTGACTTCCTTCTCCAGGAAGTGAAATTTGTTAGCTTCTTTATTTGAAGGTCATCCAAACGGCCCACCTCAAGTGAGGTTTTGTAGTTTCTCCTTTCTGTAAGGTTTACTAGTAGAAAGTCAACTACATTCAGTTCAAGAGCATGCCATATAAGAACCCCCCTTTCAATTTTTTGAGAATGAAACATCTTTTGTGCCTTCTATAATCATATATAGCATCTCTTCATCAAACCTCATTGCATACAAGTCCTCAAAATTAGGAGGAGAATGTCTAACATAGGTGTTGAAGGACGTTGTGAATCCATCATAATTTGGTAATAACATGCATTAATCTTGAGGCCACTTCTTCAAGTGTTATGAAAACATCAACAACAACCAATTGATGTTAGAGACTCTTAATCGGCTTAATGAAATCTTCAATCTTCTCAAAATCTGAATGCTTCTCATTCACCAATTGATTCTTTAGTTTTTAATCCTATTGTGGTTCTTGATCTCATATTCGTGAGCCAATATGCACTAAACTTTATCTTTCTTGGTCATTTCTTGTACTAAAGTGATGATCAAGTTTCTAAAACTGAAATAATTGCCTAACGTGCATCACCATTTCTTGGAACATCAAGCTTACACTATGCATGAGGTGGATTTGATCTACATCAAAAGCTATTGTGCCGAAAGAATATCCATTGGAGAGTTCTTTTATTTATGCTCACGTATTGTAATTTTTAAGAAGAGTTTTCATGGATCTTTTTCCATAGTAAAAGCCTTGAGCCTTACACATGTAAACATATAAAGAGAGAGCCCCAATTCCACGAATTTGTGGTGGATGAGTTGCATTGAATCAAGCAATCACTCACCTAAAAGTAGATCAAACTAGATCTTCACTTTTCCTAGATTGTAGGAAAGTGAATTGATTCCCTCCAACAACCATTCCCACATTCATTTGAATCCAAACTCCATTTGTAGAAGGCATGGAACACTCCTAGGGTCTACATAAAGACTTCAAATCACTTGTACAATACATGGAAGCAATATACATACACTTGTCAATGTCTTGCTCCTTCAATTTTCTGTATCATCTTCTTTGCTAAGAGTAATCTTGCAGAGGCTTCTCCTCTCTCTACAAGCTCCAAATTGAGTGTCAAATGGCTATTTGGAATTTTAGTAATGTCTATTTTATGCCTATAAATTTTTGTAGCATTTTGTTCAGTAGATTGGGTAAAATCTCAGTTTTCTGTCTTGGGGTTAATCTCTGCACATTCTTGAAAAATAGGAGGTATCACCGTTGAGTGTTTGATTCATTCCTATAGCATATTTTTCTTATTCCTTATAATTTTTTTCATTATATACACTCGAACCTATGTGTATCATGCCCATAAAAGAATTTTTTTCTAATTGTAATCACGCTGGTCGTTATGGGCATTTGAGGCTCATTGTCTCTTCCATAGATAAGAAGTTTTTTGAGCTAGTCGACATGCAAACCTATCTGTTTTGTATCAACCTCTTCTCCTTGGTGCTTCAAAGTACATAGTGCATTTCTTTGCACTTTTAGCATGCCTATAAGGTCTATTTGAGTCTCCATAAGCTCAAGGGTTGGTCTTGTTCCGGTTGGCTAGACCAAACTTTGTAGCTTCGAAATGCACTTTTCCAACTCCTACAAGCTTCTCCAAGTTCTTTCAGTGGTATCAAAGCTACACCAAGATGGGTGATGACTTTCCCTGAATGATTGAGAAGCTTGATCAACACAACTACCCAACTTGGCAAATCAAAATGGAGGCTTTTTTGCAAGGTAGAAATCTTTATGGAATTGTAGCAGGTGATGAAGCTATGCCTATTCCAAGATCCAAAGGAGGACCTACATAAGAGGAGACAAATAAGCTCACACTTTGGTGTGCAAGGGATGCTCAAGCAAGGTCATACATACTAGACTCTATCTCTGACTTTCTATTACCACATATTAGAGGATGCAAGAAATCTGAAGAGACTTGGAATGCCCTAGAGACTTTCTTTTCTGCTAGTACCAAAGCAAGAAAGAATCATCTTTGGAACACATTCAACCAAATGAAGAAGACACCTAAACAAACCATCATAGAGTTTGTTACCAAGTTCAAGGAGGTTGCAGATTAGTTAGCATCCATTGGAGAGCAGATTAAAGAAGATGTCATCATGAGGAAAATTCTCAACGGCATTTGAAGTGATAAGCAATGGCAATCTTTAACTACGGCATATGATCTCATCATGGATGTGCAAACTCCAGACTTCAATATCTTTCTTGGACAACTCAAATATCAAGAGGCAAACAATAGCCTAAAGGAAGGTTGGCGATCGCGACAGTCTCCCCGGGTGACCGGTATCGCGATACCTCCCTGGGTGGAGACTGGCGCTGAACGCGGGCGATCGCGCGGGCGCCTTCTCGGCGTATCGTCGGGCCTCCCCGGTGCCTTCCGGTGTATCGCCGGGCGTCAGGCGGTGTATCGCCGGTGTATCGCCGGCGCCTTCTCGGTGTATCGCCGGGCCTTCCCGGTGCTTCTTCGTGTATCGCCAGGCGTCAAGCACTACTCGGCTGGTGCTGCGTATCGCGATACCTGCGTGTCAGATACCAAGTTTTGGGCGATCGTCTGATTCCGGGAGCACGTGGCGCGGGACACGTGGCTGGGCGTAGGTCTGCCCACTTCTGGCGCTTTTTCCAGGGCTTCGGCGGGAGTCAAGGCCCATCTTCTCGATCTAAAAGTGGAAAAATCCCCGATGTATCGCGATACTGGCTGAGCGCGGTCGGTGCGATCGCTCTGATTGGCGATACCTGTGGCGGTTTTTCCGGGCCGATCTCTCCGGGCGGTATCGTCGGCCGGGTGCCCGATCGCCTGGTTGAGGACAGTGGGGCCGATCGCGATCGCCGGGAGCTCCAAAGCTAGAGAAAGAAAGTTTTCTTTAGAAAAAAGAAGAGAAAAAAAAAAAGAGAGAAAAAAAAAGAGGAAAAGAAAAAAAAAAAAAAGAAAAAGGAAAATAGAAAAGTTTCGAAAAAGAAGAAGTGTGCTCCCCTCTTTTGTGGGACTTTTGGCCTTTTAGTTTTTCCCTGAAAAGTGGAGTGTTTGGCTGCGATGTGATCGGTGGGGGGAGTTTTCCTTGTTTGTGGTCAGTTTTCTCTCCATGTAGGAGGGTTTTGCCGTTGGGCACTGAAAAGTAAAAGTGGTGCAAGTTCCTTCGGCCATGGATGTGGCTTCATCCTCTCTCGTGAAAAGTAATCGGGCCCCCCCCCCTGGGGAGACCGGCACTCTGGCCGCTCTGCTGGAGGGGGGGTCATGTGCCGCCCCTGGGGCATCCGAAAGTGTTGAATCCCCCATCGTGTCCCTCAGTAGACCCGCAGTTCTGTCTGCTCAGGAGGAGCTCAAGAAAGTTTGCCTCGTCGGCCAAGTGTTTGGCCCTAGGCCCCCGCTCGAAATCGTGCGACAATGGCTTCGAAAAGAGTGGTTCCCTCGAGGACTAATTGTCAGCAAATGTCAGTTCTTACCAGCAAACCACATGCTGCTAGTTTTTGAAAATGAAGAGATGGCGTTCCAAGCCCTAAGCGTTGGCACCTGGCAGCTCGGTCGGGCGACCCTGTGCCTATTCAGATGGTCCCCGGACTTTACTCCCGACAAATCGAAATCACTTCGGTACCCTCTTTGGGTTGAGCTCCCTAACCTCCCATACTTCTTGTACAACTTCGTGTGGGACATTGTCTCTCCTATCGGCAAGCCGTTGGCTTCACGAGAAGACATTGGTGGTCTCATCTATGAGGGTGTAAGACACTCGTTCAATGCTAGATGGCACCCACAAATCTGCATCGAGGCCGACCTCAGTTCGCCGCTTCCATCAACGATCAAAGTGGACATGGGCGAAGGAGATGTTTGGGAGCAGGATATCACCTACAAAAACCTTCCCAACGCGTGCTTTCGTTGTGGTCAGCAAGGTCACAGGATTAAAGACTGCCCTCTCAGGCAAAAAAACAAGTGATTTCAAGAAGCCTCCAAAACTGCTCAAGACAACTTTGGCGATTTGACCCACTCGACCAAGGAAGGGGAAGGCAAGGGCCTCCTCAATCCGCAAGCTGATGCCGATGGCTTTACTGAAGTTAGAAGAAGAAGGAAAAGAAGTCCGAGGGTCAACGGTGAGAGGAACAACCTGCCAATTACCCCCCACAGCAATTTGTATTGCAATCTTGGAAAGGAGATCAACGAGCTCGACTACCCAGGTGGGAAGCCACCTGAGGTAGACAACTACGACGAACCCCTAGAGATCCCTGACAACAAAGAAACCCCCCAGGAGGGTTACACTACAAGCAAAGAAGATGGCTTCACCACTAGTAATGAAGACAACATGGATAGTGAAAGTTCCATCATTGGATCGACGATCCCGGAAACGGTGCCGAGCACGGGGCCCAATTCTCCCCAGCAAGGGGCATCCCGCAAAGGAAAACAGCCTATGGAGTTACCCTGGAAAAGCCCCCACAAGAACCGATTTCTAAGTCGGGATCAGATCCCAGCGAAAAAGAAAGATGAAGCCAAGAGAAGAAAGGACAAGGCTCCCTCCCGCAAAGAGGGATCAATACAAAAATGATTGTCATCTCGCTAAATGCTAGAGGGCTAACCGACCCCTCAAGAGCGGCCATCATTGGTCAATGGCTCCGCGACATTAGCTTAAACCCAGACATTATATGTATTCAAGAGATTAAAATTGACGGAGAAGACCTCCAGAAACAGCTCAGACAGGTATCCTCGGCCCATGTGTGGATCCCAACGAAGCACCAGCGGGGGTCCGGAGGAACAGTTATCGGTGTTAAACAACTCTGGCTTGAAAAGCTTGAGAACTCCATTGAAGATGTAAATCACCGCTGGATTGCGGTTTCTTTTGGTGCTCCCCTCTGTGTTACTATGGTTTCTTTGTACGCCCCTAACAGGGATTTGGAGAGGCTGAACACTTGGGCTTCATTAGACTCGCTTCCCCACAACGTGCTTATTTGTGGAGACTTCAACATGGTGGAGGACCCTATGGACAGATGGATGAGCAAGGGCAGGGTCATCGACAGTCGGGAGAAAGAAACGTGGGACATGACCAAACTCCACTTGGATCTGGTTGAATTCAAAGACTCGAATGGCTTTTCTTGGTCGAATCTCCAAGCGGGTGAGGATCTGAGGAAAGCTAGACTTGATAGATGCTACATCTCTCAGAGCTTTACTCATCAGTGGGGCCACCCTACCATCACGCAACGCACTGACCTCACCATCTCTGATCACTACCCGATCATTATCACTTTTCAACCTTCCAACAGGACCCACAAGGCTCCGTGGTTCCATGCCAATGCTTCCACCTTCTCTCTCCCCTCCGTCCATCAAGAGATTGCCGATGTGTGGAAGGTGGCGTTCGCCTCTGGCTTGGCCCCAGCCAAGTGCTGGAGAAGTGCGGTCGACAAGTCTCGCAAGATCATGATCAGAACTAAGAAGATGCTCGAGACAGTGCGGCGGGCTCGTAGGGAAGCTCTTTACCACAGACTCTGGCGGCTCGAGGAGGAAGTGAACAAAGGAAAACACCAAGCCCAGAAAGGTCTCCGAAAAATCAGAGCAGTGTTGAGATACGAGGAAGAAATACAAAGGAAAAACTTGCAAATCTTCTTCAAGGAGTGGTGGGCTGGCAAAGCCGACAAACCCACCAAAGAGATGTGCAGTATCCTTAAAAGGAAACACAACAGAGAGGCGATTCCCCTACTGCTAGACCCACATGGCAATGTATGCAACTCGGAAGAAGATAATTTTGGCATCATCGAAGGGCACTTCACGAGACTCCTGGGAACCTCGAACCCCCTCTCCCACCATAGAAGGGACTACATGGCTGCCATTTCTAGGGTTTCCCCCCGGAGAATACCACCCAACCTCCACTCCCTGCTTCATGCCCCTATCTCTGAATCAGAAATCATTGAGGTCATTGATGCCCTCCCCCTCGGTAAAAGCCCGGGACCCGACGGACTCACTAACGAGTTCTTTAAATCCTTCAAGCTGGTGGTTGCCACCCCTCTTTGGATGGTTTGGCAAGAAGCGCTAAAGTTTGGTGCTCTTCCTTCTTGTCTAAATAATGGAATTATCAAGCTGATTCACAAGAAGGGGGAAAAAAACAGAATCGAGAACTGGCGGCCTATTACGATGCTCCAAACAGGATACAAGATCGTCGCCAAAGTCATTGCCAACAGACTTTTGTGCCACCTGAGATCTTGGCTTAGTGAGGACCAAAAAGGTTTCATCAAAGGCAGGTCCATCCTGGAAACCATTATGGATATTTGGGAAGGTATTCAATTTGCAAATGAGTCTAATCAAGATGTGGTTTTCCTCAAGATCGACTTTGACAAAGCCTACGATAGGCTAGAATGGGACTATATTCTGCAGTCGCTCCAAGATCTCGGATGTAGTCAGAAATTCACCAAGATGATCGCGACCCTTCTCGGCAACGCAACGACCCAAATTAACGTTAACGGCAAACTTTCGAAGGCGATCCATCTTAAAAGATCTATTAGACAAGGGTGCCCTCTTGCCCCCCTTCTCTTTGCCATCGCCACTGAGGGGCTGAGCAGACTTGTGGCTCATCAGGTGGAGGCTGGCAATATCAAAGGCCTCCGGCTGCCTCACGACCACAGTCAAATCATCATGAGACTTTTTGCCGACGATATGAACACGTTCGTTCACAATGATAATACCAGCCTGGAGACTTTCTGGAGGTGTCTTGATACCTTTTGTGAGGCCTCTGGATCCAAAATCAACCACAATAAGACCGCCTTTAGGGCTATTGTGGGACATCAACCTGGCCTTCTCATTGATCATGGTTGTCAAATCATTCCGCAGGGCCAAATCTTTCGGCTGCTTGGAATCCCCTTGGGGTTTGGCGTCTCTATGGAGCAGCGATGGAACTGGGTGCTGGCCAAACTTGAAAACAAGCTTAATTACTGGAGAGGCATGCAAATCAATCTCGCTGGACGTGCGATGGTTATCAACACGTTCCTCCTCTCGTCTACCATCTATTTCCTTTCTTGCTGGAGACCGAATGAGCAAGGCCTGTCCAAACTGAATAGCATCTGCAGAAACTTTCTTTGGATGGGTGATCATAATAGAAGGGGGGTGCCTAAAATCAAATGGGCCATCTGCACCAGCCCTAGAGATAGCGGGGGGCTTGGTATCCTGGACATTGGGTGTATGGCTAACAAACTGGCAGCCAAATGGATGATTAAGGCTTGGTGCAATACGGAGGCCTCGTGGGCCAAGCTGATCTTCAGAAACAAGAATGAGTTGGCCCTCACGGGGTCCCCGAACTGGAAGAATCTTGACATCATGACCCTGCTATTCTCCCCGATACCTGTCTTCCCGAAAGGCTCCAATCTCGTGTGCTCTCTTTGGAAGGGCTGGAATAAAGTCAAAAGCTTCACAAGAATTAGTGAGGACTGGAAGTGGGCGGCCGGAATCAGACAAAACGACTCTATCTGGTTTCCGATACATGGCATCCGGAGTGTGGAGTCGTGGAACATTCAAAATGCCAAGAAGTTATGGAACAAAGGATTCAAAAAATGGAAACACCTCTGGAAACATGACACCAACAGCTGGATCAACTTCGAGGATATCGACCCTCGCATAAACATCTCCTACGAAGAATGGAACACTTTGCAAAGCAGATGCCTCGCTTGGGATCGTCACAAGACTCGCCTTCTCATGGGACACGACACACCGAACTCGCTTGGCCTCAAATGGCACAATGGAAATAGCCTACTCAAAATCCCGAACATCAAAGAAACGGCTGACCTCCAGATCAGCCTCAACAAGAAGTGGTGCCTGTCCTGGACGCGGCTTCGGTGGGACATGAAATTCATGGGTATCTGGCACCCCCTAATAGAGATTAAGAAATCGGTCCTCTTATGGCAAATTCTTCATCGAGGAATCTGGACCAACCATAAGGCTAGCAAACTTTGTGGGATCCCTCCTTGGTGCAAACGCTGCCACCGTGCTATCGAAGATGTCCCACACATCTTCCTTACTTGCCCCAACTCCTACAGAATCTGGCAGACGGTTGGAATGAAAATCATACTTCAAAAACTGCCTAGTTGGAAACAAGTCCTCTTGGGAGAAGCGATCGGCTGCTCTGCGACTCTCTGGAACGCCATAAGAGGGGAAGTCCTATGGAAAATTTGGCGGGAGAGGTGTGCTCTCAACTTCGGCGACCCCCCCAGGGTGTGGTCGATTGAGAAATCTCTGTTCCTCCTTGGTAAAAGGATTGCTAACAGTAAGAAATCCCCCCCCTTCAGGCACCACCAAGTCCTCCTATTGATCAACAACAAGCTCAAACCCAAGTGGGCCCCGCATGAGGGCGATGAGAGGGTGATTAACCTTCTCTGTAACGCAACCTAGGATTCAATCAAGCTTCCCCTGCTTTGTGGGATTTGGGGGGTCCCGTGGGCACTAGTCCCCTTCTTCTGTACCTTTGTTTCTTAATTTAATTCAAGTCCGGGAGAGTAGGCTATTGCCGAACTTCCTTTATATAAAAAAAAACACTTTTTGAATAAAAGCAAGTGCAAGTGCACCCGTGAGGGGGACGAAAAGGTTATCAATCTTTTTTGTAACGTTTGCTAATAATTTTTAAGCAATCTCTCCGTTGTGGGATTTGGGGGGTCCATAGGTGATAGGGCCATTCACTTGTTCAGTTGTTCTTTTTATTAATTAAAGTTTAGGAGAGTAACCTATTGCCGAACTGTCTTTAGAAAAAAAAAAACAATTTTAGAAGAGAAATCGATCGCTAAGGGACCAAGCCGTTCTCAAAGCCTATTTTTATGGCTCTGGAACAGCGATCGCATTACCAATTAACAGTGCTACTGTATATATGTACATACACACGCTGACTCTTTTTCTCAACAAACCACTGCTGACTAGAATTTCAGCCAACGGTTTTCAAGGTATTAAGAAGCTGAGAATAAAGAAACAAAAAAATGCGCTGAAAATGGCCATGGTTGTGGCTTCATCTTCTCTCGTCAAAAGTAATCGGGCCCCTCCCCCCGGGGAAACCGATACACTGGCCACTCTGTTGGAGGGGGGGTTGTGTGCCGCCCCTGGGGCACCCGAAGGGGCTGAATCCCCCGTCGTGTCCCTCAGTAGACCCGCAGTCCTGTCTGCTCAGGAGGAGCTTAAGAAAGTGTGCCTCGTTGGCCAAGTGTTTGGCCCCAGGCCCCCGCTTGAAACAGTGCGACAATGGCTTCGAAAAGAATGGTTCCCGAGGGGACTAGTTGTCACCAAATGTCAGTTCTTACCAGCGAACCACATGCTACTTGTCTTTGAAAATGAAGAGATGGCGTTCCAAGCCCTAAGCGTTGGCACATGGCAGCTCGGTCGGGCGACCCTGTGCCTATTCAGATGGTCCCCGGACTTTACTCCCGACAAATCGAAATCACTTAGGTACCCCCTCTGGGTTGAGCTCCCGAATCTCCCTTATTTCTTGTACAATTTCGTGTGGGACATTGTCTCTCCTATCGGCAAGCCGCTGGCCTCACGCGATGACATTGGCGGGCTAATCTATGAAGGCGCAAGACACTCGTTCAATGCTAGGTGGCACCCGCAAATCTGCGTCGAGACCGACCTCAGCTCGCCACTTCCATCTTCGATCAAAGTGGACATGGGAGAGGGTGAAGTTTGGGAGCAGGACATCACTTACAAAAACCTTCCCAACGCGTGCTTCCGCTGTGGTCAACAAGGTCACAGGATTAAAGACTGCCCGATCAGGCAAAAAAACAAACGATCTCAAGAAGCCGCCAAAACTGCTCAAGACCAAGTTGGAGACTTGTCCCACCCGACCAAGGAAGGGGTAGGCAAGGGTCTCCCTAATCCACAAGCTGACGCTGATGGTTTTACTGAAGTCAGAAGAAGAAGGAAGAGAAGTCCGAGGGCCAACGGCGAGAGAAACAACCTGCTAACTAACCCCTACAACAATTTGTATTGCAATCTTGGTAAAGAGATCAACGAACTCGACTACCCAGGCGGTAAGCCACCGGAGGTAGACATCTACGACGGAGTCCTAGAGATCCCGGAAAACAAAGAAACCCCCCAGGAGGGTTACACTACAAGCAAAGAAGATGGTTTCACCACTAGTAATGAAGATAACATGGACAGTGAAAGCTCCATCATTGGATCGACGATCCCGGAAACGGTGCCGAGCACGGGACCAAACTCCCCCCAACAGGGAGCAGCCCGCAAAGGAAAACAGCCTATGGAGCTACCATGGAAAAGCCCGCACAAGAACCGACTGCTAAGCCGGGATCAGATCCCAGCGAAAAAGAAAGATGAAACCAAGAGAAGAAAAGACAAGGCTCCCTCCCGCAAAGAGGGATCAATACAAAAATGATTGTCATCTCGCTAAATGCTAGGGGGCTAACCGACCCCTCAAGAGCGGCCATCATTGGTCAATGGCTCCGCGACATTAGCTTAAAACCAGACATTATATGCATTCAAGAGATTAAAATTGATGGAGATGACCTTCTGAAACGGCTCAGACAGGTTTCCTCGGCCCATGTGTGGATCCCAACAAAGCACCAGCGGGGGTCCGGTGGAACGGCTATCGGTGTTAAACAACCTTGGTTTGAAAAGCTTGAGAACTCCATTGAAGATGTAAATCATCGCTGGATTGCGGTTTCTTTTGGTGCTCCCCTCTGTGTCACTATGGATTCTTTGTACGCCCCTAACGGGGATCTGGAGAGGCTGAACACTTGGGCTTCTCTTGACTCGCTTCCACACAACGTGCTTATATGTGGAGACTTCAACATGGTGGAGGACCCTATGGACAGATGGATGGGCAAGGGCAGGGTCATCGACAGTCGGGAGAAAGAAACGTGGGACACGACCAAACTCCACTTGGATCTGGTCGAATTCAAAGACCCGAATGGCTTTTCCTGGTCGAATCTCCAAGCGGGCGAGGATCTGAGGAAAGCTAGACTTGATAGATGCTACATCTCTCAGAGCTTTACTCATCTGTGGGGCCACCCTTCCATCACGCAACGTACGGACCTCACCATCTCTGATCACTACCCGATAGTTATCACTTTTCAACCTTCCAACAGGACCCTCAAGGCTCCGTGGTTCCATGCCAACGCTTCCACCTTCTCTCTCCCCTCCGTCCATCAAGAGATTACCGATGTGTGGAAGGTGGCGTTCGCCTCTGGCTTGGCCCCAGCCAAGTGCTGGAGAAGTGCGGTCGACAAGTCTCGCAAGATCATGATCAGAACTAAGAAGATGCTCGAGACGGTGCGGCGGGCTCGTAGGGAAGCGCTATACCACAGACTCTGGCGACTCGAGGAGGAAGTGAACAAAGGAAAACACCAAGCCCAGAAAGGTCTCCGAAAAATCAGAGCAGCGTTGAGATACGAGGAAGAAATACAAAGGAAAAACTTGCAAATCTTCTTCAAGGAGTGGTGGGCTGGAAAAGCCGACAAACCCACCAAAAAGGTGTGCAGTATCCTTAAAAGGAAACACAACAGAGAGACGATCCCCCTTCTGCTTGACCCACATGACAATGTATGCAACTCGGAAGAAGATAATTTTGGCATCATCGAAGGGCACTTCACGAGACTCCTGGGAACCTCGAACCCCCTCTCCCACCATAGAAGGGAATGCATGGCTGCCATTTCTAGGGTTTCCCCCCGGAGAATTCCACCCAACCTCCACTCCCTGCTTCATGCCCCGATCTCTGAATCAGAAATCATTGAGGTCATTGATGCCCTCCCTCTCGGTAAAAGCCCAGGACCCGACGGACTCACTAATGAGTTTTTTAAATCCTTCAAGCAGGTGGTTGCCACCCCTCTTCGGATGGTTTGGCAAGAAGCGCTAAAATTTGGTGCTCTTCCTTCTTGTATAAATAATGGAATTATCAAGCTGATTCACAAGAAGGGGGAAAAAAACAGAATCGAGAACTGGAGGCCAATTACGATGCTCCAAACAGGATACAAGATCGTCGCCAAAGTCATTGCCAACAGACTGGCGTGCCACCTGAGATCATGGCTTAGTGAGGACCAAAAAGGCTTCATCAAAGGCAGGTCCATCCTGGAAACCATCATGGATATTTGGGAAGGTATTCAATTTGCAAATGAGTCTAATCAAGATGTGGTCTTCCTCAAGATCGACTTTGACAAAGCCTACGATAGGCTTGAATGGGACTATATTCTGCAGTCCCTCCAAGACCTCGGATGTAGTCAGAAATTCACCAAGATGATCGCGACCCTTCTCGGCAACGCAACGACTCAAATTAACGTTAACGGCAAACTTTCGAAGGCGATCCATCTTAAAAGATCAATTAGACAAGGGTGCCCTCTTGCCCCCCTTCTCTTTGCCATCGCCACTGAGGGGCTGAGCAGACTTGTGGCTCATCATGTGGAGGCTGGCAATATCAAAGGCCTCCAGCTACCTCACGACCACAGTCAAATCATCATGAGACTTTTTGCTGACGATATGAACGCGTTCGTTCACAATGATAATACCAGCCTGGAGACTTTCTGGAGGTGTCTTGATACCTTTTGTGAGGCCTCTGGATCCAAAATCAACCACAATAAGACCGCCTTTAGGGCCATTGTGGGACATCAACCTGGCCTTCTCATTGACCATGGCTGTCAAATCATTTCGCAGGGCCAAATCTTTCGGCTGCTAGGAATCCCCCTGGGGTTTGGCGTCTCTATGGAGCAGCGATGGAACTGGGTGCTGGCCAAACTTGAAAACAAGCTCAATTACTGGAGAGGCATGCAAATCAATCTCGCTGGACGGGCGATGGTTATCAACACGTTCCTCCTCTCGTCCACCATCTATTTCCTTTCTTGCTGGAGACCGAATGAGCAAGGCCTGTCCAAATTGAATAGCATCTGCAGAAACTTTCTTTGGACGGGTGATCATAACAGAAGGGGGGTGCCTAAAATCAAATGGGCCATCTGCACCAGCCCTAGAGATAGCGGGGGACTTGGCATCCAGGACATTGGGTGTATGGCTAACAAACTGGCGGCCAAATGGATGATCAAAGCCTGGTGCAACAGGGAGGCCTCGTGGGCCAAGCTGATCTTCAGAAACAAAAATGAGTTGGCCCTCAAGGGGTCCCCGAACTGGAAGAACCTTGACATCATGACCCTGCTATTCTCCCCGATACCTGTATTCCCGAAAGGCTCCAATCTCGTATGCTCTCTTTGGAAGGGCTGGAATAAAGTCAAAAGCTTCACAAGAATTAGTGAGGACTGGAAGTGGGCGGCCGGAATCAGACAAAACGACTCTATCTGGTTTCCGATACATGGCATCCGGAGTGTGGAGTCGCGGAACATTCAAAATGCCAAGAAGTTATGGAACAAAGGATTCAAAAAATGGAAACACCTCTGGAAACAGGACACCAACAGTTGGATCAACTACGAGGATATCGACCCTCGCATAAACATCTCCTACGAAGAATGGAACACCTTGCAAAGCAGATGCCTCGCTGGGATCGTCACAAAACGCGCCTTCTCATGGGACATGATGCTCCAAACGCGCGTGGTCTCAAATGGCACAATGGAAATAGTCTACTCAAAATCCCAAACATCAAAGAAACGAATGACCTCCAGATCAGCCTCAACAAGAAGTGGTGCCTGTCTTGGACGCGGCTTCGGTGGGACATGAAATTCATGGGTATCTGGCATCCACTTATAGAGATTAAGAAGTCGGTCCTCTTATGGCAAATTCTTCATCGAGGAATTTGGACTAACCATAAGGCAAGCAAAATTTGTGGAATCCCTCCGTGGTGCAAACGCTGCCACCGTGCAATCGAAGATGTCCCACACATCTTCCTTACCTGCCCCAACTCCTACAGAACCTGGCAGATGGTTGGACTGAAAATCAGAGCTCAGAATCAGCTTAGTTGGAAACAAATCCTGTTAGGAGAAGCGATTGGTTGCTCTGCGGCTCTCTGGAACGCAATCAGAGGAGAAGTCCTGTGGAAAATTTGGCGGGAGCGGTGTGCTCTCAACTTCGGCGACCCCCCAGGGAGTGGTCGATTGAAAAATCTCTATTCCTCCTTGGCAAAAGGATTGTCAACAGTAAGAAATCCCCCCCCTTCAGGCACCATCAAGTCCTCCTGTTGATCAACAACAAGCTCAAATCCAAGTGGGTCCCGCATGAGGGCGACGAGAGGGTGATCAACCTCCTTTGTAATGCAACCTAGGAATCAACCAAGCTTCCCCTGCTTTGTGGGATTTGGGGGGTCCCGTGGGCACTAGTCCCCTTCTTTTGTACCTTTGTTTCTTAATTTAATTCAAGTCCGGGAGAGTAGGCGATTGCCGAACTTCCTTTATATTAAAAAAAAAAAAATGCGCTACTCAAGCTGGATACCGGAAACGAAGTTTCAAAGAAGAGCATACATTTTCATTAGTTCCTAAAAGACTATACGAAACATATGGCTTGTCCTAAGACAAACCCACCTGCGGAAGGAATGAGACAATGCTTTGGTGAAGAGAAAAGGCGTAAAGGGCCCTTCCTCCAAAAGCAAATTGGAAATGCATGTCACCTTAACAAAAGTTCCGAATACAGGAAAAAACAAAGCATTCATATAAAAGGCTGAGTAGACCCAATTGCAACTCAAAATGGAAGCAAAGAAAAGCAAGTGAATGGATGAAGCTTTTGGAAAAAGCATAGGGCAGATGACACATGCCAAGTGGTTTTGCACCTTCTACAAGCACAGTTTGATGCTCCCAAAAGGAAGATCACAGTTGATATGTGGAGACAAAATTCAAACATCTCTTTTCCCGTTAGCTTATCCGCACGCCATAGGGCACAAGCAAAAACACATTCTCAGCACATGAACCAAGAAGCATAGTCAATGAACAACCCAGCGCAAGTCATGCACAACTTTTTTTTTTTTTTTAATGGAGGTTCAGCCGAAGCCTACTCCCTCGGACTTTAACTTTGAAATTGCAACTGTACAAGTGAATGGGCATAGCACCCGCGGGGCCTCCCGTATCCCACAAAGCAGGGGTTATACAAGGTTACAACTGAAAGAGACATGGTTACAACTGGGATTAACTGGCCTAAGCCATAACATGTCCAGCCTGGGATTTGAAACCTGGACCTCCACCTCAAAGTCATGCACAACTTGATCAGAGGCATAGTTGTGTTTTGATGGCCCTATTGATTGTTTTTGCATTTCAGACTGTAAACTAAAATCATAGTTTTAACTAGACCTCCATGAACTATGCTAAAAATGTTAAATGTTTCAAAGTGGTGGATCGAGAAGATTTTTATTTTTCTTTGGGGAAAGAACCTCCAACTCTAAGAGGTCTCCACTCTTTAGGCATCATAAAGCGTTTCTCATAGAGAAGAACAAGCTCAAAGTCAAGTGGCCCTTACATGAGGGAGACAAGAGAGTTATTAACTTCCTTCGTAACATGCTCTAGATCTGCAAGTTTTCCCCTGCTTTGTGGGATTCAGAAGTCCCAAGGGCACTAGTCCCATTCATTTGTAACATTTTCTTCTTTTTTAATTAAAGTCCCGGAGAATAGACCAAGGCGAAACTTCCTTTTTGGAAGGAAAAAAAAACTAAAAATGTTAAATATGCATGTTAATTGAAGATAAGCCTCAAATACCAAGCGCAAGCTAGCAAATAAAGCTACAACCCTGCCATAGGAATTGCATGGAGAGCTACAATATAATTCAGGGTGAGGCACACTCAAATAGGTTATTGGAACCCAACAAGAACCTGTGATCTGCCACTTCTTGAGGTTTTGTAGCTGCAAACATATCTGGCGATCTTGACATGGTTCAAGAAGAAGATCTGGCCTTCCTTCTTGACATGGACTAAGATTGGACCCAGAAAAGAAAGGTATGGTAAGTATCTCCACAGGACTGAGGTGACGCTTAAGCAGTTCCAAACCCATTTTCTCACCCCATTCAATGAGTTCATCCAAGATATCTATAACTGCACATGTCGAATTGACCTCCAGCAAATGTCTTGTGCACATGGCTACGGGTCAGGTAGATATTTAATAAAGCACTCAATAGAAAAGTGGGTATATCACATCTACTCCCTCAATTATCATCATATCTATTCAATGTGCATTTTTTGAAGAAGACATTGGTAATGTACCGAGATTTGATAAAGCAGATCATTATTAATGTATCTTCCTTGGTGTTTCTTTAAAGCCGATATCCTTGCCCTATAGCCATATCTAAGTGGCCCAACTCGTCACTCTTTCAAGCTATTTTTCGTGAAGCTTTATCATGAGATGCCTACACAAAGACACATAGAAAAAATGCAAATTTAAATAATTATAATCATTCGGACAAAAGTAGCCAAATTTGAGCGATTTCATAATCACGTATCAAGGAAATAGAAAAATAGTATGTTCATCACGTGTACGAAAATATGACATTCTTGTCTTCCTTAATCACACAAAGAGACGGTTCATTTTAGTAGAAAGCCTCTAAAAGCACTGCTTACTTGGTAAAAACTTATAATAATTTTTGTTTTCATACAGAAAATGAATATTTTTGCAGAATATAGGATGCAAATCTTTAAAGCTTCAAGAGAAAAATGAATCGAAGACACTAAATATTTTCGAGCTTAAATATTCAGTCATCTTTGTCACGTTCCATATATCAAATCAAAAGAAATAGAAATTTCATGTTCTCTATCTATAAATAATATCAAATCAAAAGAAATAGAATGTTCATGTGCTCTATCTATAAATACTCGTATTTGTTTACCTCTTTTGAACTTTTTTTTATTTCTTCTCACATTCTTTGACAGTTTGAATGGCTTTTTCATCCTCATGTCGTCCTTTCAACCGCATCACTTCTTGTCAAGTGAGAGGATTCTCTATGGAAAGAGTTTACCGTGCAAGTGGCGGATTGGGTAACTATGTTACCTAGTTGTAGAGGTGCACATAGAGCAAAGAGAGTGGAAGGAGACAACACAAAAATGTCAAATGCAAGCTTTCAAATGAAGAAGAGATGGTCGGCTTAATAGAGTTCAGCATGTGTAGAGTGAAAATGATTTGGTCCTTAAAAGTCATCTCTATTTTCCAGCATATTGTATGTAATTTTAATAATGAATCTCTTTCAAACATTGTTCATGTTATTACCGGTTTCTTGGAGGTATCTTTACATGTAGATATTTCTCCATCCAATGCCCTAGAGTCACAGGCTGTTGAATATTTATGAAGGACATAAAAGCTGATTCATAAAGAATATGGAAATATAATGTATGTAGATGAATCTCCTAGGTTTTTCAATACCATTCAATTATTTGTTTATTTTGCATACTATCAAGTACCATGCCAAAGGAGTGTTTATGAAGAACTTGTTGATCTATTATATACTACTCTTCTTCTTTGAGTTGGGACTCCTCTCAAATTGGATAGTTTCAAATTTATAGAGCAAGATCAAAGATGAAATTTAAATGGAAAAGTCACCAATAGGAATCTCACAAAGGATCAAAAAACTCAGTGGTTTATACTCTTCATGTTTTTATTGCATCTTCAAAAAATGTAACTTTACAAAAACAAAGACAATGTGGCTGAATAGGAGAGTTTCAATTGTAGAGATTGGTGGTTGTTTTACGTAAGGAATAGAGTAAGAAAGAGGTTTAGAAACTGGAAGACGTCATATTCTCTTCTTTTTCGGTGCATCAATTGCCTTACCTTGTCGATTCTTGAGTATTGCCTCGATGACGAGGGGATCCAATATTAAACAGATTTTTCCCAACTTCCTCTATGAGAGCTTCACATAAGCTCTTGAAAATCAAGTAGATAATGATCATATTTAATATATTTGTTTCTCAAAATTCAAAACATTTTGGGAGAAAAAAAAGATCCATAATCACAAGGTGTAAAGTTGATGAAAGGACTTTTTTGACCCCCTCCCCCCATTTTTGTAGTGTGTGGGGATATACTATTTTTCTTAAAAAAGAATCTAGGTAAGTGGTTTGGGTATCTCAATGTACAGAAAAAAATTCCTTTATTTGATGTTCAGAGAGAAAATATTACCTTAGATCATAATTCACATCAGAGTTACAAAAATGGACATGGTTAAACTCTTTCGATGACATACTTTCTACAAGATTATGAACACCACGTGCTTGAGAGATGACTCTCCTCCCAACCAAATGCCGTTATATATAGCTCTCTCCAGGGGACTACCTTCTTGGGCAGGTGGATATAAATCATCCAAGTGTCAGCCATGTAACTACATGTATGTCAAGTGTCCTAGTTAACCAAAGTTAACTCAAGTGGATGGTTCTAGAAGGTTCTAGAGCTCGTTGGGCAAAACTCTCTTCCCATGTACCCCATGGGGATTGAACCCAAGACCTCGTCCTTCACACCCATGAGACATAAGCACTAAGCTAAGTGGATCACTTGGCTACAAGAGTAAATGACCTTCTAGTAAGTCTAGGCTCGAGGTCTTTGGTCATACACATGGGTGACCAAACGGTGTCCAATTTGAGATTTGTCTGAACCAACCGGACCCTTGGATCATAGACTTACTTTATTACATTCTTCACTCCTTAGAAAAATATTTTTTCCTCGAAAATAGAGCTATATATCTACTATAGGCAACCCTCGAGCCTCTTGTTCTAAAACCCGAAGAACATGGTCATGTTCTAGAACTAGAAGAACATGTCTCATCTCTATGGTGGCATCCCTATCCAAATGATTCAAAACACCATCTCAGTTTGAACTTTGATAAACTAGTCAAAGTACAAAGTAGTGAATGAATAATAAAGGTGTATCTAAAAACATCCCTGACCAATTCACTATTTTTATGAGATACGATTTGGGCACAAAAATGTGAACTAGATGGATTTAAATTACTAGTCCACTTTTGGGCATAACTTGTGCATGGACTTAGTAATAAAGGCAGGATTCTTATCCCTCGCACGACTTTGAGAACTCTTGATTGACTTGAATTTGGTTTGGAGAACTTGAAGTTTTGCTGTCCCAAACATCTAACTTGGATGTTTGTACAATGGTTTAATCCTATCCAACAGGTACTTGATTTTTTTGCCCGACAAGAAGAGTTCTTTGTCCAAATGAATTTAAAAAACCTATGTAAACTACAGGAGATATTTTAGTATTTTCTTTGAGTCAACCATAGTATAACTTGACCAATTGATCAATTCAAAATGAAAATTTTATCTAACTTAGGACACTTTCCTCAAAGAGTTTGAGCTAGAAGTTCTTGGGAATTGTTAATCTGATGAGCAATTCCTAACCTCTCTATTCTAGAGTATACTAGACTTTGGGAAATCATGTATGGTATAACTTGAAGCATAATCAAATAACTAGGTCAACTTAGAATTATTCCATTTGGAAGATTGTAAAGATTCTTGTACAGAACATCTATCTAGGATGTTTAATTTAGTTACCTGGTTCTAACCAGCTAACCTTGGACTTTTGTGAAAAGAATTAGATCCCATATTTGAGTCAAATCCGAAAGATTCAAAAAGCAAAAAGAAAGAACTAAATATCTATTCAATCAATTCAAACTTGGAAGATTCTAAAAAATAAGCTAGATTCTGAATGAGATTGAGAGCAAACCTAAAACATCATCCAAGCCCACGATACTAGTGTGGTATCCAACATCAGTGTGTTGACCCACTGACATTCTATTGATGAGTCTTTACTCAAATAATACTTCACTTGAGACTAAGTCTAGATCATATTCAATCTTCCTCGCTCCTTACTAGGAATGCAATTCTTGTGCATTTCTTTGAGTGAAAGGATTGAATTTACCAAGTTACACTAGGAACTTGGTAGTTGACTTAGTTAGTCTATTCCTTGGTTGAAAGAATCTTTTCAATGTCAAAATGCACTTCTTTAGAAATTTATTGAATATTTTTGAATCAACACTTTATCTTAGTGTTTCTATATTCAAATAAGAGCAAATATATACCTTTATTTAAAAAAGAAGATCTTGGAAGTTACTTACTTCCTATCTTCTGTTTCTTTGATCTTGAAGTTATCTTGAAATATCTTGAGATACTACTTTTATCCTCCTTGAATTTAAATTCTTCATTTGAAAGTTCTAATTCCTTTGAGGATCAAACCTAACTTCAAGATCCAATCTAGGACTAAAAGATAATTATCATCCCACAATCCGATGTCCCGTAGCATCTTTCCTACATCAGTCTGAGTATAAAATCCGGTGTCCCATACCTCCCTATTTTATATTCACATTAATGTGTGGGTGATACTTATCTTAAAGTCTAAACATCTCTTGATAGAGTACCTTCTTGCTTCCATTCTTTATGAGAATTGTGAAGTTTCAGGCATTACATCTAGCTAGATTTTCTAGGTTTTGATTCCTTCAGATGATCATCTCACAATCACATGCTTTGCCTTGGAAACTTGAAAATCTCTTGATAGAATATATATTCCTTTTCTCTATGGTTTTCAAATGGAAGCCAATTAGAATTCCAAGTACTTGAATTTTCACAGATTCAAGTTCAATCGGTTGATTCTTCACCAATTTGTAGTGACAAGAGCTTTTGACTTCTTGTCTTTAGATTCCTTTCTTACTGATGCTTTAGGTACCTATCCTGGCCGGGACTTTACACGAATCTCTCTACTGTGTAAGTCTAAGCATCGGCTCATGCTTTTTGGATTTGTACCAAAAATCCCTTTAAGGATAGGCAAACATTATGTTTTACCTTCCACAAACTTAAGTATCATCTTCACGGTTGTAGACTACATTCTTGGAATTCCTTCACTCTATTCAGACTTGGAACAGCTTACTTTTTTCACAATTTTCCATCGGATAAATGGAATTTGAGTGAACAATTCCCAAAAGGAATTTTATTGCCGATACTTGGGCAAACTTCACAGTAGTTCCAATCCCAAGTTCTTGGACAATCATGGCCAAGCTTGATCAAATCTTGGTTGATTTTGTGATTAGAATAAATACTTAGTCTTTATCTTTAAGATCTCCTAAACTATCAAAATCTTCTTTGCTTACCTCTGGGATTTTTAGAGATCTTTCCCTCAACTTAAGTCCAAGCATACACTGATGCCTCTCAGATTCCAAAGTTAAGAATCTTTGATACACCTTTAGGTTATATCAATATTTGGACCTAAGTAGCAATACTACTGGTTTGGGAATTGTTGGGAATTACTTGTTATTAAACTTCCTTGATAGATTCTAGTCTCACATCTAGGGAGATATTTTCCTTTCAAGAATTTTAGATTTGTGCTAAGGAATCAAGTAATATTTAAGTCAATGATTCATCTTGGAATCTTTTACTTTATTGGAAGAATCTTTTTTTTAAGAAATCTTGACTTTTGGATAACAATAAAGCATTAAGTCTTCGTCTTGTCCAAAAGATATTGGTTTTTAACTAATGAAATAGTTAACCAAACTATTTCCTTTATTGGCTTATCTTTAGGAAGTATCTTAATTCCCAAAGATTACTTTGATGCATCTTTGAGGAAATATCTTGCTTCACAAAGATTCTTTTGACTTGGATTTCTTCTTTAAGCTCTAATTAGATTAAACAACACCACACATAATTTTCTCATCCTTGAAAAAGTCCTTAATAAAGTTTCCATGTTGATGTTGGTACCTATGTATGCTCTATCGAAATCTATCACATTGCATTTAGGGTATTCTTTTTTAACATTCTCATTCCAAATACATTTATCCATTGATCCATTGATTCAATGAATATACAACTATCAATCATAATAGTAGGATGTTCAAAGAATCATCCTATTTCTACTTCCTCCTAGACCTCCTTGATATATTCACTTTTGTTCAACACTTTTCCAAGATGCTTTTTTACCTCTTCAAACGTTTCCTTGGCATAGAGGAACCAATGATTTTTTTATGAAGAAATCATAGTTTCTCCAAGCATTTCCTAAGCTATCTGCATGATTCTCCAACACATTTTAATCAATCCTTTATTCCTCTTCATGATTTTCTCAAAGGCTAGTAAATAAATGAAATTTCTATATTAAAAAATGAAAATATTATTTTAATATATATATATATATATATATATATATATATATATATATATATATATATATATATATATATATATATATATATATATATATATATATATATATATATATATATATATATATATATATCCAAATAATCTTGCTTAAAAGCTAAAATCTTTCCATATGAGTGAAGGCTTCTTTTCCATAAATTGAAATAATGAATTATTACCTTAAAATATCAAAACAAATTTTGTTTGACTTTTTAAGGTTAAAAAAAAACAAAAAAATTGATAAAAAAGAACCTTATTCTCTGTGCGTTCAAACAAAAATGTAATTATTACCATCATTATATACATTTTTTTGGATTTTTCCTTCTTTTACTAATTTTGAAATTATTATTATTAATATTATTATTTATTTTCATATTTTTTTGGTAAAATGATTTTCTATCTTTTATATCTTGTTTTTCCCTAAATTTTATTTTTTTCACTTCTTTGCAATTCCTTCTCCGAAAATATGGCATTTTGAATTTCAAACCCCCTCCTATTTTCCCTATTGTTTAGAATAAGGGAATTTTTTTTTCCATATGCATTTTGTAAGAGTGGCATTTACTTCCATTTTCGAATGATTGCAAATCTGTTGCAATCATCGACTTGATACGTTTTGAGTATCTGCTTCATTTTGAATCTCTTTATCACCATTGAATTTCCTCTCTCTATGCAAAAGAGCACCTTTCCCAAGTGCTCCTCAACGTGTGAGTTAATCAAGTGTTCAGTATGTCCAACTAAAAAGATTCTTCTTGGCGTAATAACAAATAGAAATCGTCAATGTGTTGTAGGAAATGCTGAACGTAAAAGGATAGAAAAACTCAACAATAAATACCAATAAGAAAAAATTAATTAAAACAAACTAATATAGATAACAATAAAAATTACCAGTGTAAAAAGACAATTATATACATGCAATTTTTACGAATATTTTATCCTGTCCATTTGTTCTTTGTTTCTTTGAATTCTTTCTTGTGCTTCTTCTTGAACCTCCTTTTTAATCCTTTCTTTTTATTGATGCTTGGTTTTTTTACAAGAATTTCGGCATTTGCCTACTCTCTTGCATATTGATTAAAATCAAAGAAAAAAAAGTATAGATGAATGGGCCTAACACCCATGGGATCCCACGAACCCCACAAAGCAAGGAAAGAACATACACAGCTAGAGGGTTTTACAAAGGAAGAACAAACACAGATAAAGGGTTTTACAAAGGAGGGTGAGAACCCCTTTGTCCCCCTCATGTGGGGCCCACTTGGTTGTAATCATGTTTTTGCGAGGAAAAACTCTATGGTGCATAAAAGGTGGGTACTTTTTACAATTGGATATTCTTTTGCCTAGAAGGAAAAGAGCTTTCTTGATAGACCATTCTTTAGGAGGGTTTCCGAAATTGGAAGTGCATCTCTCTCTCTCCAAATCTTCCAAACTGTCTCAGCTCTTATAGCATTCCACAATGATGACGAGCAACCAATCACCCCACCCAAAAGTGCTTGCCTCCAATTGAACTATTCCTGTAGCAACAAGATTTCTTCAAGAATCCACCAGATCAAGACACATTTGGGGCATGGGAAGAAAATGTGTCCCGATCCTGGATGTCGTGATGGCACCTCTTACACCATGGAGAAGCCCCACAAATTTTGCTATCCTTTACATTAGTCCTGATTCCCCGCTAGAGGATTTGCCAAATAAGCATCAACTTTTATATCTCGATGATTGCGTGCCATAAAGACATAAAATTCAGATCCCAATGCAGGCCCATCCTAGTAAGACACCACTTCTTATTAAGCATGATATGATAGTCCAAATTCTCCTTGATTATAGGAATTTTGTTCAGGGTATTACTGTTGTGCCATTTGAGACCTTCATGGTGGGAAGGGTCTTGTCCGATGAGGAGGCGGGTTTTTGAGTGTTCCCAAGCGATGCATCTACTCTGCAAAAGCATCCATTCTTCAAAGTTCACTCTAATTTCTTGATCGATATCCTCAAATCTAATCTATTGGCCAGCTTCTTGATTCCAAGGGTGTTTCCAATAACGAAAACCCTTATTCCAGAGCTTTTTAGCTTTTAAAAGGCTCCAAGACTCCACACTTCTGATGCCCTTGATAGGGAACCAAATTGAATCATTTTATTTGATACCTACCACCCATTTCCAATCTTCACTAATTCCTATGAACTCTTACACCTTGTTCCAGCTCTTCCACAAAGAGCAAACAAGACCTCAGCCTTTAGGAGAAACCAGAATCGGAGAGAAGAAAAGGGTGAGAAGGCCCAGGTCCTTTCCACCTGAATGAACAACAAGCATAAGAGCACTCTTGTTCTTGAAGATAAGCATGGCCCAAGAAGCCTCACTATTACACCAAGCTTTCATAAGCCATTTAGCTACCAACTTGTTTGCCATGCCCTGAATTTCTAGAATGCCTAGACCCCCATGATCCTTTTGGCTACTATAAGTAGTCCATTTAATTTTGGGGACACTACTTCTATTAGGGGTCCCTCATCCACAGAAAGTTTCTACAAATCTTTTCCAATTCGATAATCTGTTGATCCTTCGATCTCTAGT
Organism: Ceratopteris richardii; assembly: GCA_020310875.1. NCBI lineage: Eukaryota > Viridiplantae > Streptophyta > Polypodiopsida > Polypodiales > Pteridaceae > Ceratopteris > Ceratopteris richardii. The sequence goes on along the minus strand of CM035425.1, from coordinate 87,070,860 downwards.
AGGAGAGAAAGTAAATAGTTGATGAGATAAGGAATGTATTAATTACCATTGCTCCCCCTTTTAGGTTAATCTGCATATCTTTCTAGTAGGCCAACTTGCTATCGAGCTTAGAGAGGACCCAATTCCATCGTTGGTCCATCGAGATACCAAATCCCATCTGAATATCTAATATGCACAAGATTTGTCCCCTAGGGATCATTTGAAAGCCCTAGTCAACCTGGAATCGGGGCAGAAGTTTGATAATGCCTCTGGAAGCCGTTTTAGAGTGGTTTAATTTGATGCTTGGTTGATGCAATCTGAAGTTTATGCCATTATTGCTCATTTAGTGCTTCCAAGTATTGTTTTAATACTCTAAAATCACTTATATAATTATGCATTATATTTTCTTCTAATGTGGTTGATTGTATTGCACCAAAAGGATCTAATTTGTGAACTATATACAGACCATGTCCTCTTTTGTGAAATTTCTTTCCCAATTCATTTGGGATGAATGCACATACACATCTCCTTCATTCAAGCATTTATCCTTTACAGACTCATCAAAATATGCTTTTTGCCTTCTTTTATTAGCATATCAAAATATTGATAGCTTGAAGTCTATATGCTCTAAGTTTGTCTGAACTATCTACTCTCTCCACCAATTCATGACCTTTCCATTCTAAGGTTTAAAGTTCAAATAGAAACTTCCATTGGAGGAATAGCATTTTTTCCATACACCAAATTCAAAGGTTTAGTTCTAATTCTAATTTTATAAGCACTACATTATCCTCAAAAACCATGTGTTACTACATATCCTAGTCTAATCTGTTTTTATTGACTCTCTTGACTAGAATATTGCCAACACTTTCTTTTCGCTCTCAGGTGATCCATTAGCTTGAGGATGATATGGGTTAAACAACCTATGTATGAGTAGATATTCCTTGGGCAAACAATGTATGAATTCATATAAAAAAGTTCCTAAATCTCACAAAAATATGTTCAAATAAACATTTATTTGTTGTCTTTCCATCATTTCTTCTAGTTCATTTAGGTTTCAATCATGTTTTAAAAAATAACCCATAGCCACAATTTCATATTCAACGTGAGTGATCGTTGATGGAGGTGAAATTGGGCCCAACAAAATCAATCCCCCATTTTGAAAAGGCCCTAAAACTCATTATAGGCCTAATTAGCATCTCATCCTTTTTTATTGGAGTGTTTGTTCCTTTGCCACACATCATATCTTTTTACAAACAGTTCAGCATCCTCATGAATGGTAGACCACCAAATTCTAACATAGATCATCAACTTGTAAGTTCTCTCTATAGAAAATGTTCTAGCTATAACATCAACATGAGCTAATTGAAGAATGGGTAAATGCTCCTCCTTAATTACACAAATTCTCAAGTAAGTATCTTTTCTACTCTTATAGAACTAATTACCTATTAAGGTACATTCCTTGCATTCCAATCTCATTACTTTATCATGAAACCCTTTATGGGCATCTTGCTTATCTATCCTCAAACGCATCACTATCGATTTACATCAAGAAGGGTTTTCATGAAAGAGAAACAAAGTTATATGATCGAATTATTGATTCTCTTTACACTTTACAGAGATCTTTAAGAGACAAGGAGCATGTTTAACCTAATCAAGGAGATATACACCCAATCGATGAAAATTGAAAGATTTTTGAATTCATGAGCATTTATGGATTCTTCGAAATACTGTGCTTTCTCCAAATAATCAGAATTTTCTTGTTGGAAAACACAAATCAATAAAATACTCGATTTCTATAAATTATAAAAATGCCCTACAATTAAGACAAAGCCTTTACTTTGATATATCTCTTTGAAGTACGTTTATACTTATATGTACAAAATTACTACCAAAACTTAGTATTGGTACTATGTATATAGCCCAAATACCTATGGCTTCAACATTCGAGCGATATGAACCTCATCATTCACCGCGTTAGGTTATGCACCATTAGTCAACCTAGATAGATGGCCTCTTCTAATGTGCCCTTTCCTTGTTTGATCACAATTTCCAAATCAAAATCCATTAGCTAGGAAAAAAACCATCTCAAGATTCTCCCGGTGTTACAAGGCTTTTCCCCATGCTAGGAGGTAATGCCTAAATTTCTTCATAGCATACACCAATCAAAGACTTTCTCTTTCTATGGCTGTGTAATTATTATCAGTTTGATTAATTTTCCTACTTGCATATGCAATTGAGAAGTCTAACTTGGTATCATCTAGAAGTTGAGACGATATGCATCCAAGTGCAAAATTAGAAGATCAACATGTACATGTAAAATCTTCTCCCTATTAGGTGGTTTCAAGATAGGTGTTGAGATAAACTAGGGCTTTTTTAGATTTTTAAAAGCTTTTTCACATTCATCATTCCACTAAAACCTAGTTTTTTGGGCATCCAAATTTTTAGTAATTATGGCATGTTTTTGAATGATTTTTTTGTAATCTCCACAATGCCCCATGAATGCCTGTAACTTCTTCATTGTTGTTCATCTTGGAATTTTAGAAAACATCTTTGTCTTATCTTCACCTATTGAAAGTCCATTTTTTTCAATTAAAGGAAGTTTGGCCTTGGCCTACCATCACGGACTTTAATTAAAGAAAGAACAGGTTACAATTGAAGGGGACTAGTGCTCATGGGACCCTCCAAATCCCACAAAGCATGGGCAAGACTTGCAGGTCTAAAGAGCATTACAAAGGAGGTTAACCACTCTGCCATTCCCCTTGTGGAGGGCCCACATGGGTTTTAGCCTGTTGTTCTCGATGATAAACACTTTATGATGCCTAAAAGGTGGGGACCTCTTACAGTTAAAGATTATTTTGCCCAAGAGGAAAAGAGACTTCTCGATCCACCACTCTTTAGGAGGTTGTCCCAAGTTGTTGGCACAGTGCTAGAGGGTTTCCCCTCTTATAGCATTCCAGAGTGCTGTTGAGATGCCGATCCCTTTGCCCAACAGTGCTTGCTTCCATGTGATTTGTGTGTGTAGTCTCATAATCTTCCCAAAGGTCCACCAAAGAAAGAGGGACTTGAGGCAAGAAAAGAAGATGTGACCCAGATCTTCGATACTATGGTGGCATCGCTCGCACCACTGTGGATTCAAGCAAATCTTCTTAGCCTTTGGCTAGGTCCAGATACCATGATGGAGAATTGGCCACATGAGAACTGATTTTTTGATCTCGATGAGGGGATGCCAGATAAACATGAACTTCAAATCCCAACGTATCCTAGTCCAAGTCAAGCACCACTTCTTGTTAAGCATGATATGATAGTCTCTATTCACCTTGATTCTAGGAATTTTGTTCAGGTGATTGCCATTATGCCACATAAGACCCTTGAGGCACGACAGATCCCACCCAACAAGGAGTCAAGTTTTTTAACATTTCTAGGTGATGCATGTGCTCTGAAGTAGAGTCAAATCACTGTAGTTTGCTCTTATTTCAGGGTCTATGTCCTCAAAACTGATCCATTGGCCAACTTCTTGTTTCCAAAGGTGCTTCCATTGTCTAAAACCCATTTTCTAGATCCTCTTGGCATCTTGGAGGTTCCATGAGGCCAATCCCTTGATGCTCGAGATCAAAAACAATATTGAGTCATTTTGTCTAATATCAGCCACCCATTTCCAATCTTCTTTGACTTTGACAAATGTTTTGAACTTGTTCCAAATCTTCCCTTGGGAGTGCAAAAGAATCGAGCCTTTAGGGGAGATCGGAATTGGGGAGAATAAAAGGGTGAGGTGATTCAAGTCCTTCCAACTAGGGGGCCCCACCAATGTAATCTTGTTCTTCTTCCTGAAAATGAGCTTGGCCCAAGAGGCCTCATGGTTGCACCAAGCCTTGATGATCCATTTTTCCACCAACTTGTCAGCCATGCCTTTAATATCCATAATGCCCAGACCTCCACCATCCTTTTCGTTGATGCAGGTAGACCATATAATTTTGGGAACCCCTCTTTTTTTGTGGTCCCCTGGCCAAAGAAAGTTCTAATAGTTTCTTTCCAGTTTTCTAAGCTCTTGATCTTTCGATCTCCAGCAAGAGAGAAAGTAAATGGCTGCGGAGATGAGGAAGGTATTGATTACCATGGCATGGCCCATGAGGTTGATTTGCATGCCCTTCAAATATGCTAACTTGTTTTCTAATTTGGAAACGACCCAATTCAACCGATCATCGAGACATCGAATCCCAACAGAATACCGAGTGAGAGGAAGACCTGACCCTGGGGATAAATTGGCAATCGTGGTCAATCAATAGTTGGGATGGCGGTCCTCTGATGGCACCAAATGGGATTTTGGAGTGGTTGATTTTGGAAGCAAATGCCTCATAGAAGGTGTCAACACACCCCCAAAAGACTTCAATGCTGGTCAAATCATTATCCATAAAAGCATTCATGTCAGCTGCAAAAATTCTCATGATCATGTGATCTTGGTTGAGAGGTAGAGAGACACCTTTAATATGGCCCATTTCCATGTGGTGTTGCACGAGATGGCTAAGACATTTCATGGAAATAGCGAAGAGCAGAGGGTCCAATGGTCAACCTTGCCTAATAGAACGTTTTAATCTAATAGCCTTCGATAACTAGCCATTGATATTTATTTGCATCCATGCATTCCCTAGCAAATTTTTGATCATCTTAGTGAATTTGTGACAACAACTGAGGTCTTTAAGAGATTGGAGAACAAAGTCCCACTCTATCCTGTTGTAGGGTTTATCGAAGTTGATTTTAAGGAAATCAATGTCTTGATTGGACTATTCAACAAAATCGAGACCTTCCCAAATATCAATAATAGCTTATAGTATTGATCTACTATTGATAAACCATTTTTGTTCCTCGGTAAGCCACCTCTTCAAGTGATAAGAGATTCTAATGGCAATAACTTTCGCAAGAATCTTGTATCGTGTTTGAAGCATCGTAATTGGCCACTAGTTTTTGATGCTATTCTTCTAAACTTTTTTATGGATAAGCTTGATGACACCATTGTTTAGGCATTCTAGGATGGCACCAAAAGCTAAAGTCTCTTGCCAAACCAAGCGCAACGATGTGGTCACCACCTATGTGAACGATTTGAAGAATCCATTCTTGAGGTCATCAAGACCCGGGCTTTTCCCATTGGGGATCGTATCGATAACTTCAAGAACCTCAGTATCTTAAATGGGTGTCTCAAGGAGAGACTTCAAGTTTTGTGGTATTCTCGAGGTAGATACTCTCGAGATGGTCGCCATGAAATTCCTTGTATGGGGAGAAAGAGGCGTCGAAACCCCCAAGGGTTGAATAAAATGCTCGACACTAATAGCATTGTTTTCTTCTTCCATTCTACATTCGACTCCATTATTACCTATCAAGAAGGAAATAGAGTATCTAGTTTGCTTCCCCTTGAGGATGCCACACATCAATTTAGTTGGTTTGTCAGCCTTGCCTACCCACCAATCTTTGAAGTATACTTGTAGGTTTTGCCTTTGAATTTCTTCCTCGTATCTTAGCATGCCTCTGATTTTTTGTAGTCCCATCTGCTAATGGTAATTCCCTTTGTTCACTTTCTCGTCAAGGCACCAGAGCCTCCGATAGAGCTTCTCTTTCCACCTTCGTCAAACATTGTGAAGCATCTTATGTGTCCTGATGAGAATTTGATGCGTCATCTCAACTACAACTCTCCAACATTTGGCGGGTGCATTGGCAAAGGCCGAGCTACAAACCAAGGTAATTTTCTAATGGACAGACAAAAGGAAGAAAGACCTCAAGCAAGCATGAGACGAGGGTGGTTTTTTGAATTTGGCGTTTGGCTTGAAACTGAGAATAATAGGGTAGTGCTCCGATATTGCAAGGTCGATGTGTTGCGAGATGTTAGGTTGGCCCCACTGATGAATAATGGTCTGTGATATATAGTTTCTATCAAGTCTTGCTTTCCTCAAGTCATCCCTGGATTGGAGGTTTGACCAAGAGAAACCATTCATATCTTTAATCTCCACTAGGTCTAGGTGGAGCTTGATTTTTTCCAAGATATCTTTCTTCTAACCATCAATGACACACCCCTTGTTGTTCCACCGGTTTGAAAGGTCTTCCACCATGTTGAAAACTACAACAGATCGAGCATATACCGAGGTTTTTATTGAGGGAAATGAATGCACCTATTTTTGGCTTGACGTCGGTGTATATGTCGGTATGCATGTCGGTACTAAAGTGCTAGTATGCGTGTCGGTATGTGCACTGGTATGGGCATCGGTATGAACGTCGGTATGGGCGTCGGTATATGCGTTGGTATGGGTGCCAGTATAAACGTCAGTGTTATCGACGCCCATACCGGTGCCCATACCGACACCTCTACTGGGTGTACCGTCATGTATACCGTCACTCGCTGGGTGTACCGATGCTTATTCTGATGACATTACTGGGAGTACCGTCGCGTATACCGAGGACCATATCTACAAAATGTTTTTTGGGCAGAGTGCGTTGTATTTTGCTACAACAACATTACCATGATGTTGCTTAACAAAAGACAATACACTCTGCCCAAAAAAAACCGAGTACATGTGATGTGTACTCTAATGTCAACCGAAATATGATTTCATAAAACAGAGTATTATTGGACACAAAAGAGATAATTAGAATGAACCATGAACCATGTAAAAAAAAGTTATATATTTCATAAATGAAGCATGTACAAGAGTGTCGCAAACCACTCTCATATATGACGCTTTTACAAAATGTGGCAAAGCAATGCATTGCCATATAAAAATCAAATACAGAATTTTGGTGTGCCATTGCCATACACATGCAAAGAACTTTCCATATCAATAGTCCTACAACAAAGAACATTAATGGAATGAGATAGATTCACATAAAATTTACAAACAACCAGTAAAAACCAAGTTTATAAATTAATCACCTCATCGCAAACGCTCCCATGAAATGACCACACCGTATCCCTCCAAGTCCTCCAATAGTGCAGTCAATCCATGACGATATCCGTAAGCCTCCTCCATTCATGTTGGAGGACGACCCATTGCCGCTCCTGCAACAAATATACAAAACATTAGAGGAACATACATGAGAAACTTAACACAAATAAATTCAATAAATGAAATGGTACTTACAAACTCATGACGCATCATGTCATATCCACCGCTGCCCAAATGTGACGGTCCAACCGTATCTAAATGTGTGGCTGCGGTATCTCACTAGTAGCGATATCGATCAGGAGTCTACTGCTGCTCATTGCGAATCATATCCCACTCCTCAGCATCTAACCATATAGGCTTTGGTAAGCCTGCTCTGAAAGCATCACGAGCCTCAGATCATCGATGGGACATAAGCTCACGTGCGGTGTGCAGAATCCATTGTGAACTGACAAGAGACTGTCCATCGGTTGGTTGGAACTCTTGATAAATCGTTTGTGTGATAAAATTCTTTCGATCTTTATCTTGTTCCCTCCATTTCAGCATGATACAGTGTCCAAACTCTATGGAGCAAAGTTGTCCTATACGTGCACACATTGCTTTGCCAGCCGCATCCATCATGAGAGCTCCATCTCGGATACTATACACCTTGGAGTCATCATGATCATGAGCACCCCAAGGTGTACATGGTGTTCCAGATGGTGTACTATGTGGCGTACCTACATCTAAGGTACTCGTCCTAGGAGTAGAAGCGGGTGACACAACGTCCGTCGCACTACCTCCACAATAGCCGCCTCCTTCCGACCTACCTCTAGACCCACTCCTAGAAGCTCCTGCTCTAGAGCGTGACCTCGACCTACGAGATGGGCTAGAACCTGTATCATGCTAAGGTGTCGAACACACATGTCTACTACTAGACCCAGTAGGAGATGGCTGAAAAGATGGTCGTGGTGAATTCACAAAGCTAGGAGACATACCTCCTGCAGGAGTAGCACCACCCGCAGGAGTGACACCGGCAGCAGTGACACCGGTGGGAGTGAGGCCGGTGGGAGTGAGGCCAGAAGGAGTGAGGCCGCCACAACTGAGGCCAGGAGGAGTGCTACCACGATCGATCCAATACTGTGACACAGCGGCCATATACGCGGGAGGTACTTGAGAGATGAACTCTAAAAATTGCTCCTTTGTCATGGAATGTGGAGTGACTGGAGGACTATCTCCCATCGTGCTCTATAACAAAAGAACTCAAATAATTAGCATGTGATAATAAATGTAATATAAAGGATAAACAAAAAAGAAAACAAAAACTAGTACATAGAAGTGTTTTATTCAAAAATCCTCTAATCTAGCATCCTCTTGGAGATCCGATGCACCGAGAGTATCTATCTCTATATTGATGGCTTCTAAATCGTTTGCTATGCTAGTTTCTTCCTGATCATCATCTATTGCTTCGTCTTCTCGAATAATGACCTCTTCTTCTCAAACAATGATCTCTTCCTCCTCGACTATCGAATGAATCTCTGAGTTTACTACAGATGGACTTTCTTCTACATCTATGTTCTCACAAATTTGTCTACTACGTGGGGCGACTTGTAAAACAAATAGCCACTCTGTTTCTTTTGAATCTAGTATAAAAACAACTTCCTCACAATGTTCGGGAAGTACAAATGTATCCCTTTCATCCGTCCATAATTTTGTGGAGTCGACTTGAACCAAACCGCTTTTATCCCATCTCACTGTTGCGTTTCTTCCAGAGGTGACTACTTTGAACAATTTCACATCAAAGATAAAATAATAAAACTTCCTAAAAGATATTTTCAAGATATCTTGAATCACACCACACTAATCTAGCTGGCCTTCTTGACCATTATCATCTCTTGCACTCGCTCGACTTTTTTGCAAAAAGTTCACCATCATCCCACTATCAAAAGTAGACCTATTTTTATCGATTCGTGTGATCCAAAAGTGTCCTCCATGAGACCATAGTGCACCGTATTTAGTATACTCCCAATCAGATCCTTTTATCGACAGTCATTCTCGCCGTCAGTATAAACGTTGGAAAAGGTCACTTAAAGATATGGACGGTCAAGTGACCGTCAGTATGACCATTTTAAATGGATCGTCGGTGTGTCCCGCAGCCATCCCAAGCACTTTACATAGAGTCCTCCCCAGACATTTTACCCAATGATAAAACTCAACAAGCGATTTGGGGAAATCAACTTTGATAGGGATTTTGGTAGATCGAGGTACCCGGGCGTTAGAACCTATGTGCCATTTAAACACACATACAGGAATCATCTTCATAAGCCACTATGCTTCAAAAATCAGTTGAAAGGCACTATGGAGTCATTTAATTATTTGGTAGGTACTTAATTAATGTGTTTCACAAATAAACCTCTCGTTTCCCAATTCATCCTCATCCATTTCTTAAGCACATCATGGGAAGGCCATGGGCCATGGCAAAGCCCTATCACTACGCTATCACTTCATCAAGCTTGCCAACCATTATGGGAATTCTTGTCAATAAGTAGGGTTTTTTCTTTTGCATCACTTAGGTTTGAGTATCTACATAAAGCCCATATGGATCGTCCTCAAGCTTTTGCTTACCTTGTAGAGTTACCTTGCTGGGAGAAACTATTGAACGACTTATTACCAACTACACGAGCCTTGGCCGTATTCACATAAGATCTCAAAGGTGAATCTAGAGCCGTACCTCCATTTTTGGGGTCATCCTTATAATCTACATGATCAGAGACAGAGGAGGACATATCACCGTCGGCAGACATTTGTGTCAGATCATTACGAAGAGCTTCATCCAAAGCCATAGTCTCTCCTTTTTGGGAGGGGATCTGACATGACGACGGGGAGACGGAAAATGCAAAGGAGGGCATCCATCACACTCGTCATTTCCACTACAGCAGGCGCACAAAAGAGAGATAACATCATACAGCAGGAATGCGAAGGACCACCATTGGCGCTAGAGTAGTAAGGGTTATCCCTTCACAAAGAGTCGATAAACAAAATTTGAGAATATCTTGCATGATTGTTTTTTTAATACAGAAGCATGTGGACTTTCTTGATCTACTTTACATTGACCATTTTCACTCTTTTTCTCCACGATCTTTTCGTTAGGCTTAAGTGCCACATAATAAAACAACCAATTATAACTTAGAATGACATGAGCATACTTTACATTAACCATTTTCACTCTTTTTCTCCACGACCTTTTCGTTAGGCTTAAGTGCCTAAAACAACCAATTATAACTTAGAATGACATGAGCATGTGATTGAATTCTCTTAGTACACCTACAAATACAATTGAAGGTGATGTAGATGGTATAAAAGGTGATGATCTTCAGGTTCCTCTTCATGTGGCAATTCAGGGTACACCTTCTCTAGAGAAAATATGATGGGATGGCACAAATGCTCAAGCACATGCATTGATAGCTTTGTCTATCAAACATGCCATTATCCCTCACATTCTTTCTTGCAAAACAACAAAGGATGCTTGAGATACTGTTGGGGGATTCTTGGACGAGAAGGAGTTTGAGAGTTTGTAGGAGAAAAAGGAAAGAATAAAGAAAGAAATGAGCTGGGAAACTTCACAGAGGAAATAACCTTGGAAGCTTCTGCAGAAGCACACCTTGGAATCTTGGGTTCGATTACAGTAAAACAATTACAATGTTTGAGCACAATTCGAGTCAATACTTCTGTGTGCACTACAGAGGGTGTTTAATTACAAAATACCAATTATCCCAAAGTCTTCTTGCAGTCGGCCTCCTCTGCACCAGTCCTCTCTTGCTTCAAGCTTATCCTTGTGCACACCTTGCACCAAGCTTCCACCAAGATGAGGAATGAGTATCTTCTGTCGGCATGCACACTGCACAGAGACCTTGAGGTCCTTGGGGTCTAGCTTCGCACTCTCTGCCTTCTTCCTTAGCCACCTCCCTTGCACTCTTCACTTCCACCTCTCTGTGTCGTCGTACCCCCGATGTCTCTTGCACTTCTCTCTCTTTCTTACTTCCAGTGTTCAAGAATAGCCTTTTGTCTCTCTTTTGTTGAGTGCGCCGGTTCCGTGCACTCTAACTGTAATACAATCTTGGTGCCCTTTCAATGTCCCAAGATTGTCTTTTGAACTGGCCACCAACGACTCACTACTTTGTCCTGTAGTGACTTTAGACTTAGATCAAAATTGGCCCTATTTCCACCTTTGCGTACATGGCCGCTTCCATACCTTCACCTTTCCTTTTAATTCTTTACTTTTGCACCTAAGACTTTAAATTCACCCTTTGAACCTTAAGAGAAAAAATACTTCTGTGCACTTTGACCCTGGAAATTTGATACTTTACTCTTGCCTATGCATAGCTGTGACCTTGACTTTGTTAGTTTCAACCGGTTAGGGCTCAACAGATGCCCACCACCTAAAGTTCTCTCCGTCCCGGAGAGACAACAGCAATACAATACAGGTAGAACTCAAAGACAGTGGACAGGAGAAGAAAGAAACACAGCGAGGGTGGAGGCAGGAAAAGAGATAAAGAGTGCGTGTATTATTTAAGTAAGAAAAATCTTAAGGTACTCTACAAGAATTATTGACAAAACCAGAGGGATGAGAAAGTTATTGGCAAGGCGATAATGGAAGCTGAAACTTAATAGCAATTATTATGAAGGGGAGGAGCAATTTATTGAGACTGTGGACGGCAAATTATTGTGAAGGGTGATTGAGATTCTCAGCCGATGTTGGTGGAGAGGGGGACAAAGGAGCAGAAGCTTGCTCAATCAGATGCTGTAGCGAACTAAGGCATTGCCTAAGATTGTCCCGGTCCCGTCGGATACGTCTGCATGTAGGATTAGCACATAGCCCTAAGTTAGAGCAATTTTGAAGATCTTCTAAGGCTTTCAACGCAGAGTCGGCCATATCTCGATAGTGATCTCTCTCTTCTTTGAGGAATCGCGCCGTTTCATTGAGCGATTGCCATTGAGAAGTTGCCATGCGATTGATGTTGTCGATTGTGGAGATATACTGTTGATGAACCGACGCTGCCGCCGATACCGAATCCAAGGAAATCTGGGAGGCTTGAGCACTGCCAAGAGCAACTGCACTCGCGTCGCGGAGTAAATGTGAAAAGGAAGGGGTGAATGGGAGCTCAAATGGCGGAGTAGTGGAGGCAGGTGGATTGGGAGGGAGATTGGAAGGAGGGTTTACAGGCGGACTGGGAGGATGTGTTGTAGTTGGAGAAGGATCGGGTTGGTCACTGGTAGGTTGAAAAACAGAACTCGGAGGACGAGGGGGTGTACAGGTGGGGTTTTGCGGGTTGAGTTGGGTTTGAATGAGCGGGCGGAAGGATGCGGTCGAAGAAAATCTATGTGGGGGAACAGGGTCAGGAGTATGAATGGTGGCAGTAGTAGGAGATGTAGTGAGGAGAGGGGAGGCAGAGTGTGGATGAAGGGGAGGAATATGAGGTGGTGTGGAGGGCAGGGTGAACGGAAGTCGAGCCAATGGAGAGTGTAGGGGAGTGGGGAGGTCGGGATATGGAAGGCATAATGTGATCTGTGTGGGATTGGGGTAGTGAATGATTAGCAAAATGCGCAGGGAGATGATATAACCAAGCTAGCAATGGAGCATAATATATGGAAAAGGCACGAGATCGGCGAGTGATAGCTCCACGAAGTCTACTGGAGCGCAAGCTTAAGGAACTATAGAGGAGGGCGGCGTAAGGGTACGGGCAGCTAGTGAGGAAGCAGTAGAGTGGATCAGCAATGCGAATATCGGACAATGGAAGTGGAGAGGTTTGGCTACGAAGTAAAAAGAAAAAGATGAAGGAATTAAGGATGGATTGCATTCGGAGGGAAAAACTTGCGTGATTTTCAAAGCGAGCTTTACAAAAAGCAATTGTTTCAGAGGGGGACACTCCCGAATATAAGAATGGAGGGCTGCTGTAGTGAATGATGGAGGAGTGTATAGTGGTGGCAAGGTCAGAGATGGTGAGAGTGCCGGTGCGAAAAGTGGGGAACAACCTGAGAGCTTCATAGACATCATTATGGTTGGATGGATCCTGCAAGAGAACGTTGGCCAAGCCCAAAAGTCTTGCAGACTGAAGATTTTCGACCGAGAAAAGATTACAGAGTTCAATGGGGGGAAGGGATAGATGAAGACGAATTTGGAGATTCAAATCCGGTGGAAGAAAAAGGCGCATGTAATCGCCTGAAGGCAAAGGCGAATTAGGTTGCGAGATCTCAGAAACAGAAGGAGAGGGAGAAGGGGAAGGGGGGCGAGGAAGGGAAGGTGGAGAATAAATATCAGTGGAATCAGAGCGAACGGAATAGGTAGGAATATTTAGAAGTGGGGGAGGAAATGGAGGATGAAGAGCGGAAGTCGAGGCATCTGGTGGGGGATAATGGGAGTCGGTAGATGCAGGAAGCGGGGTGGAAAGTGAAACAGGCAATGTCGGGACCGGGTAGACGAGGGTGGTAAGTGTTTGGGTACGCGAGGGTTGAGGATCTGAATGAGGATCAGTGGGATTGGTCGTTTGTAAGGCCGAAGATGGGAATTCCGAAATAGCTTCTTGGGCGGAAGGATCTGCCATGGAGGACTGGAGCCTGAAGAGCTGGAAATGTTCCGGATTGCGATGGGTGGGAAGTCCCCAGATGGAGAGAAGGGGGGCTGGAGAGGGGGGGGCGGAGAGGGTGGCGCTTGCGGGTGTGGAGGGGGGTTGGAGAGGGGGGTTGAATGGGTTAGCTTGGCGGGGGGGTTGGATGGGGTAGCGGGGCGGGGTTATGGGTGGCGCTGTCGGAGAAGTAGGGGGGGTTGGAGAGGCTCTCTCGAAGATGGGGGCGGGGGTGGACGGGTTGAATGGGGTAGGCGGGGGGCGGGGTGGAGGTGGGTTGAGGGGGGAGTTGGACTAGGTAGGCTGGGGAAGAGATGGGGTTGGGCGGTTGGATGGGGTAGCGGGGCGGGGTGAGAGAGGGGGGTTGGATGGGGTGGCTGGCGGGGTGAGAGAGGGGGGGTTGGAGAGGGGTGGTTGGATGGGGTAGCGGGGCGGGGTGAGAGATGGGGGGGTTGGATGGGGTAGCGGGCGGGGTGAGAGAAGGGTGGTTGGAGAGGGGGGGTCGAGAGGGGGGCGCTTGCGGGTGTGGAGGGGGGTTGGAGAGGGGGGTTGGATGGGGTAGCGGGGCGGGGTGAGAGATGGGGGGGTTGGATGGGGTAGCGGGCGGGGTGAGAGAAGGGGGGGCGGAGAGGGGGGGCGGAGAGGGGGGCGCTTGCGGGTGTGGAGGGGGTTGGAGAGGGGGGTTGAATGGGTTAGCTTGGCGGGGGATTGGATGGGGTAGCGGGGCGGGGTGAGAGATGGGGGGGTTGGATGGGGTAGCGGGCGGGGTGAGAGAAGGGGGGTTGGAGAGGGGGGGGGGGCGGAGAGGGGGGCGCTTGCGGGTGTGGAGGGGGGTTGGAGAGGGGGGTTGAATGGGTTAGCTTGGCGGGGGGTTGGATGGGTAGCGGGGTGGGGTGAGAGAGGGGGGTTGGATGGGGTAGCGGGGCAGGGTGAGAGATAGGGGGCGCTTGCGGGTGTGGAGGGGGGTTGGAGAGGGGGGTTGAATGGGTTAGCTTGGCGGGGGGTTGGATGGGTAGCGGGGCGGGGTGAGAGAGGGGGGTTGGATGGGGTAGCGGGGCGGGGTGAGAGATGGGGGGGTTGGATGGGGTAGCGGGCGGGGTGAGAGAAGGGGGGTTGGAGAGGGGGGGGGCGGAGAGGGGGGGCGCTTGCGGGTGTGGAGGGGGGTTGGAGAGGGGGGTTGGATGGGGTAGCGGGGCGGGGTGAGAGATGGGGGGGTTGGATGGGGTAGCGGGCGGGGTGAGAGAAGGGGGGTTGGAGAGGGGGGGGGCGGAGAGGGGGGCGCTTGCGGGTGTGGAGGGGGGTTGGAGAGGGGGGTTGGATGGGGTAGCGGGGCGGGGGTGAGAGAGGGGGGGGGTTGGATGGGGTGGCTGGCGGGGTGAGAGAAGGGGGGTTGGAGAGGGGGGGGGGCGGAGAGGGGGGCGCTTGCGGGTGTGGAGGGGGGTTGGAGAGGGGGGTTGGATGGGGTAGCGGGGCAGGGTGAGAGAAGGGGGGGTTGGATGGGGTAGCGGGGCGGGGGTGAGAGAGGGGGGGGGTTGGATGGGGTGGCTGGCGGGGTGAGAGAAGGGGGGTTGGAGAGGGGGGGGGCGGAGAGGGGGGCGCTTGCGGGTGTGGAGGGGGGTTGGAGAGGGGGGTTGGATGGGGTAGCGGGGCGGGGTGAGAGAAGGGGGGGTTGGATGGGGTAACGGGCAGGGTGAGAGAAGGGGGGTTGGAGAGGGGGGGCGGAGAGGGGGGTGCTTGCGGGTGTGGAGGGGGGTTGAATGGGTTAGCTTGGCGGGGAGTTGGAGAGGGGGGTTGGATGGGGTAGCGGGGCGGGGTGAGAGATGGGGGGGTTGGATGGGGTAGCGGGCGGGGTGAGAGAAGGGGGGTTGGAGAGGGAGGGGCGGAGAGGGGGGCGCTTGCGGGTGTGGAGGGGGGTTGGAGAGGGGGGTTGAATGGGTTAGCTTGGCGGGGGGTTGGATGGGTAGTGGGGCAGGGTGAGAGAGGGGGGTTGGATGGGGGGGTTGGATGGGGTAGCGGGGCGGGGTGAGAGATAGGGGGCGCTTGCGGGTGTGGAGGGGGGTTGGAGAGGGGGGTTGAATGGGTTAGCTTGGCGGGGGGTTGGATGGGTAGCGGGGCGGGGTGAGAGAGGGGGGTTGGATGGGGTAGCGGGGCGGGGTGAGAGATGGGGGGGTAGCGGGGCGGGGGTGAGAGAGGGGGGGTTGGATGGGGTGGCTGGCGGGGTGAGAGAGGGGGGGTTGGATGCGGTAGCGGGGCGGGGTGAGAGATGGGGGTTGGAGAGGGGGGTTTAGAGATGGAGTTGTGGAGGGATGGAGGGGTAAGAGTGGTTACAGGTTGGCGGGGGAAGGATTGAGGATCGTCGTCTTCTTCTCATCATAGCGGACTTCTATCTTCATAGCGGACGCATGCACCTTGAGGGGTGGCTAAGATCAAGGCTCACGATCATAGCCGGAGCGCTAAGATGATAACAGTACTGATGCTGAGGGAGCAAGAATGAAGGGAAGGCATATTATATAGCAAGGAGGAATGAGGGATCACCTCCTAATCAAGGATGGTTCACCATAAAAGGGTGCTCAAAAGAGAGGAGATGCAACTCTTTATCTTAGCCATTCAAGATAGAACAAAGAAATGGGCATTAATGAAAGTTATTGTGCAGAACTAAGGGCCATCCAAAAAAAATGCGCCCAATTTTATTTAACTATGAATTTTAATTGATTTAGTGGATGAAATAAACAACAAAGAAAGAAAAAATGGCGTCTAAAAAAATGCGTGAGCATTTTTTGCTGATTATTGTTACCTATTAAAGCAATCCAAAACAATCAGGAAACAAAATAAATGAAAATACAATGGTTATGACACTTTATGATAAGCCTTGAGTCTGGAAATGTTTACTAAAGGTAGGGTGTCGCCATCGAGGGTTTCCAATTGCACAGCACCCCAATGCAATGTCTTCAGCACGCAAAAAGGGCCTTCCCAATGAGGGATCCATTTTCCTTTTGCATTCGTATGAGGGTTAGGTTTATGGAGAAGAACTAACATGCCTGCTTCAATGTTGTTTTTCCACAGATGTCGATCATGTGCCTCCTTCCTCTTCATCTGAGTCTCTATCAATTGTTTGGTCGCTAGTAGACGAATCTCCTCCACTTTATGTAGTGCTCCTAGCCTCTGAGAGACATCACAATCCTTCTTTCCCTGCATGAATGCTATCTTAGGCGATCCATGTAAAAATTCAAAGGGCTCGATGGGTAATATGCCATAAACCAGTTGGAATAGGGAATATCCGGTGGCCTCTTTGTAGGCTAACCTGTATGCCCAAAGTGTACCTTGGTAAGCAATGCCCCATGAAGTGGGTTGCAACATACACTCCTTTCTTAACATTGAGATTAAAACCTTATTTGTCGATTCAGCCTGTCCATTTGCTCGTGGATAGTAAGCACAAGAGGTCCTATGAAGAATTCTATACATGTTGAAGATTTCTTGTAGGACTTTTTTGAAAAAATGGGTACCCTGATCAGTACAAATTTCAAGTGGACAACCAAACCTGCAAATGATGCTACTATAAATGAAATCAGCAACAGTTTGGGCAGTGCAATCGGGGGAGGCAATTGCTTCAGCCCACTTTGTCGCATAATCTGTAGCTATCAAGAGATATTTTTCTCTTTTTGGAAAAGTGGGAGGGTAGATGGGCCCTACAAAATCTAGCCCCCACTTCTCAAATGGTTGCCAGGAAGCGGAAACAACCAAGGGGTTATGTCTCTGCTTTGTTGGCTTAGGTCCACACCTCTGGCAAATGTCACATGCCTTTCCCCATTCATTGGCATCCCTAAATAGTGTAGGCCACCATAGACCAGCATCCAGTATCCTCTGACTCATGATATGTCCTGGAAGGTGCCCACCACCTGTTCCTTCATGTGCAGAGTGAAGGACTTCCCTCACTTCTTCTTCTTCCAAACACTTCCTGAACCAGTCATCCTTGCCCTGTCTATACAGTTTATCTTCAATGAAGGTATATGGTCTACTCTTGATTAGCAGGCTCTTCTTTTGTACAGCACTAGCCTTTTCTGGATATAATCCAGTTTTAATGAAATTTTTTATGTTGTAATACCAACCTTGAGCTTTTACAGCAAACAGATGAGCATCTGGAAAGTCATCATTGATTCCACTAGTTTGATTCATCATATCTATTCTGGATAGGTGATCCGCCATAACATTTTCTTTTCCTGGTTTATGGACTACAGAAAAATCAAATTCTTGGAACAACAATAACCACCTCCATATTCTACCAGTGGCTTGTGGTTTATTGAGTAGGTATTTTAGTGGTTGGTGATCTACTATAATAATAAATTTTACCCCCAGTAAGTAATGACGGAATTTTTGGACAGCAAAGACCATTGCTAGGGCTTCCCTTTCGGTAGTACTATAATTCCTTTCAGCCTTGGTCAATATTCTACTGGCATATTGAATTGGCCTGTCCACTTTAAATTCTGCACTAGGTTGGGTCAAAACCGCCCCCACTGCATAGGCACTAGCATCGACATGTATATGAAAGATTTTTGACCACTCAGGTGTGACCAAGATAGGAGCAGACACTAACCTTGACCGTAATGTTTGATATGCTTTTTCCTCCTCTTCTTCCCATTTAAAAGGTACTTCCTTACCTGTAAGTCTAGCCAGAGGTCTAGCTATCTCTGCATACATTTTTATAAACCTTCTATGGTATCCAGTATGCCCCAAGAAACTATGAATCTCTTTAGGGGATTTAGGTTTAGGCAACTTTAATATAGAAATGATTTTGTCAGGATCTGGGGCCATACCTTTAGCCAACACCACATGTCCTAAGAGGGTTCCTTCTGTCACAAGGAAATGACATTTGTTTGGATTGAGCTTTAACTTAGTCTCCCTGCATCTTTTGAAAATATTCTGCAGCTGCCTCAAGTGGTGGTCCAAACAATCTAGATGAGCTTCCTTGTGAGATCCTGAAAACGAAGAGAAGTCATCCATGAAGATTCTAAGTGATTCCAGCAATAGGGGGCCAAAAATGAGATTGACCGTTCTGTTAAAGGTGGCTGGAGCATTTCTGAGCCCAAATGGCATTTTTACATACACATATGTTCCCCAAGGTGTGATAAAAGCAGTCTTTTCACGATCCTCTGGATGTATTGATATTTGGTTATAGCCACTGAATCCATCCATAAAGCTCTATAATGCATGCCCAGCCACTTCTTCAATGACCTGTTCTGCAAAAGGCATAGGGAACCCATCTGGAATGGTCACCTTGTTGAGTGCTCTAAAGTCAACACAAATTCTAATTTTATTAGTATTCTTCTTCGGTACTATAACCATAGGTGAGAGCCACTCTGAGTGTTCAACAGGAATGATGATTCCTGCATCCTCCATCTTTTGGATTTCCACATAGACAGCTTCGGCATATTTTGGATTAAGTCTATAACTCCTTCCTCTGGTGGGTTTGGCTCCATCAACGAGAGGGATTCTGTGCTCTCCATAAGTTGCAGGCACTCCTTCTAAGTCTTTATAATGCCAGGCAAAAACATCTACATACTGGGTCAAGAATGATTTTACCTTTTCAAGGAGCCCAGGGTGGCTCCACAACGAAGTGGCCACCAGAACTGGACGATTATTTTCTTGAGTGCCTAAGTGTATTTCTTGGACAGGATTTCTCGCTACCATATTATCTTCGTGTGCATCTGCTTCCTTGTCTTCTTCTACTAGCTTTTCGTGCATTGCTTCATAAGCATGTATATTTTGGACTTCAATGTGTTCCTCCTTGTCCTGCATCCATCCTACAGGGATTTCTTGAATTGGGAAAGAACATTCAACACCAGAATTTTTTACCTTGCTTTTAGCTTTAGAAACTTCTTTATCTGTGGTCGTCACATCCTCCTCCAAGTTGTATTTGAGGGGTGTCTTCCTGCGCCTTTTGTGGTCTGTGATGGGCTCTCCCAATCCATCAACCTGGACCTTTTCCTTATCTTCATCATAACCTTCAGTCGTGCAAGGATTATTAAGAAAAATTCCAAAACAAGAGGAAGAGTTGCCTGCTTGGAGCCAATTTAGAATATCCTCTTCTTCCTCAAAATCTATTTGGGGTTGATCCTCCGATTTTGTTTCCATGCAAATGCTAACTGTTTGCATCATACTAGTGTTTCCTTGATTGTCTGGGCCCTCTTCTAAATGAATCTGTGTCAGCTCCTGCCCTTTCTTTTGTACCCACATAGTGTCCTTGCCCCAATCATGAATGACACTGGCATGCCTCAGCCAAGGTCTTCCAATTAAGAGAGGAAATCCTCCTTCAACCTGGGGCAATCTTAAAACCACAAAATCCAGAATGAATAGATTACCTTGTACTTCAAGTGGAACTTTTGGGATTACCCCCAAGGGCCTTACTTTGCTCTGGTCTGCCAAAGTAACAGTGAAGTTTGCAGGTTTTGAAGGATGGAGTCCAATCTTTGTCGCCAGAACCACCATCCACAATAACACCTTGAAATTCATGACCCTTGATTGATACTTTAAGCCGAGGACTTTTATAATTAGTAAGGGGTGCTTCCCCGATAATTATCCCTTTATGTAAAATAGCAGTCTTTGCCACTAAGCTTGTAGTAGAAGCCTCATCAATTATCTGCAATAATTCTGACCTGAATTTCCCATCCATCTTTATTAATTCAAAAATACTAACCTCCTTCTTCATGGACTTGAGTAGTTTTGAAGCCTCTGACTCTTTAAAAGAATGAGCTTCATTTGCTTTGCCAAACTCTTCTTGAGCCCTGTTGAAGGCATGCCCAATGGCATCACTGGTGCCTATGAGATATTCCTTTTGGGTTGTGTCTGCACTTGTGGTGGCTTTTGTCTTCAGATGCAACTCTGTCTTTGTTCAATTCCCTAATTATTGATTCTTGATTTTCGTCCACTTGAGCCTTCCCCTTGCTTCTTGTCTGTACTGCAAAAGATTCAAGTTCTTCTAATTGTACCACCCTGGTAGACGGTGAGGGTTCATTGACCTGAGGTAATGTTTCCTCCTTGAATACAGAGATCATTTGGAGATGGGGTCCGGAAGTAGAGGCTTGATTCTTAGGACAACAGTTTGTATAGTGATCCCTGGCCTCTGGACAGTTCCTGCAAGGAGGGGCATTTTCTGGGAGAGTGCACCTAGATTGGTAGTGCCCGCACTCTCCACATCTGAAGCAAATGATGGGCCTTCTAGGCCCATTTGCAAAATTATTCCTTGGTCTAGGATTATAGTTGTTACCTTGGTTTGCTGCGGCTGCCATTACATTTGCTGGTGGCAGAGGTCCTCCCTGTGTCCAGTATGTCGTTGCAGGCATTCCCCTGGATTGGCATTCATTCCTCATGGCCAACTTTCCTGCATAATTGACAAGTCACGTTTAGCAGAGGACATTCACTTACTATGTGCCCTTGCTTACTACACATGGAGCACCAGAGTCCACTCTTGATACCGCCTCCCTTGAGTTCTTGCAATTCCTGCCTCAGCTGAGCTAATTCTTCTGCTTGGGCCTCCTCCTCCTTTTGGAGCTTGAGTGCTTCAATCTCCCTTCTCAGCTGAGCCACAGCAGTCTCCTCTTCTGTGTAGGGCTTATTCCTTTTCAAGCCCTCCAGCTCCCTTCTTAACTGGATCATTGGGTCCTCCAGTTCTGCATCATAGGTTGGTTGGGAAGAAGTTGCACCATACTGGTACCTTATCTGCTCCAAGCGCGTGGCGGTATTGATGAACTCCTCAACAGAGGCAGTAGGTAACACTAACTCTTTTATTTTGCATTGGGTGACCACAGGTAGGGGTTTGGCTAACCACTTCTTGAAAAAGAAATCATGCGGTGGATCTGGTAGTTTAGCCATTAGTGCTTTGGCCCTGGTCACAAACTCTGGGAATTTTTCTCCTGGACCCAATCTCAAGTTCTCTAGCTCTTCTATAATGATCTCCACAGTGTTGCCATGCTGAAACTGATTTTTGAAGGCCTCTTTCATCAAATCCCAAGAGGTAAAGTGGTTTTCAGCAAACTGGCTAAACCACTTGTCTGCCAATCCTTCCAATGTGGCCGGAAAGAGTATCAAGAAGGCATCTTCCCTACCCATTAGACCTCTAGTCTTGCTTAATGCGAGAAATCTTCGAATGTGCTCATCTGGATCCTCATGAGCTAAACCTCTAAAAGAGGGAAATTTTATGTTTAATCTGGAGAGTAAGGTTTCTAGGTCCACCTGTCCTGCCATGCTTCTTACCGATGAAGTTGATGAAAGTGGACTCGATGATCTTCTGATCGCCTTTCTTCTTGTCTGCTTGCACGTGACCCTCAAGGTTTGTGACCTGGTCGCGGTCATGAGCTGTTCATAGTTCACTTAATATGAGACACTTGATATAAGTATGTACCTCTTTAGTCAACTGGAATATTGTTTTCCAAGTGCAATAGATCTTCTCCTATGCTCAATTCTCCTTGGAGGTCCCACCGGGCGTGCCAAATTTGTTGGGGGATTCTTGGACGAGAAGGAGTTTGAGGGTTTGTAGGAGAAAAAGGAAAGAATAAAGAAAGAAATGAGCTGGGAAACTTCACAGAGGAAATAACCTTGGAAGCTTCTGCAGAAGCACACCTTGGAATCTTGAGTTCGATTATAGTAAAACAATTACAATGTTTGAGCACAATTCGAGTCAATACTTTTGTGCGCACTACAGAGGGTGCTTAATTACAAAATACCAATTATCCCGAAGTCTTCTTGCAGTCGGCCTCCTTTGCACCAGTCCTCTCTTGCTTCAAGCTTATCCTTGTGCACACCTTGCACCAAGCTTCCACCAAGATGAGGAATGAGTATCTTCTGTCGGCATGCACACTGCACAGAGACCTTGAGGTCCTTGGGGTCTAGCTTCGCACTCTCTGCCTTCTTCCTTAGCCACCTCCCTTGCACTCTTCACTTCCACCTCTCTGTGTCGTCGTACCCCCGATGTCTCTTGCACTTCTCTCTCTTTCTTACTTCCAGTGTTCAAGAATAGCCTTTTGTCTCTCTTTTGTTGAGTGTGCCGGTTCCGTGCACTCTAACTGTAATACAATCTTGGTGCCCTTTCAATGTCCCAAGATTGTCTTTTGAACTGGCCACCAACGACTCACTACTTTGTCTTGTAGTGACTTTAGACTTAGATCAAAATTGGCCCTATTTCCACCTTTGCGTACACGGCCGCTTCCATACCTTCACCTTTCCTTTTAATTCTTTACTTTTGCACCTAAGACTTTAAATTCACCCTTTGAACCTTAAGAGAAAAAATACTTCTGTGCACTTTGACCCTGGAAATTTGATACTTTACTCTTGCCTATGCATAGCTGTGACCTTGACTTTGTTAGTTTCAACTGGTTAGGGCTCAACAGATACACTTACCACTTTATAGGAAGTAAGAAATGAAGCTTGTGTTGCTTACCTCTGAAAATAGTTGGAGAGTGAGCATATAAATGAAGGAGATTCTATGGATAATTTTTTGTAAAAGATCAAAGATTTGAAGGAGCATAATATTTGTGCTAATGAAGTCTTGCTCGATAGTTCACTTGTGCATATTGTTCTTAATGGTCTTCTAGATTCATATTGGAGTTTTGCTTCTACTCTTTTTATTGATGATGAAACCCAATCAAAATTCCTTAACATTTGAGAAGTTAGTCTCTGTTTGTTGTAGGAATATGAGTCGAGTTCAAAAAGTTCCATCATGCATGTTATAGATCAAGCTTTCTTAGCTAGTGAGAAGTGCAAAGGTAAATGGAGCTCATCTAGTAGTAAGCAGAAATTTTGCTGATGGTGCATAGTCAAAGAAGGGAAAAAATTTTGAGAAGCATATTGCTTAATTTAAGTCTGATTTGCATGCCTCTTTTGAGGTATCCGATTTGGGGAGTTTGTATCATTATTTGGGCTTTAAGTTTTCAAGTTGATGGGGGAATAGCTTTGTGTCAAACAAAATATATTGACATATTATTCCAACATTTTGGCCTTGAAGATTGCAAACATATTTCCTCTCTTGAGGAAACAAGTTTACGATTGTGTATTCATGATGTTGGAGATGCATTTGATGTTTTTCTTTATCAAGACATTGTTGGATGCTTGATTTACTTATGCATAACCCAACCTCATATTGTGTTTGTTGTCTCATAGATAAGTAGGCTTATGCATTGCCTATGTGTCAAGCACTCACAGGCAGTTAAGCACATCTTTCACTACTTGAGTGGTACCCGACCACTTGGATTATTTCGTCCCAATGAGGGATCACTACCACCAGATTTACATGCGCACCACGTAGTTTGCCTTATTATGTCTTGAATAGAAGATACATGACGACGATACTTCAAAAAGTGTGCTTTTTACAAAAATTTCCTTTGTTTACAAAGTCATGATTTTCTATTTTTACAAAAAACCTTGCTTTCTAAAGCGATCTATTATTTTACAAAAATAACCAAAAATACTATCTTCTAAATATTCTTCTAAATAACTTCAAAAAATATCTGAATAAATCCAAGCATGCTCACACCCTCATGAATCTTCACCTGCTAAATCAAAACACAAATCATATTAAAACCCTCAAGACATTAAAATCCATATAAAATTCCATTATTCCATAAAATATAACATGCCTTCGAGTTGATGAGAAACTTACCTCAGTTGATAAGAATAAAATAGACATGGGTGGTCAGTCACATGTCCCATTACTAAACAATCATAAGTATGTTCCGTGTAAAAACACATGCATGGAATTGGAAAACTCGAATTTAATGTGATTGTGAATGATAAGTAGAACTGGTCATAATGTGGAGTTCGTGATGTCTTATGAATCCATTGAGATTCTTCAAGTGAGTGATCTTTATATTTAACCAAATATCTATGATATTGATTACATGTGCATGTAGTAGTGACATCATAATCAAATATTTTCTTTGTAACTTTTGCATCCTCTTCAAGTAAAGGAGGATCAACTAAAATAGGAATGAGTGGTGGTGTTCCTTTAAATTGCTTCAATAAACTAATATGAAAAGAATTTCTCATTAATTTTTTGAATCATACAAAAAAGTCCATAATAACATGGTGCAAGTTTAACCTTAGGATGTTGTGTAATGTCCTTTTAATGTGCTCATGAATCTCATGAAGTGTAGAAACATGATCTTGTGCAAAAGAATCACCCATAGGTATGTCAGTTTAAGTGATAGACACGGGAGTGAGAAGCTTTTTACCATAAACAATTTCATATGGTGCACGTCCAGTAGTGGTATGTGTTGTGTTATTACATGCAAATTGTAGTAAAGAGAGTTTTTCATACATTTTACTTGGATTATCTAAAGAATAACAACGTAATTACTTAGATTAAAACCCTCAAGACATTAAAATCCATATAACATTCCAATATTCCATAAAATATAACAAAGATGAGGATATCCTTGATGTGCATGAACACTTCAGAAAATATCAAGTGGAGGAAAGGAAATTAATCTTTCAAAGGCCTCAAAGAAACGAAAAAGTTGGTAAATCATATGATAAAAAGGAATAAGTAAAGAAGTGGTCATTGCTATTGAAGATGGAAGGAAAAGAAAAGTAGCAATGTCAAATGATGTCTGAAAAGAAGCTTTAGTAGCAATGGCATGACAATACATGGAAGTATTTGTGTGGACTCATAAAGATCTGAAAGGAGTGGATGTGTCCGAGGTTCCTATATCCCCTAGTTCTAAACCAACTAAGACAAGAAATTATACATGCAATGATGTATATGGAGCATAGATTCGGCTAGAGATTGACAACTTATTCTTTGTGGAAATTTGTTATGCAAAGTGGGTATCTCCTATTGTTATTGTCCCTAAGAAAAAGGGAGAACTTAGGATTTACATACACTTTAAAAATGTTAATGCAACAAAATCATAGATAACTTTCCTCTATCAATTGCTCATCATTTACTTGAGAGGGTGGCTAGAAAGGAGGTGAATGGCTACCTAGATGGTTCTATCTAGATAGAAGCAAGTAGTTATAGCTCCAAAACACTAATATAAAACAACATTTTCTTTAGAATGATTTAGGGTTATGAATTTTGTTCTTACTAATGTCCCTCCAACCTTTCAAAGACTCATGTGTCATGTATTCAAATAATATTTAAGAAAGACCATATAATAAGTTTATGTGGATGATCTATCTGTTTCCTTTAGAAGGAATCATTAAAAACATCTTAGAAACATATCCCATATATGTAAAATTTATAGAGTATGTTCAGCCTTGAGAAGTGTGTATTCTTTGTGAGACAATGCTCAATCAATCCTAAGACATATAGTTTTAAAAAATGGACTTTCGGAAGTCCGGGAGTAGCTGTCCATCACGACATGGGTCGCTATCATCTTTGTCCTTTATGATGGTAATTGTGCCTAGCATGCTCATTCTCACATATAGATAGCGAACTGAATACAATTGCAAGTTTTGCCCCGTGATATTGGCATGATGACTCGTGGATTGTGCGTTCACCGTGAAGCTTGTCATTCGTGTGACAATTGTGGAAATTTGACGGCACGCCCCAAGGATATCCTATGAAGAGGAATTTGTGTTAGTCGCTCCCCTTGGTTCAGATTTTGCCCAAGCCATTGTGTGTAAAGTGAACGCAAAAAAACAGATAAGATTTTATTTCAAGAAAGTCCTTAGTGGTCAACAACGTGGGACTCCTCTTGGTTGCGTTCCCCGATGTTTTCCTTATGCAAGGAATTTATCTTGGCGAAGCAAGAAGACCTATTGAAAAGATGTCTTATTAGTCAACTATTCAGCCCAAGGCCTCGTTTAGAGTCCATGCATCTTTGGCTTCATAAGGAGTGGTTCCCACATGGCTTGATTGTGAGCAAATGTCAGTTTTTGTTGGCAAACCACCTACTTTTGGTCTTTGAGGATGAGGAGATGGTGTTTGAAGTGCTACAAGTGGGCCGCTGGCAAGTTTGGAGGTCTACCCTGTATCTCTTTAAGTGGTTTCCAGATTTCTTCCCAAACAAGTCTAAAACCCTGTGCTACCCTGTTTGGGTTGAGCTTCCCAACCTCCTCTTTTTCCTATCTCGACTTCCTACAGGATATTGTTGCACCTATTGGTAAACCACTGGCCTTGAGAGAGGATTTTGGAGGCCTCATCTATGAAGGAGAGATGCACTCCTTCAATGCGTGATGGCACCCATAGATCTGCATCGAGGCCAATCTCAACAAAGCTCTCCCATCAAAGATTTCCACTGACTTAGTGGAATGGGAAGTTTGGGAGCAAGAAATCACTTACAAGAATTTGCCAAATGCATTATTTCACTATGGCCTTCTATGAAACACGATTTAAGAGTGTCCTCAAAAATAGAAAGAGGACACCTCTAATAGCAATCAGAAGCAAGAAGCAACCAAAGAAGATCATATTTGTTCTAGGGTAAAAGCTCATCCGCCTAGCACTAAGGTCGAGAAAGACATTAGGGATTCAGAGACAGATTTAGAAGGCTTCACGAAAGTTAGACGTAGAAGGAAAAAAAGCCATCCGGGGTCCTCTAAGAGGAATGCCACGGTGGTGGCTCTACTAAATAACTTGTACTCCAACCTTGAAAAGGTGATCAACGAGATGGACTTCCTAGGTGGGATTTTGTATGCAGTAGATACCGAAGGTAATGTTAATATATTTAGGTAATGTGTGAACACACTAGGACCACCTAGGCACTTTTTTCCCTCTTTAGGAGGTTTTTTTCCCTCGGCTTGTATATACCCCTATTGCCCTAATGGGCTACTAATCTTTGTACATTATCTAGTAATACATTCAGTATTGTGTGTTGTGCTCCAAGCTTCTTCTCCTTCCTTGTGTTGTTCGCGTACTTCCGCAGACGTCTATCTCCAACAATTGGTATCAGATCAGGTCGTCGCTTCATCTAGGGCCCCATCGACACTCTGATTGTAGTCTCAGAATCACATGAAATTTGGTGAGCATACTCAGCATGTTTCATAGATCAAAACATCTTCGCTTTGTGGTGCCTAAATCGCAATTTGAGATCGTTTCGGCCTCTGAACAACTATTGCAGTGCTTGTGCATGCTATTTCGTCTTTTTTGTGCTAAAGGTATATACCAATTTTTGTTCTCTAGTATAAGCATCTCGAAATCTGCTACAAGTCTAGCCGAAGTCGTCTAGGCAGTTCTATTCAACTTTTTGAGATACATTCAATTTTTTGCATCAAGGTATTTTAGTCACCAGCCATGGCTAAAAGCAATGATGTATTCTGTATGTTGGTTGTTGAGGATAAGTTGGATGGTACCATCTACCCATATGGGCTTATATGATGCGACATGTATTGGTTGCAAAAGGACTATGGAACATTGTGCAAGGTGTTGAAAAATGTCATATCACACCTGCAACTATTACAACTTTAGGTACAAAAGTTGAGGCAGAAGGTGTCCAAGATGATGATATTCTACATTTTCCTATTCGTGCTACGGTTTCTATTGCACCTACTGTAGAGCAAATTCGTTGGGATGGCAGAGATGCCCAAGCACATGCATTGATAGCTTTGTCTGCCAAACGTGCCATTATTCCTCACATTTGCTCCTGTAGAACAGCTAAGGATGATTGGGATACACTTACCACATTGTACCAAGCTAGGAATGAGGCTCGTGTTGCTTACCTCCGAAAACAATTGGAGAGTGAGCACATGAATGAAGGTGATTCTATGGACACTTTTCTAACAAAGATCAAAGACTTGAAGGAATAGTTGATTTCTGCTGATGAGGTTATACCAGATAGCTCATTTGTGGAGACCATTCTGAATGGTCTTCGTGAATCATATCAGAGTTTTGCTTCTACTCTTCGGTTAATGATGAAAGGTAATCCAAATGCCTTGTGATTTGAAGAGTTAGTCTCTGTTATATTGCAGGAAGGTCGGTCTAGGTAGAACAAGTCCATTATGCATGTTGGAGATCAAGCTTTCTTGGCTAGTTAGAAGGGCAAAGCAAAATGGAGCTCTTCAACTAGTAAGGAGAAATCTGCAAATGTTGCACATTCGAAGGAGGAAGAGAAAGATGAGAAGAAATTAGAAAAGAAAAAATTGTTTTGCAAGTACTGTAAAGGGAACAATCATATCATAAAGAACTGTCCAAAACTGGCTGCTAAAGAGGCAAAGAAGAAAGAGGCTGGAATGGTTGTTGTAGAGGCCTCTACACCAAAAACAGAGTCTGCTAATCTTCTGCAGGAAGAAGAATGGGTGTTTACTACTGTCTGCAGTTACTTCTCATGAGTAGTGCATGTCTGCAATAGACTCAGATGTTTGGTATTTTGACAGTGGGGTGACCAAACATATTACCTTGCAGTGCAGTTTCTTCTCTTCACTCGAGCCTGCCCCTACAAGAAATACTGTTACATGTGCCAACAACTCCTCTTATCCTGTTATGGGAGTTGGCAAGATCATTTTGACTACTCTTGATGATAGTTCTTTCACTTTTTCATATGCTTTATTTGTGCAAGGGATCAAGAAGAACCTGTTATCAGTTTTTGCATTAGCAAGGATTGGCTTGGTTGTGAAATTTGTTGATGAGAGGTGTACAGTTCATTATCTGTCAAATGGCAATGTGATTATTGCTTCTGGCATTTTATGTCGTGAGCTGTATAAGCTCATAGACTATGAAAGATCTCTTATTGATTCGGCATGTGCAGTACATGATTCTCAGGCTATGTCAGATGCAAAGCTTTGGCATGCACGCTTTGGTCATGTAAAGGTTGCTAGTTTTCTACACCTGTAGAAATCTGAAATGGTGTCGTCTTTGCCCAAACTTGAGGCACCTAGAAAACATGTTTGTGAAGGTTGTATTTTAGGCAAAATGTAGCGTTCCTCATTTCCAAAAGATGGTTCAGTTCGGGCTACTCAGAAATTGCAGTTTGTACATAGTGATGTCTATGGTCCTATGCAAACACCTTCTTTTGGAAATTATCTTTACTTCGTGACTTTCATTGATGATTTTTCCAAGCATGCATGGGTATATCCATTGAAGGCAAAGTCTGAGGTGTTCATGTGCTTCAAAGAGTTTTTGGTTTTGGCTGAAAATCTGTCAACATGTAAAATGGGCACCCTCCATTCAGATCAAGGGGTGGAATATATGTGTTCTGGTTTTAATGCATTTCTGGTTGAACGTGGGATAAAACACCAGTGTACAATGCTCTATACACCTCAAAAAAATGGATTTGTTGAACGAAAGAAGAGATCACTCATGGAGATTGCAAGGTATATGGTCAAGAGTCAGGCTTTACCACATAGTTTTTGCCTTGAGGCTGTCATGTGTGCAGCATATGTACTTAGCTGGTGTCCCACTAAAGTGTTCTATTCTATCACTCCATATGAGGCTTGGCATGATCACAAGCCATCTGTTGCTCATCTTCATGTATTTGGTTGTTTGCCATATGCATTAGTGCCTGAACAACATCGCAAAAAACTGGATAATAAAGCAATAACATTATGTTGATGAAGTCTTGCTAGATAGTTCACTTTTGCATACTCTTCTTAATAGTCTTCTATATTCATATCAAAGTTTTGCATCTACCCATGTACTCTATTTTGTTGCAGGAAGATAATTCTAGGTAGAATAATTCCATTATGCATGTTGTAGATCACTCTTTCTTAGCTAGTTAGAAGTGCAAAGGTAAATGGAGCTCATCTACTAGTAAGAAAAAATATGCTAATGGTGCATAATCGAAGAACTTGAAGACAAAAATGAGAAGCATATTGCTGAATTTAAGGCTAATTTGCATGCCTCTTTTGAGATGTCACATTTTTGGCATTTGTGTCATTATTTGGGCTTTCAATACGCAAGTTGATGGGGGAATAAAGAAAAAAGAACAAAATGTTAAATGATGTTCGAAAAGAAGAGCAAGAAGCTTTAGTAGCAATGGCACGAAAATACGTGGAAGTATTTGTCTGGACTTATAAAGATCTGAAAAGAGTAGATCTTGGGAATTGTGTCCGTAGGGTTTCTATAGCCCCTACTTCTAAACCAACTAAGTAGAGAAACCACAATGATGTATATGGAGCAAAGATCATGAAAGAGATTGAAAAGTGACTCTCTGTGGGATTTACATATGAAATTTAATACGCAAAGTGAGTATCTCCTATTGTGATTGTTCCTAAGAAAAATGGAAAACTTAGGATCTGAATACACTTGAAAAAAGCCAATGCAACCAAAATAAGAGATAATTGTCCTCTACGAGTTGCTCATCATTTACTTGAAAGGATGGCTAGAAAGGAGGTGAATAAATTCCTATATGGTTTTGTCTTGATACGATCAAGTAGTTATGTGTGTAAAAGATTAATACAAAACAAAATTTTCTACAAAATGTGGTATGTATAGGGTTATGCCTTTTGGTTTAACTAATGCACCTCCAACCTTCCAAAGACTCATGTGTCATGTACTCAAATAATAACTAAGAAACACAACATAAGTTTATGTGGATAATCTACATGTTTCCATAGTAATTAGAATGAATCACTTAACAAATCTTAAAAACATATCCCATAGTTATAGAGTATGTTAAGCCTTGAGAAGTGTGTATTCTTTGTGAGACGATGAAGAATACTAGGACATATAGTTTCCACAACATGGTCTTTCAACAAGTGAAGATAAGACAAAGGTGTTTTTTGAAATGCCAAGACCAGTGTTAAACTAATGTTTAAAACTGTTCATCAAATCTGGGTTCTTGGGATGGTTAGGGGTCTATCACACAGAGGCCCTCTTTGTATTTTCACAAATCTGCAGATTCAGTTATATGCTACTACACCAACTTAACGCGATGAATTAGATTATTCTTCAACTACTTATCTATTTTGCATATTACAACATGCTTCACCGTAATACGTACGACTGCGCAGCTTTGTCACTTTACCGCAATGTCACTTAACTTAATACTTCATCAAAACTTAACACATTACTGAACTTAATTAACAGAGTGACAGAATACTCAGTGTATCAACAATGCACGCTATGCTCCACTTCAGGCATTCGCTCAGACCACAGTCCGGCGACGACATACCCTCTGTCTCACCCACGCTTCTTTTCATTAATAAAAAAGGTTACAACTATTTGCGCTACGCCCTTTCGGTATGCGTGCAACTTTTTAGGATTACATTCCGACAGCTCACACTGGCATGCATGGTGGAGTCGAACCCAAAATGATAGATACAAAGTTTAGGATTCATCTATAATGCCCTGTATATACATGGAGCAGGCTAACTTAAAGGTGTGTGCGATATTTTGCTTCAAAGAATCTAACATATTCCGCAAAATTTTGGGTTCAATAAGCTGCGCATCAGTCCTGACCGAACTGGCAGCGACCACTTGACTTATTAAGGACTCAGCCTGAATTAGCAGAAAGGCTTCTTGTAAGTAAAAATCATTGGCGAGAGCAACATCTCTGCGCAACTTCATTTGTGTAATTTCAGCATCTATCCTGGATAATCGGTCAGCCTGAATGCCTAACTGCTTTTCCTTGTGTTCGAGTTCTTCAGGCTGAAACTGCATTGTCTTATAGAAATCTTGTCGTTCCTTCTTAATGGCTTCAATCTCCTTCTTTGATTGGATGTTCTGGCCAATCTCTTCTTCCAAAGCACGACTTTTGTGAAAAAGCTCGTCGATAGCTTGCTTGAGTTCTTTCTCAGCATTTATTACATTTGTAGCTAGTGTCTGAGAAGCTTCTTCTAATATACTGAGCTTATTCTTTGTTTCATGGAGTGTTGTACCTAACGTAGTCATGGCATCTTGTTTATTTGTAACTGCTTGCTTCAACCCGTTAATTTTGGCATCTTGCTTGGCGATAATAATATCTTTTGTGGTCAATTGTTCCAATCGCTGAATTTGGGTTGGTAGGGAATGAATATAGCTTCAAGGAGTTCTTCCTGGAGAGGCGCTATATCTGCTTCCAAGATGTCGACTTTGGTTTGAAGCTCCTGACAAATAGCTTGGTGTGCCATTTGCAGTTGAAGGGTGTTAGCCGTTAGAGGCTACAGACTCTGAGTTCAGACTTCGAATACTTTAGAATGTTGGGCATACCCGACTCTCTATTCTTCCATAACTGGTTGATCTGATCAATACTACCGTGATAATTAAAAGTACCTTAACTCTTAGCCACGTGGGTTCTTGGGAGTGGTAGGGGTCTGTTAGACAGAGGCCCTGTACTATTTTCCCAGCTTCGTACACAAGCATAAATGCTCTCTCTCTCTCTCTCTTTCTTAGCTCAGTACTCAATTCTGAACAACTGATAAGTGTTCACTGTACTGGACTTAGAACTTCCGAACTGATCTTGCTATAGCGATCTGAGCAGTAGTCCGGTTACTTGTATCCAATAGAATAATATACTTTAGTAAATGTAGATCACCTAATACGCACTTCTTCAGAACAGCCAGGTATACCAAACAGACATCT
Source organism: Ceratopteris richardii (assembly GCA_020310875.1). Taxonomy (NCBI): domain Eukaryota; kingdom Viridiplantae; phylum Streptophyta; class Polypodiopsida; order Polypodiales; family Pteridaceae; genus Ceratopteris; species Ceratopteris richardii. The sequence continues at coordinate 87,037,933 of CM035425.1, read as the reverse complement.
ATACTCTGAAATTATGCAAACTTACCGTATGCTAAACTCGAACAACAAATCTCCTAATAACAATCGACTAGTCGCAGACTTATCAGTGTCCTACTCACCTTCAGACCATTACAGATACTAGTCTTCCTGTGATCGGAATCAACAGTGAACGTAGACTACTGTATCAAATTCGGTCACTTACAGAAAACGTTGGCAGGCAAACAGTTCGGGACTACTTTTCACATTCCCTCGTTTATCATACAGACTGACAAACAACACACTGCAACTTAATAACACTCAGAGACACACTCAACCATTACCGAATAGATTCATAACACAAGACTACCAATTCGTAATTCTGCACTACAGTGCGACTAAACGACTAGACGGAGCACAGAACAAAGCAAAACAGGGTAGAGTTCAATCTTCTCAGCGACATACATACTTCAAACAATACGCTTACAATTCCCCAAACGGGCTCTTGGCCACTCTTTTCTCATTGCCTTATATAGAAGATTTTTTTACAAGGGTGCGTGAATCTTTAGTTACCTGCGCATTTCTCGAAAGGTTCTTTTACATTTAAGATGCCTGTCTTAGTACATTTGTCTTTATTCGGCGGCCGTCTAACACTGGCACGCACGGTGGACTCGAACCCACAGGTTCCTATGGTTCTGCTACGAGTCCTTCTAAATACATGTTTCGGGCGAGCCTAAACGTTGGGGTAATTTTCTTTTTAATGGTTTCTATCATCTGAACTAAAGTAGTCGGTTCTAATAACTGAGCGTCAGTTCTAACGGAGCTAATGGCTTGGGTTAACAAAATTTCGGCCTGGGTCTGTAAGAAGGCCTCTTGTAAATAGAATTCGTTGGATAATGTAGCGTCGCGGGATGTCTTCATTTTGGTGACTTTCTTTTGCATATCCGTGACTCGATCCTGTTGATTTCGCAACTGGTTATCTAGTCGCTCGATTTGTTGGTTCTGAAATTTGATCGTTTTGTAGTATGTGTCGCGTTCGCTGCGAGCACTTGCTAAATCTTTTTGGTATTTGGCTTCCCTGAGTAATTGGCGTCTCAGCATACTCTTCACCTCGTCCATGCATTCCTGGGCTCTTCGTAGCTCGTCTTGGAGTTGTTTTTCTTCTCGCTGCTGTTCCTGATTCTTCTGGATTGTCTCCTGCAATTGTGCTTTCGTTTCCTCTATCAGCTCTTCGAGTGATGAGTTGATATCTTCCTTTTCTTGTAGCACGAGTTTTAGTGTCCGGATTTCTTTGTGTCCTTTGTTTAATAGCTGGTCCTTGGCAGCCAGTTGCTCCAATGCATCATCCCGTTGTTGTAGACGTGCCTGTTGTGCCGAAACTTGGCCTTGGAGATCTGCTACTTTCATCTGTAATTGATGGTTCTCTGCTTTGATGGCATCGACTTCTTCCTGGAGGGGGGTGATGTCGGCTTCCAGTAGGTCGACCTTGTGTTGCAACTCTTGAGGAATGGTATTTGCGACCTCACTAAGCTGTACTGGAAGTTGTTGAGAGAGGGAAATAAGTAATTGGCCCATGGTAGCAAGCTCGGAAAAGACCGGAACGGAGGAGAGGAGAAGGGGATGTTGTGGTTGCGTAGAGGTTTGGGTATTGATTTGGGGGGATGTCGGGGGTGAATAATTGAGGGAGGATGAAGAAGATTCGGAAAATGGCAGGGGAAGAGGGTTGACTGGTGGTGATCGAGTAGATTCGTTATTGTTGATGTGGGCGATGGTGGATTCGACGGCCTTTAACAGGGTGTTGAGAGCTTCGTCCACAGCTTGGTGCTCGTCGTCCTGGTGTTCTGATGCTTCTTCGGTTGAGGTAGTTGCTGTTGGCGTTGGATTCTGCTGGTCGTGTTGGTCGGTCGATGATTCATTGTGTATGGAAGTGGCTGTGTCGTGGAAGGTTTCTTCTTGGTTTTGGTTGTCTTTAGCGTTTTCCTGATCCTTTTCGGCGGAACCTTGTGCTTCGCTTTCTAATGAACTGATTCGGATCCTTTTGCTGCCAAATAACTGGTTGATTTCTTCGTCTTCTTCTTCATCGTCTTCAAGTGGTTGAACTCATTCTTTGTGCCGTAAGACTGGTCCTCGGGGTGGTGGTTGTGTGGCAAGGATGGCTGGGAAGAGGAATGATATGATATGGGGAAGGCGAGAGCGCGGGGTGGTTCTCTTATTTACTTGCTTCACTATGGATACACACTCTTTATGAATTCTATGGAAAAAGTAGGAGGCAAAGTTTACGGGTTCTCGGGCTGCTAAATCTAAGGCGGAATAGAAGGGTCGGGAGATGCCGTAGGTGCGCTTCTGCAGGTTGAGTATGGCGACTAGGAATTGCGGAGCAGATCGTTCGGGTTCAGGACGACAGAGAATAGCGTATTCGTTGGAGGAAGATCGGGGAAATAGTTCGGTCATGCGGGCGGGGGGAATACTAGGGCCATTTTCGCAGCCTTGCTGGTTGAGGCGGTAGGCTTCAGCGAAGGCTTGGAAGGTGATGACTGTTCGCGAAGGTAGCGAGGGGAAGATCCATTGGCGTTTGGTGGCGGGGGATTGGGTGATGGCAGGTATGATTTGCGCGAAGAAGGGATGGGCTTCCATTGAGTGCCAAGGCAACTCAGCGAAGTTGGCCAACCCTCGGCAACGCAGGTATTCACCTACCTCGGTAGGGATACCATCGCTGAAGGCAGTATAATTGGCTAGTGCTTCCATGGCGTTTGCTGATACAGACTATGAACACGAATACAGAGCGCAAGAGGTCGCACAGAACACTAACACTCAACACAGTAGCGTTTTTTGGCGTTGCCGGCGTTGCCAAAAGGGTTAAATAGGAACAATACGGTGGGGTGGGAAAGGGGGTTGGGTATCATTGTGCGGTGCGGGAATAATACTGTTTGCATGCTGGCATGCGTGCTTGAGTGACTGGTAAGGGGGCGGCTGGTAACATAAAGATTTTCAAAACACGGCTATTTTATAAAAAGAAGAAAGAAAAGAAGGAAAGATCAAACAAAACGCGGTCCACCGCCGAAAAATTTAATGCGGGCTAGTGGCGTGATGATATGGCCGCAGCTTCGACCCATTGATTACTTTTGGGAGTGGATTTCCAGTCAACGTAGTCAACCGAAAAGTCGCCGGATCGACTTGTTCTGAGATTTTGAAAGGGCCGAACCATCGTAGTTTGAACTTTCCTGCTGCTCTATCCGACTTTGCGTTGTAGAAGAGTACGAGCTGACCTATCGAAAAGATTGGAGTTTTCAAATATCGATCGTGTGTCTTGGCTTGCCTTAGTTGTACTTCGCGCATGGTTAAAAAGCTGAGCCATCGGTGCTCATCAAGTTCTCTGAGTGCGTCCATTCGTGCTATCAGCGAATCTTCCGGTAGCATCTTTTGAGTGATTGCTACACGCAGACTTGGGATGACTACTTCCATGGGTGCTATTGCTTCTAAGCCATAAGCTAGTTTGAAAGGTGTCAAGCCTGTTGTTACCTTATATGTAGTTCGGTATGCCCATAATACTGCAGGTAGTAGTTGATCCCATCTTTCCGGTGCTTCCCTGATCAGTTTCGGGAGGATATTCAATAGTGATTTGTTTGTACTTTCGGCCAAACCATTGGCACGAGGGTAATATGGAGAGCTGAGTTTGTGTGTCACCTGGAAGGATTGGGTGAGTACCTTCATTAATTGATTTACAAAGTGAGTACCTTGATCTGTCACCAATGCGAGTGGTAAGCCAAATCGCGGGAAGACATCATTTAGCAGACATTTTGCTACTGCAACCGCTGTGGCAGACCGTAAAGCCCAAGCTTCTACCCATCTCGTTGCGTAGTCTGTACAGGTTAGTATGTATCTGTGGTTACTGAAGACTGTTGGGGGTGTGATTGGACCGATAAAATCTAATCCCCATTTCTGAAATGCTTCGAGTGGCATAATAGGCTACAAGTGAAAGAAGTGTCGTTGCAATGGTTGTCCAGACCTTTGACAGGTATCGCAGTGTTTGACAAATTGGGCCACATCTCTGTACATAGTTGGCCACCAGAGACCTGCTTGCAGAATTTTCCGGTGAGTCAAATCTGTGGGAAAGTGACCACCAGTAGGGGTCGAGTGAGCCATCGTGATGACTGAGTTAATTTCATGCAGAGGGACACAGCGAACTAGGATTCCGATGTGATCTACATAATATAGTTCTCCAGCAACTAACCGGAATCGGCGGCTAAAGACTGCAATTTTCCTTCGGACTGCCTTGGCTGTCTGGGATGGAAAGCATCCTTCGGTGAGAAAAGTTAGAATCTGATCATAATATGTAGGTGGTGCTTGTGATTCGACAGTCTCATTGGTCAGTGGCTCAGAACTATAGATCGCTGGAGTCGTGTCATCTATGCCTATCGGAGCTTCACCGGAATCTAGACGAGATAAAAAATCTGCTAACACATGTGCATTTCCGGGTCGGTGGATGAGTTCATAGTCGAATTCCTGCAAGAGTAGCACCCATCGTGCTAATCGTCCGCCTAAATGCTGTTGTCTTACTAGATAGACGAGGGCAGCATGATCCACATGGAAGGTGAATTTCCGGCCTAGTAGATAATGTCTGAATTTTTTGATCGAGTAAATTAATCCTAGACATTCTCTTTCGGTGGTAGAATAGTTCTTTTCTGCAGGTGCAAGCCTTCTGCTGGCATAATAAACAGGTTGAAACCACTTATTTGTTTGCTGCATCAGAACACTGCCAATCGCAATATCTGAAGCGTTGACAAAAACATGGAACGGATTGTCCCAGTCCGATGGTTGTAAGATTGGGGCCTGCGTCAATAAATACTTGAGTCGATCAAATGTAGTTTGGCATTCTTGAGTCCATTCAAACTGTCGGGGAGCTTTTGTGATTAGCTTGTTCAGTGGTACAGCCAGATGAGCAAGCCACCGTAAGTGTCTGCCATGCCACCGTACTTGACCCATGAAACGCATTACTTCTTTTGAAGTAGCGGGTACTGGGGCTTCTAAAATTGCCGAAATATTATCTGGGTCTACTCGGATACCTTGGGCAGATACAATATGACCAAGTAGTTTGACACACGAAACTGCAAACACAGATTTGTTTGGGTTAAGAAAAAGTCTATATTCTCTGCATTTCTGAAAGCAGCACCGTAAATGGAACAGGTGTGCTATCAGCTTACCGAAAATTGAAAAATCATCGAGATATACTTGCATAAACGAAGTAAGATAAGGAGAAAAAATCTCCTGCATGCATCTTTGAAATGTGCTTGGTGCGTTTCTCAATCCAAACCACATTACCGCACAAGCAAAGACACCCCAATTGGTAATGAATGCAGTTTTTGGTATATCCGCTTCGGCCATTCTAACTGTATCCGTCTAAGAATGTATACATTTCGTGATCTGCTACCCTATCGAGCATGGTATCCAAGAAGGGGATCGGGAAAGGGTCTGGTATTGTTGCTGCATTTAATTTCCGGTAGTCTACACAGATTCGTAGTTGCTTGTTTTTCTTTGGCACGATCACAATTGGTGAAATCCATTCAGCATGCTCCACTGGTATGATGAATCCGACCTTTAATAATCTATCAAGTTCGGCTTTTACCTGTGATGCATAATTGGGATTCATCCGGTAGCTGGGCTGCTTGTTCGGTTTAGCTTCAGGCTTCAACATGACTCTGTGCTGATAAATGCGCAGATCTAATCCTTTCATATCTTTATAATCCCATGCAAAGACGTCTGAGAATTCGCGAAGAAGTCGAATCAAGTCAGCTTTAAATGATTCCGGTAAGTTTTGCCTTATCTTTACAGGTCGCGGATGATTTTCGTCTCCTAGATTGTACGTGGTCAACTGGTCTTCGGGGACATAAAACTGTTGCAGTTTCTCTGTATCGTCTGTTGACTTGAACAGTGATTGTAATTCATCGTCATGTGTTGGGACAGTATCTTCCTGCTGAGCTTTTTCGGTGATAGGTACGATTGTACAAACTGAAGTGTTCCAGTTATCTATAACAGACTGTAGATCAACAGTTCCTACAGACATTAAATCAGCGTTATTCTTCAGAAATTCCTCTTCTTCATCATCTGATAGTCCATCTAACATGTGGACTGGTTCAGCAACATATGGTGTGGCATGAAGTTCGCAAGGTTGTATAGCATCTAGTTTTACCACATATCTACAATTGGCATCTTTGAACGTAAGCTCTTGTGCAGACCAGTCCTGTATTACCTTCGCATGCTTCAGCCAAGGTCGGCCGAAAAGAAGGTTGTAATCCAAAGTGGATTCTGGCAGATCTAGTATAATAAAGGTCATTTTGAAGGTCGTACCTTGTAAAGTAATGGGTACATTCCGCACAAGTCCTATGGGATGGACTCTAGATTGATCTGCCATTCTGACAAAAAATTGAACTGGTTTGATTTCGGTCCATCCTAACCTTTTGCATAAGGCTGTAGTCGCAATGTTAACACCAGAGCCTCCATCAATCAATACCTGCGTAATTTTATGATTCTTATACCATACTGTAATCAAGGGAACTGAATGATCGACAGTAGAATCAGGTTCCGGTTGAACTGCTACTGTTGCCGGAATACAAGAAGGCACCAGACTGAACTGTTGCTGGAACTGTTGTCGAATCCTAGGTACTAATGCCAGAAGTTGGCCTAGAGGCAAAGTGATAGATGCCTTGGATAAAATTTCCCAGGCCTGTTGAGATTGGTTGTCCTGCTCCTTTGAACTTGAGGTCTCCGCTGATGCAGAAGTATCTGTTGTTATCTCTACTGCTGATGATGGCTCCGCTGTTGCTTCCTTTTGTTGCGTTCCTTCCTTTGTTGACGAAGCCTGAGTCACCGGAATAGGTTCTGGAAACACTGGTGGTTCTGTTGCGGTCCAGTGACTAGCCTTGTCATACATCCTATGTTGTTCTCGTATCCCAGGTTCGAATATTTCTGCTGCCGACTGCAGTTGTTTACCGGATCGGGTCTGGACTGTAGCAGTCTGTGTTTCTACTGGTGTGATTTGTACCATGTTGGCCATTGGGTTTTGTCGCTCCTTCTTCCTTTGATCATACTCAGCTGCATCTTTGCAAAATCTTCTAATGTGTCCGAATTCGTCGCAAAAATGACAGCGTGGTGGTGGTAGATTGGGATTTTCCGGTGGTGGTCCGTTCTGCCAGCGGTTTGCATTAAAATTGTTGTTCCTCTGTCCTCGGTAGTTCCGATATCCTTGCGGTTGATTGTTTCTCAATTGCGGAGGCACATAGTGATTCGCTGGCTGTCCATGTTCTTGAATAGCTGCATTGACCGTTGCTGTTCCCTGTATTCTGGCGTTGTAAACACAGTTTCCAGTGGTGTGTCCGGCAGTGTTGCAGATAGCGCAAAACGTTTGATTTAGTGCACAATTGGCACTAGTATGACCTGAATTTTTGCATGTGATGTAGTATACTTATCTGGTTATATCTTCAGCCATATTTTTGTTTGTTTTTAACCACTCCAGATCTTCTATAAATCCACCGACTTTGGATTCCAGTTGCAGAGCCATGGCAATGGCTGCATCCAACGTCATAGCTCCGACACATCTTATGATCATGATCTGTTTCAGTTGTGGGGTTAAGCCATTGATGAACCATTGAGTGATGACATCATCAGGTAAGTTAGCGTGGGCCTGTGGTATCTGCCGCAAGTGTGTTCTAAAGAGTGTAGCATACTCCTAGACAGTGTGATTTGCCTTCTGTCGGTTGTTTTGTAAATAATCAAAGATTTCGGCGGGATTCTTCTTTAGCCTGAATCGTTGCAGAAAAGCCTCTCGTACTGCTTCATAGGTACCGAAATGATTAATATCGTATTCCGTAAGCCATCTAGCTGCTTCATTAACCAGTGTGGATTGAAAAACAATGGCCTTATACTCCTGATCCGGTGGATGATTAAGAACTGCATAACTTATCTCGAAAGTGCGTACGTGAGCATCCGGATCATCTCTTGGGAATCCACCGAATTTCGTGTATGTTACTCCTGTTGGAGGCGGCCTTGGTTGACATAACTGTTGTTGCTGTTGTTGTTTGTTCATTGTGAGTGTATTAGGCCTTCCTTCTGTATCTTGAGGTCGATTGGTTGAACTATCGGAACTTGTATCGCCGGATGGCGTGCCTTCCGGTGTGCTGTTTTTACCTAGAATGCGTCAGATTTCTGCTTCGAAGAGTTTTCCTTCCTTCTAGATATCCAATATCCGAAATCTTTCTTCCAAGCACGCTGGCTGGGCTGAGGATTCTGCAAAAAATGCTAAGCCTTGACCGACAGTTGGTGATTCTATCATCGGAATATCACCGGAATGAACTGAAATGGTGCTAGAATGCAGTGTTTTTCCGCTTTTACCGATCTCTTTTCCTAGAGTGTTTCTGATCGTCGATAATTCTGAATCTTTATCCAAGATTGTTAAACTATTTTCCAGCGGCGTCTTGGTAGATTCTGGAATTACTATTTCTTCGCTAGGCTGGGTCAAAGTATCACCAGAATGTACCAAAGGCGTTGATCGTTCCACCGGAATATAACCGGAATTAATTCTAATGTCCTTAACTTGTTTGACCACTGGGTCAGACCACGTTATACCTTCTTCTCCTAGGGTTGTCTTTAGCACTTTACGTGTTCCAGCCTTATGGTTCTTAGGATACGTTTCGCTAGACCGAGTAACCGGCATGTATCATTGCGCAGTAACACTATCTGAGCAGTTTGCAACAATCTGGCTCTGTTGCTACTGTCAGTCAATCGAACGATAAACGTGATGTTTGATTCTGACAAACAACTGGCACTCTATTGCCACTTTCTCATAGATAACTGGCAGTCTGATGCCACTTTCCCACAGACGGCGCCAAATGTTAGCCGTTAGAGGCTACAGACTCTGAGTTCAGACTTCGAATACTTTAGAATGTTGGGCATACCCGACTCTCTATTCTTCCATAACTGGTTGATCTGATCAATACTACCGTGATAATTAAAAGTACCTTAACTCTTAGCCACGTGGGTTCTTGGGAGTGGTAGGGGTCTGTTAGACAGAGGCCCTGTACTATTTTCCCAGCTTCGTACACAAGCATAAATGCTCTCTCTCTCTCTCTCTCTTTCTTAGCTCAGTACTCAATTCTGAACAACTGATAAGTGTTCACTGTACTAGACTTAGAACTTCCGAACTGATCCTGCTATAGCGATCTGAGCAGTAGTCCGGTTACTTGTATCCAATAGAATAATATACTTCAGTAAACGTAGATCACCTAATACGCACTTCTTCAGAACAGCCAAGTATACCAAACAGACATCTATACTCTGAAATTATGCAAACTTACCGTATGCTAAACTCGAACAACAAATCTCCTAATAACAATCGACTAGTCGCAGACTTATCAGTGACCTACTCACCTTCAGACCATTACAGATACTAGTCTTCCTGTGATCGGAATCAACAGTGAACGTAGACTACTGTATCGAATTCGGTCACTTACAGAAAACGTTGGCAGGCAAACAATTCGGGACTACTTTTCACATTTCCTCGTTTATCATACAGACTGACAAACAACACACTGCAACTTAATAACACTCAGAGACACACTCAACCATTACCGAATAGATTCGTAACACAAGACTACCGATTCGTAATTCTGCACTACAATGCGACTAAATGACTAGATGGTGCACAGAACAAAGCAGAACAGGGTAGAGTTCAATCTTCTCAGCGACATACATACTTCAAACAGTACGCTTACAATTCCCCAAGCGGGCTCTCGGCCACTCTTTTCTCATTGCCTTATATAGAAGATTTTTTTACAAGGGTGCGCAAATCTTTAGTTACCTGCGCATTTCCCGAAAGGTTCTTTTACATTTAAGACACCTGTCCTAGTACATTTGGTCTAACAAGGGGTAATTCATGGGATAATTGTAATAAAACATGGCCCATGGACACCAATTGGGTGAACATAATAGGGGTGGGAATAGGAGGTGTAGGCTGCGATGGTTGGGCAGAAAGGAGGTGTGGAGACGAGGGTGCAGAGTAGTCGGGAGAAGAAGGAACTTTGGACAAGGCCTCACGGATTGCGGACGGAGGCGAGGAGGGAGGAGCAGTAGCAACGACCAGAAGTGTGTTTGGAGGAGGAAGAGGAAGAAGAGGTGTCTGGACCAAAACAATGCCTGTTTCGTGTTGGAGCAAAGACGAAACAGTGGCAATTTTGGTAACTGCCTCTTCAGCACTTTGTTGTTGCTTTGCCGTGTCTACTTGATCATCTGCTAGGTGTCAGGATGATGGATGACAAACAATGGCAGTGCTATCATCCACTGTATCCTTCACAGCCGCATCATCTAGGTGTTGTGTTTCATCCCATCATGAAGTTTCAGCCACGTCTTCCATGCTAACATCAGAGTCCTACTATTTAATAGGAGAAGATTGGGCAGATGCTACTTGTAATGAAGTTGTATCATGGAAGACTTCAACCTCTTGTACAGTGGTTGATTCCTACACTTGACTTTGTGATGGGTTGATGCGACTATGCTTGCATCAAAAGAAGTGGAGAAGATCTTTGTCATCATCGATCTCCAGCATTTGTGTAGACTCCTCATGTAATAGAATTGTAGGCAAAGGAGGAGCTTGCGCGGCCTGAATTGTCGGGAGGAGGAAAGTGATAAGGTGTGGCAAGCGAGTCCGAGGGATCTCATTCTTGGCCAATTGCTTAGAAACGGCTTGGCATTCACGATGAATGTGTCGGAAAAAGAAGGAAGTGAAGTTAACTACCTCTCGTGTTGTAGTATCAATCATCGAGTAAAATGGGCATGAGATGTCGTAAGTGAGTTTTTGGAGATTCAGGGAAGCTACCAGGAACTGGAGTGCGGTGCGCTCCGGTTCAAGTCGACACAAAATGGCAAACTCATTAGATGAGTGCCGATGAAAGAGTTCCTTCATTGTCGACATGGGAAGGAGGGGTCCATCGACCAGACCCTCATGAGGGAGATGGAATCCCTCAGCGACTGTACTAAGTGTGACGACGACGCGGGGGTTAAGGCATGCAAGCAGCCAGCATTGTTCTGTAGTAGGCGTAGCCGCGATAGGAGAGATTATCTGCGCAAAAAAAGGATGACACTCCACTGAATGCCAAGGCAATTCAACGAAGGCCAGGAGACCACGAGCACGAAGGAACTCGCTCACTTTCAGAGCGAGACCAGCACGAAAGGTGACAATGTTTGCCAGAGCTTCCATGGTGCAATAAAAAACACACAAGAGCACAGGTAACACAGGGGTCGCAAGCACACAAGGACGCAAAGAAACATAATCATCACGAAGTGTTGGAAATATACATATATAATGGCGACATGCACGCATTAACATACTCAAAGACACAGAAAGTGGCTACTAATCATAGTTAGGTAAGAAAACGGAAATATTATGGTTAGTCGGTTAACCGAAATCATGCAGAAAGGAAGAGAATGACAAGTCAGAACAGTGGAAAAAACAGATGTGGAATGAAAACACCGATCAATCATCACGAGGAAGAAGATGGAGAATAGTAGGGATGAAGCTTCGATCCATTGATCGCCTTAGGGAGAAGGGTACCAGTTAAGGTGGATAACCGGAAAGTTGATGGTCCCACTTGTTCGGCAATACGGTAGGGACCGAACCAGCGCAGTTTAAACTTTCCCACGGATTTATTAGATTTAGCGTTATAAAAGAGCACTAATTGATTTACCATAAAAACAGAAGTTTTAAGGAAACGATCTTGAGTTCTTGCTTGTCTGAGCTGAACTTCCTGCAGCACCAGAAAACTCTCGAGGCACTGTTCATCCATAGACCATAAAGCACCCAATCGAAAAGGAAATGATCCTTTCGGTAGTAATTTCTGCTCTGATGCAACTCACAGACTAGGAACCACCAGTTCCATAGGAGCAATCGCCACCAAACCATAGGCCAACTTGAAGGGAGTTGTTCCGGTCGCCACTTTATATGTTGTACGAAAAGCCCATAATACCGCAGGTAGGAATTGGTCCCATCTCTCCGGGCAATCCAATACCAATTTCTTTAAAATGTCCCACAAAGATTTGTTTGTGCTCTCGGCGAGGCCATTTGCTCATGGATAGTAGGGGGAACTGAACTTATGCACAATCTGGAAGGTGTGACTAAGCACTTGCATTAATGCGTTAGCAAAATGCGTACCTTGATTAGTCACAATCTCCAAGGGTAAACCATAGCGTGGAAAAATATCTTTCATCAAACATTTAGTGACCGCAGCAACTGTGGTTGACTGTAGAGCCTAAGCTTTGGCCCACCTCATTGCATAATCCGTGCATGTAAGAATATATATGTTATTGGTAGGTGTTGTCGGAGGTGTAATTGGTCCGATAAAATCCAAGCCCCATTTTTGAAAGGGTTCGAGAGGCAAAATTGGTTGGAGCGTAAAGAAATGTCTCTGTAAGGTTGACCCAAACGTTGACACTCATCACACTGTCGCACATACTTGGTTACGTCACGGTACATAGTAGGAAACCATAAGCCACTCTGCAGAATCTTCCGATGGGTCAAGTCAACCGCAAAATGACCTCCAACTGGGGCAGAATGAGCCATTATGATTACTGAAGCAATTTTGTGTGGTGGAACACAAATTAGCAGCACTCCCGAGTGATCCATATAATATAAATGCCCTATAATTAGTCGAAATCGTCGACTATACATGGCCAGTTTTCGTCGAGCAGTAGGAGAGGTCGTACCGGGAGGACATCCACTGGTCAAGAAAAGAAGCAAAGTGTCATAGTAGGAGGAGGGTACCGGCAATTCTTGCTGATCGTCATGTACGATCTCAGTTGCATAGACAGCGGCTATGGTATCATCAACTCCTTCCGGAAGCTCACCGGAATCCAACCGATATAAAAATTCAGTCAGCACGTGGGTTCTCCCTGGTCGATGTACTATTGAATAATCAAACTCTTGGAGCAACAATATCCATCTTGCTAACTGTCCTCCCAGATGATGTTGACGAATAAGGTACACCAATGTTGCATGATCGACATGAAAGGTAAATGACGTCCCAATAAATAATGCCAGAATTTCTTCACCGAATACACCAATCCGAGACATTCACATTCGGTGATTCAATAATTGCGCTCTGCCTGAGCTAATCTGTGACTCGCATAATACACAGGATGGAACCATTTCTCTGTTTGTTGCATCAACACGCTGCCAATAGCAATGTCGGATGCATCCACAAAAATGTGAAATGGGAGGTCCCAATTTGGTGCTTGTAAAATAGGTGCCTACGTTAAGAATGATTTCAACCGATTGAAAGACAACTGACAGGCTTCAATCCATTCAAACTGGCAGGGAGTAGTGGTTATCAGTCAATTGAGCGGTGTGGCAAGATGAGCAAGCCACCACAAATGTCGCCCATGCCACCAGATTTGTGCCAAGAAGCGCATCACTTCTTTGGGTGACTTGGGAGCAGGTACCTTCAGTACCACCTTCACTTTATCTCGATCAACTTGGATCCCCTGCTTTGAGATGATGTGCCCTAGCAACTTGTCGCAAGATACAAAGAATATAGATTTATTGGGGTTTAAGCACAAACGGTATTCTCGACACTTGAGAAATAGCACCGTAAATGATACAGATGCGTTGAAGTATCACCAGATAAGGAGAATTCATCCAAGTAAACTCTCATGAATGTAGAGAAAACTTCCTGCATACAGCACTGAAATGTACTCAGAGCATTTCACAGACCAAACCACATCAATGTACATGCATAAACGCCCCAATTGGTTATAAATGCTATCTTTGGAATGTCTTGCTCCGCCATTCGTACTTGGTTATAACCACTATATCCATCCAAAAAGGAGTACATCTCGCAACCTGCCACATCATCTAACATTGTGTCCAAAAACGACAGAGGGAATGGATCAGGTATTGTTGCTGCATTTAATTCCCCGTAGTCCACACATATCGGTAATTGTTTATTCTTCTTAGGGACTATGACAATAGGGGAAATCCACTCTGCATGCTCGATAGGGACAATAAACCCAACCTTCAGCAATCATTCTAATTCTACTTTGACCTGGACTGCATAGTGAGGATTCATTCTATAGCTGGGTTGTTTATATAGGTCGGGTATTTCGTTTCAGCATAACCTGGTGTTGATAGATGCGCGGATCCAACCCCTTCATATCACGGTAATCCCAGGCAAAAACATCAGAAAATTCTCGTAATAGTTGCAAGAAATTATCTTGGAAGGTCTCTGATAGTCTTGCCTTAATCTTCATTGGCCGCGGATTGGCTTCATCACCTAAGTTGCAGGTAACCAATTGGTCTGGTACGTAGAACTGTCGGGGCATGGTAAAGTCCTCAACTGGCTAAAGCAATTGTTGTAGCATCATATCATCCAAGGTCGGTGCTGCCCTTGATTTTGGTTCACCGGTTAGTGGTACTACCCTACAGGCTCCGAGACTCCAGTTATCTCCAACCGTTTGTAACTCCACAGTTCTGAGTGCCATCAGGTCCTTGTTGGCTTTAAGAAAATCTTCCTCTTCATCATCTGAAAGACCATCCAGCATGTGTACATGTTCAGCTACATATGGTCGTGCATGCAAGTCACAAGGCTTCATGTCGTCTAGTGGAACAACATATTTCCGGTGGTTATTCTTAAAAATCAATTCATGTGCTGACCAATCCTGAACTACCTTAGCTTGCTTTAACCATGGTCGTCCAAAGAGCAAGTTATAATCAAGGCTCGATTCTGGTAATTCTAGAACAATGAAGGTCATTTTAAATACAGCTCCTTGTAGAGTAATAGGAATGTCTCACACCAATCCAACCCGATAAACTCGGGATTGATCAGCCATTCAGACAAAAAATTGGACAAGTTCGATTTGTGTCCATCCCATCTATTGACAAAGTGCTGTTGTTGCAATGTTTACACCAGAACCTCCATCAATTAGTACTTGAGTGATTTTATGATTCTTATACCAGTCCGTAATCAAGGGCACTGTATGATCCACCGTCGGATCAAGTTTGGGCTGAATTGTTGCTATCAAAGGAGCACATGAAGGTCCTCGACTGACCTGTTGCTGGAACTCTTGGTGCACGCCAGGGATCAAAGCCAATAATTATCCCAATGGTAGTGTAATTGACGCCTTGGATAAGACATCCCACACCGGATCAAATTTTTCTGTTTTCGATACAGAGTCCGGTGGGACTCTGGTATTGTTTGGGTCAGATTTCTTCCTTTCAGTATAGCCTGCGATACGCTTTGCTGCATCAACGGAACGCGTTCAGGAAAAAGAGTTTGTTCCTGGGTCGCCCACTTGCTTACTTTAGTAAACACCTTCTGTTGTTCATGAATTCTAGGTTCAAAAATCTCCGCAGCTAGCTCTAATTGCTTTCCCGAGCGTGTTTGCACCACTGCCATTTGAGTGTCTACTGCTGAAATACACACCATATTTGCCATCGGGTGTTGTCGTTCCTTTTTCCTTTTATTGTACTCAGCTGCATCTTTACAGTACCTACGTATATGCCCTATTTCACCACAAAAATGACATTTAGGTGGTGGAGGAGATGCACCTTCACCTGTTGTACCCGCATTCCACTGAGTTTGTCCAAAGTTAGTTGACCGAGCTCCTCTATAATTCTTATATCCTTGGTAAGCAGTATTCCTCATTTGTGGTGGTACGTATTGACTCGTCAGTTGCCCTTGTTCCTGAATAATGGCATTAACAGTCGCTCTGCTCTGTACCTTTGCATTATAAGGATAGGGCTCCGTACTGTGGTTCATTGTATGGCAAATAGTGCAGTACATCTGATTCAGAGTGCATGCTAAGCTATGGTGTCCTATGTTTTTGCATTTAGTACAGTAAATTTGTTTCAGAGGATCCTCCTTTGAATGCTTGAATGCCTTCAACCACTCTAGATCTTCAGTAAATCCACCCACTTTATTTTCTAACTGTAATGCCATAGCGATTACAGCATCGAAGGTCATTCCTCCCACACATCGTATGATCATGATTTGTTTCAATTGGGGGTTTAATCCGTTTATGAACCACTGAGTAATGACGTCAACTAGTAAATTGGCATGCATTGGTGGTAATTGCCATAAATGCATCCGAAATAGAGTGCCATAGTCTTGTACATTCTGGTGTGGCTTCTGCCTGTTATTCTGTAGGTAATCAAAAATTTCTGCTGGGTTTTGTTCTAACCAGAATTGTTGCAGGAATGCATCTTCCACTTCATCATACTATCGAAAATGATTCAGGTCATACTCGGTTAACCAATGTGCAGCCTTATTAACCAAAGTTGACTGGAACACAATGGCTTTATAAGCAGGGTCTGCTCGATAATTGAAAAGTGCATAATTAATTTCAAATGTCCGCACATGCCCATCAGGATCATCTCCCGAAAAACCTCCAAATTTTATGTACGTGACTCTGGTTGGCACCCGACGCGGTGGAATAATCTGTTGCTAATGTTGTTGTTGTTGCTATTGTTGTTGTTGTTGCTGTTGTTGTGAACTACTCATGTTGCCGAAATTTTGAGGAAGTGTTTCTTGATTTTCCTACACCGTATGGTCACTTTGCCAACTTTCCGATCCAAAGATGTCTTTGAACCGATTACTTAGATCGAAATCTAGCAGCCCTTTCTCTCCCTTAATGTCGAAATTGGCTAGACTTGCACCTAAAAACGGTGAATGTAGTAAATTCTTACCGAACAATAGCGCATTATCACGGAAGATCACCAAATTGTCATCGGAGAGCACCGAATTGTCACCAAAGATCACCGAATTGTCATCGGAGAGCACCGAATTATCACCGAAGATCACCGAATTATCACCGGGTAGCGTTGAACTGTCACCGGACAGCACCAAAGTACAACTAGGAACTAACGTACTGTCTTCAAAAAGTACCGGACTATCACTGTAACGCACCGGATTATCACCACACTCTACCGAACTGCTTCTACACAGCACCAAACTGCCACTGGCTTACTGGACTGGGCCTTCTGCAACTAAACATGATTGTTATTCATTTCTACCACGAGAGGGTGTTCCTAACAAATTCGGAACTGCCCAGGGATGTGGATCACTTCGGTATTTGGGATACGATTCGTCCGAGCGTGTTACTGGCATATATCAAAGGATTCTTTGTCGATCTTTAATCTTTTCTTCAACTGGCTACTCCATTTCCCACAGACGGTGCTAGTGTTAAATTAATGTTAAAAACTGTTTATCAAATCTGGGTTCTTGGGATGGTTAGGGGTCTGTAACACAGAGGCCCTGTTTGTACTTTCCCAAATCTAGAGATTCAATCATATGCTACTACATCAACTTAAGTGCTGAATTAGATTATTCTTGAACTCTTATTTGTTCTACGTATTACAACATGCTTCACCGTAATACGTACGACTGCGCAACTTCTTCACTTTACCACAATGTCACTTAACTTAATACTTCATCAAAACTTAACACATTACTGAACTTAATTAACAGAGTGACAGAATACTCCGAGTATCAACAATACACACTACGCTCCACTTCAGGCATTTGCCCAGACCACAGTCCGGCGACGACATACCCTCTGTCTCACGCACGCTTCTTTTCATTAATAAAAAAGGCTACAACTGTTTGCACTACACCCTTTTGGTATGTGTGCGACCTTCAGGATTACATTCCGACGGCTCACAACCAGCAACAGTGAAGGATTTACAAGCTTTCATGGCACATTGGATAGTTCAAAAAATTTATTGAAAAACATGTTGTAATAACTAAAACTTTGTATGCCCAAATTACTAGGTTTGAGTGTGATTAATAAAGGAAGCCTGCGTGAACAGAAGGTGTGTCGCCGGACGGTGAGTCTGGGCGAATGCCTGAGTAGAGTGTATCGCCTTATGCAAACTCTGAGTAATCTTTGTATCCTTGTTAGTTAAAGTTCCGTGACGTATTAAGCTTGATGAAGCATTAAGTTAAGGGATCACTCGGTAAGTGACGAAGTGCATGTAGGCATATTGCAATGAAGAACATTGTACTGCATACTTAATTATCGTGTATTGAAGAATGTTGTAATACACAAATGGATAGTAGTTGAAGAATAATATAATTTAGCACATTAAGTCTACGAAGTAGCCTAGAACTGGATGTGTAGAATTTGGGAAAATACAAATAGGGCCTCTGTTTTACAGACCCCTAACCATCCCAAGAACCCATAATTGATAACAGATTAAACAATAAGTTTAACACTGGCGCCGTCTGTGGGAAATGGAGTAGCCAGTTGAAGAAAAGGTTATGGAGTGAAGAAGAATCTTTTGATATATGCCGGTAACACGTTCCGGTGAATCTTATCCCAAATATCGAAGGGATCCACATCCCTGGGCAGTTTCAAACTTGTTAGGAACACCCTCTAGCGGTAGAAGTGAGGAACAATTAAGTTCAGTCTTAGAGGGTTTCAACAAGCAAGTGGTAATTTTGGTGGTAGTTCGGTACTGTGCAGAAGTAGTTCGGTAGAGTACGACGGTAATCCAGGGCGTTTCGATGATAGTCTCGTACATTTTGAAGACAGTACGTTAGTTCCCGATGGTATTTCGGTGTTGTCCGATGACAATTCAACATTTTCTTGAGAGAATTTGGTGATTTTTGATGACAGTTCGGTATTGTCCGGTGACAATTCGGTGCTCTCCGATCATAATTCGGTGCTCTCTGGTGACAATTCGGTGCTTTTTGGTGATAGTGGTTCTGTTCGAAAGGAATTTACTGCATTCACCATTTTTATGTGCAAGTCTAGCCAATTTTGATACTAAGGTTGAGAAAGGGTTGTTCGATGTTGAGCTAAGTAATCGGCTCAGAGATATTTTTGGATCGGAAGATAGGCAAAGTGACTATATGGTCTAGGGACATCAAGAAGTCTGTCCCCAAAGTTCAGGCAACATGAGTAGTTCCCATCAACAAGAACAACAACAGCAGCAACAACAACAACATCAAGAACAACAACGACAGCAGCAACAACAGTAGCAACAAACAGCAACAGATTATTCCACTACGTCCGATGCCAGCCGGAGTCACGTACACAAAATTTGGAGGTTTTTCGGGAGATGATCCTGACGCGCATGTGCGGACATTTGAAATTAATTATGCAATTTTGAATTACCCAGTAGACCCTCCTTATAAAGCCATCGTGTTCCAGTCAACCTTGGTCAATGAAGCTGCTCGCTGGCTAACCGAATATGACTTGAATCATTTCCGACAGTATGATGATGTAAATGATGCACTTCTGCAACGATTCCGGTTAAAGAAAACCCAGCAGAAATTTTTGATTATCTCCAAAATAACAAGCAAAAGCCACATCAGAATGTATAAGACTATTGTTGGAGTGAGACGTCTGCGGAAGCACGCGAACAGCACAAGGAAGAAGAAGAAGCTTGGAGCACAACACACAAGACTGAATATATTACTAGAGAATGTACAAAGATAAGTAGCCCATTAGGGCAATAGGCGTATATACAAGCCGGGGGAAAAAAACCTCCTAAAGAGGGAAAAAAGTGCCCCGACGGTCCTAGAGTGTTCACACACATCACTACCTAAATATATCAACAATTCCCCCCTGGGAGTGATGCGGTGAACAAGGAGCTGGCACTCATGTATAAGGAAGTGCCCAGCTATGTGGAAATCACTCCACAAAAGGAATTAAGCCCAAAGCTTTGCGGAAAGCTTCAAACTTCTCCCTAGTCAGAGCCTTCGTGAAAAGGTCTGCAATGTTCTCCTGCGTGGGCACATATGCCAAGCTGATCTCCCCAGCAGAGAACCTCTCCCTGACATAGTGATAATGCACCTCAATGTGCTTAGTGTGAGCATGGAACACAGGGTTCCTCGCAACTGCCAATGCGCTCTAACTGTCAGTGAAGATGGTGGTGGCAGAAGACTGGCCAACACCCAAATCAGCCATAAGGCGTCTGAGCCACACACACTCAACAGTCGCTGTGAAAGCTGCCCTATACTCAGCCTCACAACTGGAAGTGGCCACAGTAGGCTGCTTCTTGCTCAACCAAGATATACATGAGCTACCAAGCATGAAGCAAAAACCACTGGTGGACACACGAGTGTCATAGCAACCAGCCCAATCTGAGTTAGAAAAAGCATGCAAATCTGGCGGTAGTGATCCCCCCTTGGGATAAAACAACCCAAGTAGCCGAGTACCACTCAAGTAGCGAAAGATGCGCTTAACCGCTTTCCAATGCGTGACTCCTGGGCAATGCATAAACCTGCTCATCTGTGAGACAGCAAACTGAATATCTCGCCGAGTAATGCATAAGTAAATCAAGCATCCAACAGCCTGCTGATAGAGAACAGCATCAAATGCATCTCCAGCATCATGAAGACTCAATCGTAAACCTGTCTCCATAGGAGTGGCAATAGGCTTACAGTCTTCAAGGCCAAAACGCTGCAATAATGTGTCAATATATTTCGTTTGACACAAAGCCATTCCACCATCAACTTGCATAAACTGAATGCCCAAATAGTGATGCAAATGCCCCAAATCAGACATCTCAAATGAGGCATGCAAATCAGCCTTGAAATCAGCAATATGCTTCTCAAGAGGACCAGTGAGCAGCATGTCGTCTACATAGACAACAATGATCAAAAGCACATCATTAGCACGCTTAACATATAAGGTGCTTTGGGTTGGACTGTTCTCAAAACCATGTGCAATCAGATAGGCATGTATTTTCTCATACCAAGCACGTGGTGCTTGCTTTAAACCATATAACGCCTTCTTTAACCTGCACACCTGGTTTTCATGCCCTTTCTGCACAAAGCCACGGGGCTGAAAAACATACACTTCTTCATGCAAGTCACCATTCAAAAATGTTGTTTTAATGTCCAACTGATGTACATTCCAACCATGATGGGCTGCAAGTGCACAAATGCTCCGAACAATAGTCATACGGCATGTAGGTGCAAAGGTCTCATCAAAATCAATGCCTCTTTCCTGCGCATAACCCTTTGCAACAAGCCTAGCCTTATACCTATCAACTGTACCATCAGGTTTACGCTTCAGCTTGTATACCCACTTAGTGCCAATGGCCTTCTTGCCAGGAGGCAAGTCACATAAAGACCATGTACCATTCTTCATTATAGCATCATATTCAGATTGCATAGCAGCCATCCAATTTTCTGAATTTTGTGCTTCATCAAAAGAAACAGGCTCATTCTCATCACAGAGACTAGATGCAGCCATAGCATAGCAATCTGATGCAAAGGAGGTACTATGAGAGACTGAACGAGTACGATATGACAAAGGTGCATCTAATTTGCTGTCACGCAAAGTCTGCACCAGCCATTTTGGCATAGTTTTTGCCTGTTCAATATCAGCTCTCTCATCAACAAGTGCATCATGTAAATCTGCATCAGAAATGGAATGATCTGCATCATCATATGAAACCTGCAAAGGCTGAGAAGTTGCCTCATTAGGACCAGCGCTAGCCTGTCCACCTATAAAAAGAGGCATCAAAGTATCATACATGTCTTTGGAGCTAACAGATGTCTCCTTAGTACATGAAAGCAATGGCTGAATAGCATCTTCCACAAAGACAACATCACGGCTAACCAGAATGCGTTTAGTCTGTGGATGATACAGACGATAGCCTTTACTTTCAGAACTGTACCCAACAAAAATACATTTTACTGCCTTATCATCCAATTTTCTACGATGTTGTTCAGGCACTAATGCATATGCCAAACAACCAAAAACACGCAGATGAGCAACAGATGGCTTGCGGTCATGCCAAGCCTCATATGGAGTGATAGACTGCAACGCTTTCGTGGGACACCTGTTCAGTACATATGCTGCACACATGACAGCCTCAAGCCAGAAACTATGTGGTAAAGCCTGACTTTTGACCATGCACCTTGCCATCTCCATGAGTGACCTGTTCTTTCGTTCAGCAACTCCATTCTGTTGAGGTGTATACGGCACTGTACACTGGTGTTTTATCCCACGTTCAGCGAGGAATGCATTAAAATCTGAAGACATATATTCCCCCCCCGATCAGAACGGAGGGTGCCCATTTTACATGCTGACAGATTTTCAGCCAAAACCAAAAACTGTTTGAAGCACGTGAACACTTCGGACTTTGCTTTGAGTGGATATACCCATGCATGCCTGGAAAAATCATCAATGAAAGTCACGAAGTAAAGGTAATTTCCAAAAGAGGGTGTCTGCATAGGACCACAGACATCACTATGTACAAGCTGCGATTTCTGCATAGCCCGAACTGAACCATCTTTTGGAAAGGAAGAACGCTGCATTTTGCCCAAAATACAGCCTTCACAAACATGTTTTCCAGGTGCCTCAAGTTTGGGCAAAGAGGACACCATTTCAGTTTTCTGCAGGCCTAACAAACTAGCAAAATTCAGATGACCAAAGCGTGCATGCCAAAGCTTTGCATCTGACATAGCCTGAGAATCATGAACTGCACATGCCGAATCATTCACAGATTTTTCATAGTCTATGAGCTTATACAGCCCACGACATAAAATGCCAGAAGCAGTAATCACATCGGCATTTGAGAGATCATGGACTGTACACCTGTCATCAACGAATTTCACAACCAAGCGAATCTTGGCTAATGCAGAAACTGATAACAGGTTCTTTTTGATCCCTGGCACAAATAAAGCATCTGACAAAGTGAAAGAACTACCATCAGCAGTAGTCAGAATGATCTTACCAACTCCCATAATAGGATAAGAGGAGTTATTGGCGCATGTGACAGTATTCCCTCTAGGGGCAGGCTCGAGTGGAGAGAAGAAACTGCGCTGCGAGGTAATATGTTTGGTTGCCCCACTGTCAAAGTACCAAACATCTGAGTCTACTGCAGACATGCACTGATCATGAGAACATGGGTCAAAACTGCAGACAGTAGTAAACGCCCATTCTTCTTCCTGCACAAGATTTGCAGACTCTGTTTTTGGTGTAGAGGCCTCTGCAACAACCATTCCAGCCTCTTTCTTCTTTGCCTCTTTAGCAGCCAGTTTTGGACAGTTCTTTATAATATGATCATTTCCTTTACAGTACTTGCAGAACAATTTCTGCTTTTCTGATTTCTTCTCATCTTTATCCTAGTTCTTCGATTGTGCAGCATTTGCAGATTTCTGCTTACTAGTAGAAGAGCTCCATTTTCCTTTGCCCTTCTGACTAGCCAGGAAAGCTTGATCTGCAACACGCATAATGGACCTGTTCTGCCTGGACTGATCTTCCTGCAACAGAACAGAGACTAATTCCTCAAATGACAAGGCATTCGGATTGCCTTTCATCATCAATCGAAGAGTAGAGGCAAAACTCTGATATGAATCAGGAAGGCCATTCAGAACGGTCTGCACAAGTGAGCTATCTGGTATAACCTCATCAACAGAAATCAATTGTTCCTTCAGGTCTTTGATCTTTGTAAGAAAACTATCCATCGAATCACCTTCATTCATGTGCTCACTCTCCAACTGTTTTCGGAGGTAAGCAACACGAGCCTCATTCCTAGCCTGGTACAAAGTGGTAACTGTATCCCAAGCATCCTTTGCTGTTCTGCAAGAGCGAATGTGAGGAATAATGGCACGTTTGACAGACAAAGCTATCAATGCATGTGCCTGGGCATCTCTGCCATCCCAACGAATCTGCTCTGTAGTAGGTGCAACAGAAACAGCAGCACGAACAGGAATCTGCGGAATATCATCTTCGACACCATCTTCATCAGCTCCAACACCTGTATTTGCAGTACCTGTCGTTACAGGTGTAACAGGACGTCTTTCAACACCCTGCACAATGTTCCACAATCCTTTTGCAACCAGTACATGTCGCATCATATAAGCCCATAATGGGTAGTTGGTACCATCCAACTTATCCTCAACAGCCAACATACGGAATACATCACTGCTTTTCGCCATGGCCGGTGACTAAAATACCTTGATGCAGAAAATTGACTGTATCTCAAAAAGTTGAACAGAACTGCCCAGACGAGTTCTGCTAGACCTGTAGCAGACTTCGAGACGCTTAAACTGGCGAACAGAAACTGGTATATACCTTTGGCACAAAAGGACGAAATAGCATGCACAAGCACTGCGATAGTGCGTTCGGAGGCCGAAACGAGCTCAGATCGTGATTTCGGCACCACAAAACGAAGCAGTTTTGATCTCGGAAACACCCTGAGTATGCTCACCAAATTTTGTGCGAATCTGAGACTACAAACGGAGGAGTGTCGACGGTGCCCTAGAAGAAGCAACGACTTGCTCTGATACCAATTGTTGGAGTTAGACGTTTGCGGAAGCACGCGAACAGCACAAGGAAGAAGAAGAAGCTTGGAGCACAACACACAAGAATGAATATATTACTAGAGAATGTACAAAGATAAGTAGCCCATTAGGGCAATAGGCGTATATACAAGCCGGGGGAAAAAAACCTCCTAAAGAGGGAAAAAAGTGCCCCGGCGGTCCTAGAGTGTTCACACACATCACTACCTAAATATATCAACAACTATGCCACTCTTTTTCGGACTCATTTATGATAGTTGCTCCCAACGCATGCTAATTTACCAGACGACATCATTACTCAGTGGTTCATAAATGGATTAAATTCCCAATTGAAACAGATTATGATCATACGATGTGTGGGAGGAATGACCTTGGATGCCGTAATCGCTATGGCGTTACAATTAGAAAATAAAGTGGGGGGCTTCACTGAACATTTGGAGTGGTTGAAGCCATCCAAGCATTCAAAGCAGGACCCTCTAAAACAAATTTACTGTAACAAATGTAAAAATATAGGACACAGCAGCACATCATGCGCCCTGAATCAGATGTACTGTGCTATTTTCCACACCGTGGACCATACTACAGAGACTTATCTTTATAACGCAAAGGTACAGAGTAGAGCAGATGTCAATGCTATCATTCAAGAACAAGGGCAACCGGCCAATCATTACATACCACCACACATGAGGAATACTCCTTACCAAGGATACAAGATTTATAGAGGAGCACGGTCAACGAACTTTGGACAAACTCGGTGGAATGCGGGTCCATCAAGTGAAGGTGCACCTCCTCCACCACCTAAATGCCATTTTTGCGGTGAAATAGGGCATATCCATAGGTATTGTAAAGATCCAGCTGAGTATGACAAAAGGAAAAAGGAAAGACAACATCTTATGGCAAACATGTACATTTCAACAGTCGACACCCAAACAGCAGTGGTACAAACATGTTCGGGAAAGTAGTTACAGCCAACTGTAGAGATTTTTGAACCAAGAATTCGTGAACAACAGAAGGTGTTTACTAAAGCAAGCAAGTGGGCAACCCAGGAACAAACTATTTTTCCTGACCCTATGCCGGTGATGCAGCAAAGCATACCGCACGCAATACCGGAAGGTAGAAATCTGATCCAAATATTACCAGAGTCCCCACCAGACACCGTACCGGAAACAACAAAATTTGATGCAGTATCGGATGTGTTATCCAAGGCGTCTATTACATTGCCGTTGGGACAACTATTGGCTTTGGTTCCTGGCGTGCACCAACAACTCCAGCAACAGGTCAGTCTAGGACCTTCATGTGCTCCTTCGACAGCCACAATTCAGCCTGAACTTGATCCGACGGTGGATCATACGGTACCCTTGATTACGGTCTGGTATAAGAATCATAAAATCTCTCAAGTACTAATTGATGGAGGTTCGGGTGTAAACATTGCGACCGCCGCACTTTGTCAACGGATGGGATGGATGCAAATTGAAGCTGTCCAATTTTTTGTCCGAATGGATGATCAATCTCGAGTTCATCCGGTTGGATTGGTGCAAAATATTCCTATTACTCTTCAAGGAGCTGTATTTAAGATGATCTTTGTTGTTCTGGAATTACCTGAATCCAGCCTTGACTATAACCTGCTCTTTGGATGACCATGGTTAAAGCAAGCAAAGGTAGTTTAGGATTGGTCAGCGCATGAATTGATTTTTAAGAATAACCACTGTAGATATGTCGTTCCACTGGATGACATGACTGTGGACTTACAAACAGTGGCCGATAACTGGAGTCCGATAGCTTGTACGGTAGTACCACTGACCGGTAAATCTGAATCTAGTGTAGTACAGACCTTGGATGATACGATGCTACAACAATTGCTTTAGTTAGGTGACGACTTTGCCATGCCTCGACAGTTCTACATACTGGAAGACCAATTGGTTACCTGTAATTTAGGTGATGAAGCTAATGCACGGCCAGTGAAGATCAAGGCTGGACTATCAGCGACCTTCCGGCATAACTTACTGCAGTTGCTACGTGAATTCTCTGATGTGTTTGCATGGGATTACTGGGATATGAAGGGGTTGGATCCGTGTATCTATCCGTTGAAACCAGATGCTCGGCCTATTAAACAACCCAGCTATAGGATGAATCCTCACTATGTGTCCCAGGTCAAAGCAGAATTGGATTGATTGCTAAAGGTCGGGTTTATTGTCCCTATTGAGCACGTGGAGTGGATTTCCCCCATTGTGATAGTCCCTAAGAAGAATAAGCAATTACGAATATGTGTGGACTACTGGAAATTAAATGCAGTCACCATACCTGATCCATTCCCTCTACCGTTTCTGGACACAATGTTAGATGATGTGGCAGGCCGTGAGATGTACTCCTTTCTGGATGGATATAGTGGTTATAATCAAGTATGAATGGCGGAGCAGGATATCCCAAAGACAGCATTTATAACCAATTAGGGCGTTTATGCATGTATAGTGATGTGGTTTGGTCTGCGAAATGCTCCGAGTATGTCTCAGCACTGTATGCAAGAGGTTTTCTCTCCTTATCTAACCACATTTATGAGAGTTTACTTGGATCACTTCTCCTTATCCGATGATACTTCGGCGCATTTGTACCATTTATGGTGGTGTTTTTCAAAGTGTCGAGAATACCGTTTGTGCTTAAATCCAAATAAATCTGTATTCTCGGTATCTTGCGACAAGTTGCTAGGGCATATTATCTCAAAACAGGGGATTCAACTTGATCCAGATAAGGTGAAGGCCGTACTGGAGGCACCTGCTCCTAAGACATCGAAAGAAGTAATGCGCTTCTTGGGAAAAATCCGGTGGCATGGATGACATTTACGGTGGCTTGCTCATCTGGCCAGACCACTCAATTGGCTGATAACCAGTAGTCCTCGACAGTTTGAATGGACCAAGGCATGCCAACTCTCTTTCGACCAGTTGAAATCATTGTTAACGCAGGCTCCTATTTTACAAGCGCCAAATTGGGAATTGCTATTTCATGTCTTTGTGGATGCATCTGACATTGTAATTGGCAGCATGCTGATGCAGCAAACGGGTAAATGGTTCCATCCAGTCTATTATGCGAGACATAGATTGGCCCCGGCAGAGCGCAATTATTCAGTCACTGAACATGAATGTCCCACATTAGTGTATTTGGTGAAGAAATTCCGGCATTAGTTATTGGGACGATGCTTCACTTTTCATGTCCATCATGGAGCCTTGGTGTACTGTGTTTGCCAACAGCATTTGGGAGGAAGACTAGCAAGATGGGTCTTATTGCTCCAAGAGTTTGATTATTCAGTAGTACATCCACCAGGATCCGCATACGCACTTACTGATTTTCTATCTCGGTTGGATTTCGGTGAACTCCTGGAAGGAGTTGAGGATACCACACCTACTATCTATGCAACTGAGACTGTACAGGAGGATGCACAAGAATTGCCGGTAAAATCCTCCTATTATGACACTTTGATGCTATTTTTGACCAGTGGATGTCCTCCCGGCACGACCTCTTCGACTGCTCGACGTAAGTTGGCCACGTATAGTTGACGATTCCGGTTAATTGTAGGGCGATTATATTACATGGATCACTCAGGAGTACTACTTAGATGTGTTCCCTCACACGAAATTGCTTCATTTATCACAATGGCTCATTCGACACCAGCTGGAGGTCATTTTGCGGTTGACTTGACCCACCAGAAGATTCTATAGAGTGGCTTATGGTGGCCTACTATGTACCGTGATGTGACCAAGTATGTGCAATAGTGCGATGAGTGTCAACATTCCGGTCAACCTTTACAGCGACATTACTTTCCACTCCAACCAGTTTTGCCTCTCGAACCCTTTCAGAAATGGGGCTTGGATTTTATCGGACCAATTACACCTCCTGTGACAGTTACCTGTAACCGATATATTTTTACATGAACGGATTATACAACTAGATGGGCCGAAGCTTGGGCTTTACGGTCAGCCACAGCTGCTGCGGTCATTAAATGCTTGACAAAAGATATTTTTCCATGCTATGGTTTACCCTCGGAGATTATGATTGATCAAAGCACGCACTTTGCAAACATATTAATGCAAGTGCTTACTAAAACCTTCCAGATTGTGCATAAGTTCAGTTCTCCCTACTATCCAAGAGCGAATGGACTTGTTGAGAGCACCAACAAATCTCTGTTGAACATCTTAAGGAAACTCGTATTAGATTGTCGGGAGAGATGGGACCAATTCCTACCTGCCGTACTATGGGCTTACCGTACAACATATAAAGTGGTGACCGGAATAACTCCTTTCAAGTTGGCTTATGGTTTGGAGGCAATTGCTCCTATGGAACTGGTGGTTCCTAGTCTGCGAGTGGCATTAGACCAGAAATTACTATCGGAAGAATCATTTCCTTTCAGATTGGAGGCTTTACTGTCTCTGGATGAACAACACCTTGAGAGTTTTCTGGTGTTGCAGGAAGTTCAGCTTAGACAAGCAAGAACTCATGATCGTTTTCTTAAAACCCCCATGTTTACCATGGACCAATTAGTGCTCTTTTATAATGCTAAATGTAACTGATCCGCCGGAAAGTTTAAATTGTGATGGTTCGGTCCATACCACATTGCCGAACAAGTGGGACCCGCAACTTTTCGGTTATCCATCCTCAATGGTACCCTCCTTCCTAAAGCAATTAATGGATTGAAGCTTCATCCTTATTATCCACCGCCTTCCTCCCCATGAGACGTGATTTGTATTTCTCCTCCTTTTTTTCTCACTACTCTACCTCGACGTTCTGGTCCTCGTTGCGTAATTCTGGTTGACCGTTTGACCGTAATCTTTTCAGTTTTCTTAACCAAACATGATTAGCAGCCGCCTTCTGTGTCTTCGATTCTGTTAATACGTGCATGTCACCTTTATGTCTGTAATATTCCTACCCTACGTAATGATTCTGTTTCTTTTCGCATGATTAGTCCAGTGTTTCTATTTAATCCTATTCTTTACGCTGATTTCCACTATTGCATTCGTGTGTGCTCGTGTATTCTGTGTTACTGTGCTATTGTGTGTTCTGCTTGCATTATGG
Source organism: Ceratopteris richardii (assembly GCA_020310875.1). Taxonomy (NCBI): domain Eukaryota; kingdom Viridiplantae; phylum Streptophyta; class Polypodiopsida; order Polypodiales; family Pteridaceae; genus Ceratopteris; species Ceratopteris richardii. The sequence goes on along the minus strand of CM035425.1, from coordinate 87,008,615 downwards.
AAGCCCTGGCAAATATTGTCACCTTTCGTGCGGGACTTGCTCCGGACGTGAGCGAGTTCCTGCATACTCGCGACCTCTTGGCCTTTGCTGAATTGCCTTGGCATTCAGTGGAGTGTCACCCCTTCTGTGCGCAGATCATCTCTGCCATAGCTGCCACGCCTACCATTGAATAATGCTGGCCGCTGGCATGTTTGAACCCTTGCATTGTTGTTACGCTGAGCACAGTCCCTGAGGGATTCTGTCTCCCTCAGGAGGGGTTGGTTGATGGGCCTCTCCTTCCTATGGCGACCATGAAAGGACTCTTCCCTAGGCACTCGTCTAACGAGTTTGCCATTTTGTGTTGTCCCAAACCGGAGTGATAGCCCTTCAATTCTTAGTCGCTGCCTTGAACCTACAAAAATGCAGGTATGGCATCTCTCGTCCATTTTACTCAATGATAGACACTGCATCCCAAGAGGTAGTCCACTTCACTTCATTCTTTTTTCGGCGTATTCACCGTGAATGCCAAGCCGTTACTAAACAGTTAGCCAAGAATGAAATCCCTCGGACTAGATTGCCGCACCTGCTCACCTTTCTTCTTTCGGTGATTCAAGCAGACCAACCACCCCTAGTGAATACTCTGCTTTTACATGAGGAGTCTACACAGATGTTGGAGGATGATGACGATGAAGATCTTCTCCATTTCTTCCAGCACAAGCGTCGTTGCATCATCCCGTCTCAAAGCCAAGTGCAAGAATCAAACGCTATTCAAGAGGTTGGAATTTTTCATGACACAGCCACGACCTTAGAGGTAGTGTCTGCATCTTCTTCTCCTAGTAAGCAGTAGGATCCAGGCGTTATTATGGAAGATGTCACTGAGATTTCACAGCGGGATGAAACAACACAACCGGATGCTGAGGCTGTGAAGGAGACAATGGAAGATACCACTATCATTGTTTGTCATCCCTCTCCCTCACATATAGTTGATGATCAAGCAGATACGGCAAAGCAACCACAAACTGCTGAAGAGGCCGTTACAAACATTGCCATTGTTTTGTCTGAGCCCCAACATGAAACAGGAATTATCCTTGTTCATACACCTCATCTGTCTCTTCCTCCTACAACTACCCTTATTAATGCTACCGATGCTTCTCGCTCCTCGCCCACCACTGCAATACGTGAAGCCTCGTCCAAAATCTTGTCTTTTCCCGATTACTCTCCACCCTCGTCTCCCCACCTCCTGTCTTCCCAACCATCGCAGCCTACCCCTACTCTCCCCACCCCAGTTATGTTCACTGAATTGGCATCCATGGGCCAGTTCTTAATTCAATTATCTCAACAATTACCCTTTCAGTTGGAGACGGCACAACGAACCATTCGACAGAAGCTACAAAGCAAAGTCGACCTTCTGGAAGCTGATATTGCGCCCCTTCAAGAACAACTACTTGAAACCAAAGGAGATATTCACTCTCTGCATACCCAAATTCAGCGATTGCAAGACCAATTGACAGAAAAAGATTCTATTATTGCTAATCAGAATGCAGAGATTAAGGGACTGAAGGAAGAGGTTGCAGATAAACAAGATGCTATGACCGCGTTAGGCAACGAGCTTCATGGTACCAGAGATAAATTCAACATACTCAAAGAAGCTTCACAGCCGCTCGCCGCCAATGTCCTTAAAGCTGAAGCCGAATTACATAAAGTTATTGAGTAGCTGTTCCAAAGGGATCAAGAACTTTCTTCATAGATTACCAAGACTCTCCAGTTAAAGAAGGAAGTGAGAAAGAAGAGTTTTACAAAACAATGCAATTTCAATCTCAGGAACTCGAGCGCAGAGAAAAGCAGCTCAGAGTTCAAGTTGACAGGTTGTCTAGGATTGATGCAGAAGTTGCGCCGAGATGCTGCTTTAGCAAATGATTTCTATTTACAAGAAGCATTTTTGCAGACACAGGCAGAGTCTTTAATCAGCCAAGTGATCGCTGTCAGTTTGGTCCGGACTGATGCGCAGCTTATTGAACCTAACATTTTGCAGAATATGCTAGAGTCTTTCAAACAGAAGATCGCTAGAACTTTCAAATTAGCTCGCTCCATGTATATACAGGGTATCATAGATGAACCTTGAATTTTGTAATTACCTTTTGGATTCGAGTCCACCCTGCGTGCCAGTGTGAGCTTTCGGAATGTAATATGTAATCCTGAAAAGTCGCACGCATACCAACAGGGCATAGCGCAGTAGTTGTAACTTTTGATTAATAAAGGAAGCATGCATGAATAGATGGTGTGTCGTCGGACTGTGAGTCTGGGGAATGCCTGAGTAGAGTGTATCGCCTTATGGAAACTTTGAGTAATCTTTGTCTCCTTGTTAGTTAAGGTTCTGTGACATATTAAGCTTGATGAAGTATTAAGTTAAGCGATCACTCGGTAAGTGACGAAGTGTGCGTAGGCGTATTGCGATGAAGAACATTGTACTGCGTAGTTAATTATCGTGTATTGAAGAATGTTGTAATACACAAACCGATAGTAGTTGAAGAATAATATAATTCAACGCATTAAGTCTGTGAAGTAGCCTAGAACTAGATCTGTAGAATTTGGGAAAATACAAATAGGGCCTCTGTTTTACAGACCCCTAACCATCCCAAGAACCCAGAATCGATAACAGATTAAACAATAAGTTTAACGCATCCTTTCGTATTGGTTTTTTGGTCCTTTTCCACATATCATATCTTTTTACAAATAGTTCAGCATCCTCATGCATGGTAGGACACCAAATTCCAACATAGATAATCAACTTCTTAGTTCTCTCACCTAAAATTCCAGCTATAACACCAACATGAGCAAATTGAAGAATAGATAAATATTCCTCCTCACTTACACAAATTCTCAAGTAACTATCTTTTCCATTCTTAGACAACTAATCACCTATTAAGGTATAGTGCTTGCATTCCAATCCCATTACTTTATCATAAAAGCCTTTATGGGCTTCTCGCTTATCTAACCTCAAATACATGACTATCTATTTACTTCAAGAGGGATTTCATGAAAGACAAACAAATTTATATGATCTAATTATTGATGTTCTTTACACTTTACATAGTTCTCTAACAGAAAAGGAGCATATTTAACCTAATCAATGCAACATACAACCAACCCATGAAAATTCAGAGGTATTTGAATTTATACGCATTTATGGCTGCATCAAAATGATGTGCTTTCCAAATAATTAGAATTTTCTTGCTCGAACACACAAATCAATAAAATAACAGATTCTTTAAATGATAAAAGTGCCTTGAAATTACGAAAAAGTCTTTACTTTGATATATCTCTTTGAAAGACTCATATGTTCAAGCTTAGTATCAAAACGTAGTATTGGTACTATGTATATAGCCCAAATAGATATGGCTCCCACATTCAAAGGATATGTACCTCATCATTCACGGTATTAGGTTATGCATCAATAGTCAACCTAGATAGATGGTCTTCTGTAATGTGCCCTTTCCTTGTTTGACCATAACTTCCAAATCAAAATCCATTAGCTATAAAACATCTCAAATTTCTTCACGTGTTACAAGGCTTATTCTGCATGCTAGGAGGTAATGCCTAAATTTCTTCATAGCATACACCATTCCAAGACCTTCTCTTTCTATAGTTGTGTAATTATTGTCAGCTTGGTTAAGTTGGCTACATGCATATGCGATTGGGAACTCTAACTTGGTATCATCCATAGGTTGGGCCAATATGCATCTAAGTGAAAAAATAGAAGCATCAACATGTACATGGAGAATCATCTTCCTATTAGGTGTTTCAAGGCAGGTGTTGAGATTAACTAGGACTTTTTAGATTTTTAAAAGATTTCTCACATTCATCTACAACTATTGCGCTACACCCTTTCAGTATGCGTGCGACTTTTCAGGATTACATATTACATTTCGGCGGCTCACAAATGAAATGTCTGCTATGCCTATAATGCGTTGGAGGGCCTTTTCAAAATCAGGGATTGATTTTGTTGGACCCAATTTCACCTCCATCAAGAATCTTTCACGTTGAGTATAAAATTGTGGCTATAGATTATTTTAAAAAAATGATTAAAACCTAAAGTAACTAGAAGAAATGATGGAAAGACAACTAATAAATTTTTATTTGAGCATATCTTTGTGAGATTAGGGTTTCTAATTGAAATAGTAATTGATAGAGGAATTCATTTTATTATGTAGTCATACATTGTCTACTCAAGAAATATCTAGTGATACATAGATTTTCTAACCCATATCATCCTCAAGCAAGTGGATCAGCTCATAGCAAAAATAAAGTGTTGTGCAATAAGACTAGGATAAGTAGTTACACATGCTCTTTGGGGATATAGCCTTGCTTATAAAACTAGTATTAGAACTACACCTTTCAATTTGGTGTATGGACAAAATGTTATTCTTCCAATGGAAGTTTTAATTCCAGATTTAAACCTTCGAATGGAAAGCCCATGAATTGCTGGAGAGAGTAGATAGTTTGGAAAAACTTATCGCATATAGAATTTAAGCTATCAATGTTTTGATATGCTGATAAAAGAAGGCAAAAATCATAGTTTGATGCGTATGTAAAGGATAAAGGCTTGAATGAAGGAGATTTTGTACATGCATTCACCAAAAATGAATTAGGAAAGAAATTACACAAAAGAGGACATGGTCCATATATACTCCACAAAAAATATAAGGAAAAAAATCCAAAAAAAGTATATAAGAATGGTAATAATTTACAATTTGTTTGAATACAGGGAGAATAAGGTTCATTTTTAGGATTCTTTTTTGTTTTATAAAAACCAAACAAAAGCAAATAAAATGTGTTTTGATATTTTAGGGTAATGATTGATTATTTGTGTTTATATAGAAGAAGCCTCACTAATATGTAAGGATTTTAACTTTTTCGCTATATTTGACTAATATGTTCATTTTTTAGTGTAGCAATTTTATTTATATTCTATCTTTGTAAAAAATCATGAAGAGGAACAAAGGATTGATTAAAATGTGTTGGAGAATAATGTAGATGGCTTATGAAATGCTTATAGGAAGTATGATTTCTTCGAAAACATGTCATTGGTTCCTCAATGAAAGGGAAAGTACTTTTGAAGAGGTAAAAAATCATCTTTCAAGAGTGCTCAAGTATTTCTACTTGGTGAAATCACATAAAATTAAGTTTAAAGTTGTAACATGAGACATCAAGAAGTTGAACAAAAGTGAATATATCATGGAGGTCTGGGAGCAAGTGGGAATAGGATGGTTCTTGGAACATCCTACTATTATGGTTGATTCATTGAAGCCATAGAATCAATTCACTGAAGCCATAGAATCAATGGACAAACGTATTTGGAATGAGAATGCTAGAAAAGGATGCCTTAAATGCAATGATACAGTTTTCGATAGACTATATAGAGGTATCAACATCAATCAACAAGTGATGAGAAAGGCTTTCATATAGAGGAAAGACCAAAATATTACATCAATGATTTCAAGAAAGGAATGGATGTATATAAGCATATTGAAAAGTTCACAAATATCACGCCAGAATCATTTAATATGGCATGAGACTCTTTCATTAACATTTCTTTTCCACGCAAATGGCTACATACACACAACAACACAAAGCTATCACTTGGGCATTTACAATTAGAATACGTAAGAAGAAATTGGACATGTCATGATATAACTTGAGTATCTTTATGAAGCTGACACTCGTTCAAAGTACAATAAATTTTCTAGGGTTGGAAAAATTCTTACAAGGATTATATATACAATTTTAAATAGAGAAGAATAGTTGAAAAAAATTACAAGTTAGAGGGAAGTGGAAGAGATTATTGCAAATCAAGCTACTTAATAGAAGAAGTTAATACGCAGAAAGAGAAAAGAACAAGAAGCATCACAAATGGCAATCAAGGGAAAACTAGCAAGGAAATCCCTACCCATGATGGTAGAGATTACTAAAGCCAGACATTCAAAAAAGGGCAGTCAAGGGAAAACTAGCAAGGACATCCCTACCCATGATAGTAGAGATTGCTAAAGCTAGACCTTCTAAAAAGAGCGTGAAGTTATCTAAAGAGGACAATATCACTTTGACATTCATAGTAGATCTATGAAAAGCAATAGTGGAATTAGAAGAATCCACAAAAGGAGAAGTAATAGCTCCACAAAAAGAGATCTAAGGGGATGTAGATCCTCACCCTCGTATGACAACAAAACAAAAACTCTATGCTTGTCATGTCCAAGGACCTGAACAATAAAGGGCAAGGTATGAAGAACAATATCAACGAATGTTGGAAATTTTTTTAGATAAAGTTAGGAATTGGACTATAGCAAAAATGCATTCTTATGAAAACTACATGATAGAATAATTTAATACGTCACTTAATCTACAAGCAAATCCACACAGAATAATATAATTCAACACAACAAGACACAAGAGATTAAAGTAGAGTATAATAGAGAATGCATAGAAACAAGAAGAGACAGAGAGAGAGAGAGAGAAAGAGAGAAATTTTTATTATCTGTTCCACATTCTACAAGTAGTTGTGATCTGTGTTACAAAATCTATCAAGAAGCTTCAATCACAAGCCTCATCCACTTGATCACCATTGAGCTGATCTCAATCTCAATTGCAATCACAATCGTAATCTCAATCACGATCCCAATCTCATTCCCGAAAAAAAAATCATGATCAATGCACTACCTTAATCCATATCCCTAGCTTTCAATCTTTGTCTCTAGTCCTCCCCTTTGGAACAACACAACCAATCATTCCTTTCTAGACATGTGCTCATGGAATCTGCATGCTCAAAGATGGTTTCCATTTTGTATGTCTCATGCAAGACTCCGTGATAGGCCACATGTTATTTTTCATCTCCATCTCAAGAATCAAACGTACAGAAATAGAGGCAATGCATGCAACACATTGACACAAAGTTGATCACCCCAAAAATCCACATACCAATCTGCATTTTCTAACTCTAAGACCATGAATAAGATGGCTTCCCTTTCTTTAAGTACCAAAAAATGGCACCTTTTCAAGCCCTCTGACTTAAAAACAATGAGAAATTAGCTTAAGCTTGTGAGACACATTTAGCTCTTGGATCTTCATGATAGTGTTAGGGATGTTGTAGGTCCAAATTCGCTTCCAAATATCACTTTTGAACCCTTTCAAATTAGAAATTATAGAATGAGATGCAAAAACATGAAAATATCTTCATTAACCTACCTTCATGCAATCAAATGAGACATAAAACAAAAGATCTACTAAACTTTCATTGCTATAAAGTATTTCTACTAAAAGCACTCTACCTTTGTCTTATATAACACTTTCACTAATTCCTACATCTTCATGTTCAAGTTTGGTATACATATTTCATGCGACAACTTTCTAGACAGAGAATGTAAAACTTATTGCTACTAAATGCAAACATGATCATAATATCCAAAACAAGAAATTTCATTATTACATACACATCATCTTTCGGAAAAGAACATATATCTCAATATGGCACATTATACTTAAAGAGCTCAAAAATAGAAGGTACATTTGTCAAGAGAGAAGGAGAATTAAAGAAGTTTTTTGATGATCTCTATAAAGCAAAGGATCATAGAAACTTGGTACCAAATCTAAAAAAGGAGGTCAAGCAAAAGAAAGATTAACAAAAGATGAAGGAAATTATACCAAATTAAGTAGTTACAAAATAGGATGACAAGAGAGAATATGAACAGCTAGCTATAATAGAGTTGGAATCACCTCATAATCATTTTCCATAAGGATCTATTCTAGCTGAAAGGATGGATCAATTGATGGTGGTACCAAAACATCTAAAACTTGAAGAGTGCTTTGAAGAAGACAACAGTGGTGAAGAGAATACATAAGACATAGGGGATTATCAATAACTTCAACAGATCCAAGCTCTAAGCATCAACGAGATATTCTTTTCATGTTCTTCATCAACTTTAAAGACTCCCCCTTCTTTGACTTTGAGGAGTCGCCATTGCACTTATCATTTTCCCTTGTGTCCAAAACCTTGCATACCTCTTGGGTTCTTGGGTCCACCATCTCTTTCATTTGCTTTATCTCTTTCTCCAATCTCTCTATGGCTATCGGATCCTACAAGATGTCCTCTACTTCCTTACTATCATTGACAATCAACATGTCAAGCTTTTTTAAACCTACTTCTTGCACAATGATCTGTCATTATCTACAAAAAAACGCTTCCACATCATAATGAGGCTCATCATTCTAATTATCCTAGAAAATTCGGTACATATCATAAAATTTGTAACCCTTCTCAAACTCCTCCTCATGGGCTTTCTGTTTCTTAGAGGTTCGCGACCATCGGATGAATTCGTGGTACTCTCTAATGGGTGAAGCGAGAGAGAGGGAGGGGCTAATGAGTATGAGTGATAAGAAGTTGTGGAAATCTTTGAAACGTTCTATGATGGACACCTTGCAAACTATCTAGAGTATACTATTCATGTAAATTTGGGTTCACTATTATTCGCATTTCTTAAGTGAGTGAGGTATAGAACATCATACACGTATCCACCCATGTTATGCTATAGTAAACATGTTTGAAGGAAACCGATCAGTTGTTCATTCCAACAATTAGTTGAGAAGTTTATTAAAGAAATGTTTCATCAATATTGTAATAAGTATTTTAAGCACTCCAAAGCTTCATCCCAATGATATGAAATAAGTAGATACTTCCACGTTTAGTAATTTACTTCACGATGTCAGGATCTCCCGATTTTCGAAAAGTATGCAGCATCTTTGTCAATCCCATTCTCTTTACATGTTAAATAGATGATTGGCATTAATGGCATTTAAGAGATTCTTGAACATAAATATTGAAGAAATACTAACCAGTTTGAACAACTCTTGCTCTTTTGGTCTCTAACAAGAGATTCACAACAAGAGGGGGTGCCTAAAATCAAGTGGTCCATTTGCACTAGCCGAAGGGATAGCGGGGGCCTTGGTATTCTGGACATTGGGGGCATGGCCAACAAACTTGCTGCAAAATGAATGATTAAGGCATGGTGCAATGGGGAGGCCTCGTGGGCCAAATTTATCTTCGAAAACAAGAATGCATTAACTTTTGTGGGATTTCCAAATTGGGCAAATCAAGACATTCTGACCCTTTTGTTCTCCTTGAACCTGGTTTCCCTGAAAGGATCGAATCTTGTGTGCTACCTATGGAAGATTTGGAATAAAGTCAAAAGCTACATAAGAATCAGTGATGAGTGGAAGTGGGCGGTAGGTATCAGACAGAATGACTCTATTTGGTTTCCGATCCATGGCACCAGGAGCATGGAATCGTGGAACATTCATGGTGCCAAGAGGCTCTGGAACAAGGGCTTCAAAAATTGGAAACATCTTTGGAAACAACGCACCAATCAATGGATCAACTTCAAGGATATTGACCCTAACGTCAACATTACCTATGAAGAATTGAATATTTTACAAAGCAGACATCTTGCTTGGGACCACTCCAAAATCTGTCTTCTCATGGGTTAGGACTCACTGAGCCTGCCTGGCTCAGATGGCATAATGGGAATTGCCTATCAAAAATTCCAAACATCGAAGGGGAAATTGAGTAGAAATCGTTGTTCCTCCTTGGTAAAAGAATCACCAACTATAAGAAATCCCCTCCATTCAGGCATCATAAAGTGCTCCTTCATATCAACAACAAGCTTAAACCCAAGTGGTCCCCACATGAGGGCGATGCGATGGTGATTAACCTTCTTTGTAATGTCATATAAGCTCTCTAAGATCTACCCCTGCTTTGTGGGACTTGGGGGGTCCTGTGGGCGCGAGTCCCCTTCACTTGTACTTTCCTCTTCTTTTATTTAATACAAGTCTAGGAGAGTAGGCTGAGGCCGAACTTCCTTTATTTTAAACAAAAATATTTAAGAATTTAGAGAAACACTATATGAAAGGCTTCCTTGAAAATAAAAAAGTTTTCATTCTGTAATTGATAGTGCAAGTGTCCATATAATAAGATATAGATCAATATATAGAGTAGTTGCTTGTCTTGTAAAGGCAGGTGGATCTGAATGAGTACTACTTCCAAGTCTTGCTGAAGTGCGGAGGCTTGAAGTATCATAAAATGCTGACGTATTGAAATTTATGGGTATTTATTTTCACATTCATAAGGAATACCATGCCAAAAATGGTAGTATTTTTTATGATGATTACAACAATGTATATGTGGACTTGGTTCATAAAAAAAAGGGTGGAATTTTATGAAACAACCATTGAGGAAAGCGATGGAGGTTTACATGTTGTCATCAAGCTAGATAAATGTGAAATAATTAAGAAGCGCAAATGGCAAAGGCTTAGTGTACCCTTAAGGAATAGAGCAATGTCGTTTGAGGTAAGGATATGATATTCATGAAAGTTTCCTTTAATTTTAGATGTGATGTTGACTTAATGCATGCTTATAGGTGATAGGAGAGGAATTTCATTCATTGGAGTGGGCCTTTAGTCATACGAGAACCCCAACCATACTTCAAGAGCAATTATCAAGAGATCTCTTGCAATGAATACAACAAGACCACATGGATATTAGTGGACCTTGTTAGATATGCTCAATATTCCACCCTCAAGTGACCACAAATTATCCATGGTGATCTAAGTTGTAAGGCCCCCATTATGAGGAGAAGTTGTTGTGAGAGCCCCCACATTTGTGGAACCCTAACTTCTAAGTCAGATGCAGTCTATGTGTGATTGTTGATTATTATAGATATTCTTTGTGATTCTAGCCATTAGGTTAGGTAGGGCATAAACTTCAGGGCATTGGGTTGCCATTCAAGGAGAAAATAAAGGCCTTGTGGCATCGTGCAATTTCCCCATAGGACCTTAATGGGGGTTGTGTAGAGGGCAGCTTGCCCCCTTTTGTGGGGTCCGGTGGGGCTATCCCCTTAGCCCATAGGGCCGAGATGGTAGGACTTCTGGTCCCAGAGATATTGTCAGATCATATATTCTACTGACTATTGTGTATCTCTCAACTGCATTTATCTATGCCAACTCCCCTTGTAAAAACTATATAAGCATGGCCCTCGTTGAGCTTTACATAGCATAGCGCACTAGTAAGCCCTTCATCTAGAATCTCTCTAGATCACCATCTAAGCTCCACATTGGGAGCACACGGGTGGACAACACCATCATTGTAACTGCATTAAGCTTGGTAATCTGAGAATTTGAGTTGTCTATCTCTCAGTCTCCATCTATCTTTGTCTTTGTTCTTTTTTCTCAGCTCTATCTACTAGTCTATTCTATTGTGTTGTTATTGTTTTTATATGGTATCAAAGCTCAGGAGGCTCTGAGTGGTGCAAAAGAAAAAACACAAAGGTTCCAGAGGTTTCAATGGAAAAAGAGAGAAGATGTCAAGTACTAAGTCATCATCTACAACTAGGAACCAAGGTCGTTTGTCAATAGGAGTAGGTGGAGCAGAAATAAAAGTAGTAATGATGCCAGTCATCCAAATGTTGCAGATGCGACGACTAACCTTCATGGAAGAAAAAATTGATGGTACGAACTACATCATGTGGAATTTAAAAATCGCTTCTATTCTTGATTCGTATGAGCTCTTGGATACTGTTCTTGGGACTAATCATGAGCCCCAAGAAACACTTGATCAGACATCATGACACTGCTATTCTCCCCGATCCCCGTCTTCCCGAAAGGCTCGAATCTCGTGTGCTCCCTTTGGAAGGGCTGGAATAAAGTCAAAAGCTTCACAAGAATTAGTGAGGACTGGAAGTGGGCGGCCGGAATCAGACAAAACGACTCTATCTGGTTTCCGATACATGGCATCCGGAGTGTGGAGTCGTGGAACATTCGAAATGCCAAGAAGTTATGGAACAAAGGATTCAAAAAATGGAAACACCTCTGGAAACAAGACACCAACAGCTGGATCAACTTCGAGGATATTGACCCTCGCATAAACATCTCCTACGAAGAATGGAACACTTTGCAAAGCAGATGCCTCGCATGGGATCGTCACAAGACTCGCCTTCTCATGGGACACGACACACCGAACTCGCTTAGTCTCAAATGGCACAATGGAAATAGCCTACTCAAAATCCCGAACATCAAAGAAACGGCTGACCTCCAGATCAGCCTCAACAAGAAGTGGTGCCTGTCTTGGACGCGGCTTCGGTGGGACATGAAATTCATGGGTATCTGGCACCCCCTTATAGAGATTAAGAAGTCTGTCCTCTTATGGCAAATTCTTCATCGAGGAATTTGGACCAACCATAAGGCTAGCAAACTTTGTGGGATCCCTCCTTGGTGCAAACGCTGCCACCGGGCTATCGAAGATGTCCCACACGTCTTCCTCACTTGCCCCAACTCCTACAGAATCTGGCAGACGGTTGGAATGAAAATCAGACTTCAAAAATAGCTTAGTTGGAAACAAGTCCTTTTGGGAGAAGCGATCGGCTGCTCAGCGACACTCTGGAACGCCATCAGAGGGGAAGTCCTGTGGAAAATATGGCGGGAGAGGTGTGCTCTCAACTTCGGCGATCCCCCCAGGGAGTGGTCGATTGAGAAATCACTATTCCTCCTTGGCAAAAGGATTGTTAACAGTAAGAAATCCCCCCCCTTCAGGCACCATCAAGTCCTCCTTTCGATCAACAACAAGCTCAAACCCAAGTGGGCCCCGCATGAGGGCGATGAGAGGGTGATTAACCTTCTCTGTAATGCAACCTAGGATTCAATCAAGCTTCCCCTGCTTTGTGGGATTTGGGGGGTCCCGTGGGCACTAGTCCCCTTCTATTGTACCTTTGTCTCTTAATTTAATTCAAGTCCGGGAGAGTAGGCTATTGCCGAACTTCCTTTATATATAAAAAAAAAATTATCTTGGTCGAATGATTCCGCTTGATGCTAATCTTCTAGATGCTTGGAAACATAGGAATGTAGATGCACTCTATGCTCTAGTCACAAGTACTTCTAATAATGTTCTTACTCTCATTCAGCATACTATCAAGGTGTGTGAAGCATGGAACATATTGAGAAATCAATATGAAACTCCTAATGAGACACAAATTCAGAACTTGGAGAATCAGCTAGTAGCAAAAAGGTTTGCTGATGGGGAGACTGCAAATGTGTTTATTACTCACATAAAGAAGATATGAGATAAAATGGTGGGAGCACGTGTACAAAAGTCAAGTGTGGAGCTAGCTGGGCATTGTCTTCGAATTTGTCCACCTAAGTTTGATAGTTTGGTAACTGCTCTTAATACTCTAATCAGACCTGAACCACTAACTTTTGAAGAATGGAGGAGGAGCTTCAGCTGAAGGTAAAGAGTGGGGTAAGCAAAGGAGATGCTCCATTCATAGCAAATGTCAAAGGAGGCAAAGTGCACTCTTCAAAAGATGGAGATGGAAAGAAGAAAAACCAAAAGAAGATCAAGGGAGAGTGTTTCCACTGCAAGAATCTCTTGAAGTAAAAAAAGTTCCACACATCAAGAAGGTGGAAGAAGTCTTGTGAAGTCTTGTAATTCCTTATGTGTGGAAGTAAAAAATAAAATATTGAGTTAAGAATGAATGGCCTGGCTAGAGCATCCTTTGAGCACCATGTGGTTAACCTCTCTTATTCTTCTTGAGTTGGTTGTCCTTTGCTTCTGAGGATTGGCATCATCTCATCTCCAAAAATGTAACCATAGAGGTTTCTCCCTTGAAGATAAGCTTCCATTCAAAATGACCAAACTGAGTAATTACCTCGATCCAACTTGTCTATGGATGAAGGAAATCCATCTCCCATGTTGATTTGTTATTGCTTTGATAGCACTATGAGAAGATGGTTGGGATGCTCTAGAGATGAGTTGGTGCTTCACAAAACCTGCTCTACACCTGCCAAGTTGACTCCAGGGATGCTTAATTCACTCTTTTCAACTCACAATAATGCATTTACAACCACTAGGTACTTTGGAACATCATTCTCAAAAGATTTTATCAAAATAGATAATTTGCATCTGCAAGGATTGTGACAAAACCTTCTATTTTGGGAATGTAGGTGCTTAGTATTTTACTTAGAGCTCACAACCTGGAATGAATTGACCACAAACATTTTACACACATCTAACCCAATTCTATAGCTAACTAAATCATGTTATTTCATGAATTTAGAGGCACTATACACATACAAATGAGTTTAGCAACTCAAGGGGGTCATCTCAATATTTCAAGAGCAAGATGGTGTGCAAACATAGTAAAATTCATCATCTCGTATCTCACGATTGGCTAAAACAAAAACAATGAAACTTGATATGTAGATATAAGACACTTCACTCTAACTATATCAAGTTAAAGTGCATCAAATAGTTGAGTACACAGAGACAAATCACTTTTGCAAAATCAATAAAATGATGAAGATGCAATAGCGAATAGTAGACAGAAATGAACTTGATAAAATGTATCAAATTATGTATGCTAATGAACATATACAAGGGAAGTGTAGTGGACTACTCATACAGATGTTGAGCTCAAGTTATTCTTAATGGTATAGCTCAATACCTCTCAAAATGACTCAATCTAACCCACGACTAAAACCTTCTCTTTTTATGCTCAACTAGTGAGTTTGAATTTGTAACTTCCCTCACTTAAAAGTGTTCCTACACTTTAGGGGTAATTTGAATTGATTCCTTATACCACGAGTCATGCGTTCAGCTCCCTAACTT
>CM035425.1:86776438-86991438 GCA_020310875.1 Ceratopteris richardii | reverse complement strand
TTGAGCTACTTCAGTGAGCATACATTGAGCTCTCTTCATGTATGAGTATTCCAGACACCTCCTTTGTATCATATGTTCAATAGCATTTACATTTTGATACATTTCTATTTTGTCACCAGAATGAAGGAATAGTAGACCAACTTGGAAGCATTGGAGAAATCATTGATGAAGAGTAGATAGTAAGGCAAGTGATCAATGGAATAAAAACAAATGACAAATGGGAAGCTTTCACCATAGCCATGGACCTCTACGTGGACATGTAGGCTCCTGATTTCAACACCCTGATGGGACAACTGTTCACACATGAGGCAATGCTTATGAAGAGTGGAAACAGCTCAAAAGTTAATCAATCCGCTACTCTCTATATAGATTAAAAAAAAGGAATAAAGATAGCAGGTAAAAAGTCTGATGATGAGAGTAGCACCTCTCAAGAAAACTTTGTACGTAGAGGTAGAGGCTCGAGAGGAATTATTTCTGGAATCCTAGATACCAAAGAGAAATATCTTACAATACAGGATTCTATGGAAGCTCAAGATGTAGATTCAACAATAACAATGGTTGTTTTTAGCTCAAGAGGATTCTATGAGAATTGCTTCAAGAATCCTAGAAACCAAAGAGAAAGAGCTTACAATAGAAACTAAAGACAAAGAGCTTACACTAGAGGATTCTATGGAAGCTCAAGATGTAGATTCAACAATAACAATGGTTACAACAACAATTCATACACTAGAAATAACTATCAAGGAGGATGCAAAGGAAGGAGAGACTACAACAATTATGCAGATAATCAAACTCAAGAAGAATCACTTCTTCTAATGAAATCAAATAAAGTAGATGAACATGTATTCTATATAGACTCAGATTGCTCAAATCATGTACCAAGGAATGTAGCTCTACTCTTAGACTTGGAGGATCCAATGAATAGACATGAAGTCCAAACACGAGATGGCACATGGCATCCAATGGAGAAGATAGGCAATATGAAGACCTTAGATGGTAATATGAACCTATTACGCAAGGTATTGTATGTGCCAACTATCACCAAAAACCTCATAAGTGTAGGTCAGAGTGTTGAGAAAGGATTGCAGGTTAGATTCGGAAAGAATAGAGCATTTGTTGAGGATCCACATCAAGGATTCAAGAGGATATCAAGAGGAGAAAAATCAATTAGATTGTTTATATTTGAACTCCAAGATGCTAGAAATATTGCATTGTTCAACTATGGTAATCAAACTCTATCAGAGTTAGAAATTTTGCACAAGAGATTAGCTCACATAGGTGAAAGAGCTCTAAAGAAAATCAATAGGGATCAAAGTGTGATTGTCTACCAAATATCTCCAAACAACACATGATGTATAAATGTAGTGCTTATCGATTTGGTAAGTGACATAGGCAACCATTCACAAATAAGGGATACATTCATGGAGACCTATTGGAGCTACTCCATACAAATGTATGGGGACCAAGCAAGGAGCCTTCAAAATCTGGATCCAGGTATTATGTGTCATTCATTGATTATTGTAGTAGATGGACAATATTATACTTTATGAGCATACGGATGAAGTGTTTTCATGTTTCAAGAGATACCTTCCACTTGTAAAAAATCAAACACATAAAGCTTTGAAGAGACTAATGTCAAATGGAGGGGAAGAATATATCTCCCATGATTTTGATTCCTATCTCCAAGAGAGAGGAATTAAAAGAGAGATTACTAGAAAGTATACTCTAGAACAGAATGGAGTAGCAAAAAGGAGAAATAGAACCATAGTGGAGGTTGCAAGGTCAATATTGAATAGAAGATAAACATGAGAATTTTAGAGCCATCCTTTGCACCTTACTCAAATAGATGGTTCACTGTGCCTAAAAAGAATGGGAAACTATGTTTCTTTCAATATCTCCAACCCGTCAATAAAGTCACCATAAGGGATGTAGGAACATGACCCATTATAGATGAGTTTGTTGAAACATTTTTAGGACATTCTATCTATTCAATGGGTGATTTATATTTTGGGTATGAGCGATTCCAATTAGCAATTGATAGTCGTGACATAACCACAATGAAAACTCCTTTAGGTTTAGTGTGAATGTGTACTTTACCTCAAGGAGTGACTAATTATGTGGCTCATATGATGAGTGCTATGAATATGGTCTTACATGATTCTATCCCTCATATAACCATGCCATTCATTGATGATATTCCAATTAAAGGGAGTGAGGAATGTGGAAAGGACATTACTTTAGAGTCATTTGGATGTCGTAAATTTGTTCTTGACCATATCTCTAATTGTGAATGAATTCAACGATCTGAAAAGGTAGGTCTCACATTTTCCATAGAAAATTCTATTCTTGGTCTCAATGAAGTTCTTATTGTTGGACATTTATGTGGTCATTATGCTCGAATACCATACCCACAAAAAGTTGATGCCATTAGCAAGATTTTGGAAACATGTAACAATGTGAGTGAGGTACACAGATTTCTTGGTGCTTGCATCTTTTAGGTTATTTGGATCCCACACTTTGTTCATGTTGGTGATTGTCTCTATGACATGTTGAGGAAGAAACAAAAATTTATTTGGATTGAAAAACACACACAAGCTATGCGTAAATTGAAGAAACTGTTGCTGGAAGCTCCCATCCTCAAGCATGTAGACTATTCTATTAACAAACCTATTATATTGGTTGTTGATACTAGTCCTATTGGTATAGGTTGGGTCATAAGTCAAGATGATAGTGAAGGGAATAGATATGCAATTAGGTTTGGAGCTAAAATTTTACATGAAACACAACAAAAGTATCCACATATCAAATGAGAACCATGGGGTATGGTAACAACTTTGAAAATAGACAAAGTCTGTTTGCCTCTCATTGGCATGATAGCTAATTGTTCATCTCCTGATATAGCCATGCTTAGATGGATCTCATATATTAAGTTCATAAATCCTGAGTTGGTCCATATTTCAAGTAAGTCAAATTCAATTGCTGATATGTTATCGAGAGCTGGACTTGATGATGATCTTGAAAGTGATCTAATAAAGAATGTGAACTTAGTTGACTATGTTCCACATATATACGAGTATGAGCAATTTCATGAGTCTGAGTACGAAGATGAATGGAGAGACATAGGAAAGTATTTGAGTAAACTACAACCATTACCTAGTTGGACTACAAATACATTCCATAACATTAGGAAACGTGCACGTAATGAAGGGAATGCATGAGACATTATGGGCAGGTCAAAAAGGATTTTTTGGAACATGTGAAAAAATTAGTACATATTATTGGCCTAAGATGTTTTTTGACATTAGTAAATATGTCTCTACATGTTCTACCTGTCAAATTCATTCTTCAATCAAACATAGAGATCCTATGCATCCTACTTATCCACCTTGTATTCACTACAAGTGGGTAGTAGATTTGGTAACTATGCCTAAAGGTATTGAAAAAATGCGTTAAATTGTACTTGCAAGTGAGGACTTAACTAATCATGTAGAGGGACGTGCACTATGATCTAAGACCACATCCAATGTTTGAAAATTCTTGCTTGAAGATGTCATAAGTCGCTTTGGGTACATAGAGAAAGTAGTTGCCGATCATGGAGAGTTAAATGTGAGAGAAGCTAAAGAGCTCTTTGAACATCACATTATTTGTTAGTCTCTCACTACTGCATATAATCCAGAGGCCAATGGTAAAATAGAGAGAGGGCATCCACCTATTGTGAAAGCCATATCTAAAGCATGTAACAGGGACATTAAACTATGGCCTAGATTCTTAACTTTTGCACTTTGGGCAGATAGAATGATGTGCACAAGTACTACTGGGTATATGCCTGTTGAACTCATGTACTATCAAAAAATATTGTTTCCAATTCAGTCTCATATTTCTGCATGGTCAAATTTGCCTTGGTCTGAAGACATGTCTACTGATGATTTATTGATTTTGCACATTAAATAGTTAGAACAAGGTAAATTAAGACTCGATGATGCCGTTGAAAAATTAAGAGAATCTAGAATGAAGAAGAAGCATTATTTTGAAAAAACTCATGGATTGCATCCTAAGACGATTGAAGTAGGAGATTGGATAATCATTTATGATAGTGCATTTGACTCTCAATATGATGCATGCAAAAAACTCACTCAACAATGGTTTGGGCCATACATTGTTTCAAAAGTCAACAACAATGGTATGTATGCTCTTCGTGAATTAAATGGTGTTGCATTAAAAACTTTGATTGCAGGTAAAAGGATAAAGCTATTCAAGATAGAAGATAATGACGAGTACATTTTAGATGAGGACATTCAAGAAGATGACAACAACAAGGCCTATTCATAAACAAGAGTATCCATGATAAAAATAAAAATTAAAAATATATTTATAATAATAATATAAACTATATATACAAAAATAAAAATATCATTTCTTTTTCAAGTGCACGTTGCTTTTTTTCAAGTTCATTCCATTTTTTTCCCTATTCTTGCTTGTTTGCAATTTCACTTCATGCGTGTTTTCTTTCAATCTTTGCATTGCATTGCATATCCACATCACTTGAGTAAAAGGGGGAGAATGATGATTTCTCTACTTGTTGTGTAACATTGTATCCAAGTAATAATGTATCTACTAAGAAATCGGCTATAATCTAGGATTATGGAAAGATAGAGCATGTAGATTTGGAGGTTTATTTTGGTAACATGACTTTCATATATAAACAGGCATATGTATCCTATATCGAAAGCATAATTGTTGAAGTACTAGCTCCTACTACTGCATGTTTCTACATCCTTAGTCCACCTCACAACACTTGTGTCGGAGTTTAAATGACTGTTCTCCGTCATAAAAAATGGTTGTACCTAGTAATGGGGTTTAATTTTTCCCCGTCATCAAAAGGAAAAAAGATAAGTTGCTATATGTTACCACGAAGTTTACACTTTCTTCCACCCCAAAAAAGTGAATGAAACCATAAAGTCACCAAATCATCATCAAATGAGAGAGAGAGAGAGCCAAAGGAAGCTAAGGAGGCATAGCATATTAAATCATGGGCTATATAGGCAGATTTATGCATTAATAGAGTTTAGTTAGATTTCCTTACATGTTATTAGAGAAAGAGCATATTCATATTTATGTAGGAAAGAAGATGATGTAAAATAAGCTAAAGATGAAAGATGTCTCATGAAAATCCTAAATCTTTGTTTATAATCGTATTAAGGTAGATTGCTTTATGAAAAAGTCACAATTTTTCTTCAAGATGAGAGGAATTGATGCCTAAAATGCCTCAATACATCCACTTCCACTTCATATTGATGTTTGTTTATTTTCTCTCTTGTTTTCAATGTTGCTTATTCATTTGCATATATGTTGCATATTTGTTCATGCATATTCATGTTGCCTGTTTCAATTCTTTCTTTCATACAAATTTTGCTTCATGTGATAGTGCCTACTCATTTATGCATATGATCAATTTTTCTTCCATGTTTCTTATGTTGCCTATAAAAGAATTTGATGCCTCTAACTTTTTGTTTTTCAGAAAGACTAGAGTGGCGCTTTCGGAGGAATCGCAGGTTTAGCGGGGGAAAATGTCGTCGAGATTTTCTCTTCTCCCTCATTCATGAAGGCCTATAGGAAACACATTTGGTGAAGGTAGCCAAAATTCCCTTAGAAGTCCAAGATGCATCAAGGACGTCAACGGGAGTTCACATGCAAACTTTGGAAGAAATGAAGCAAATCTAGGGTAGCAATCAAAGCTGGTCAAATTTTGGAAATTAGGGCAAAACTTTCAATTTCTCCAAATCACATGAAAACTCATATACTTGTTAATCTTATCAAAGGTAGTCTATAGCCTGAATTTCACATGTAAATGGATTTTCTAGCACATTGATATGCCATGTCATTTAGTAAAAAATGTAATTTTTCCACTTAGACCCTACAAGATCTTATATAGGAAATTTTGTTAGCTATATGGTTTTGCATGTATAAAAATCATATATGGCTACATATTTGTACAAATTTTCAAAGCTATCGGAGCTTCTTAGACACCTTAATTCCACCTTGCAAACTCCCAAATATAGTTAAACTTGTATAAGGGAGATTCAAATGGGAGTTTTTTTTTTGCATATTCCTAAAGGGATCTCTCAAAACCTAGCCCTACACATTTTCATCTTCGTCAAAGGTTATTTGGAGGGTCAAAGATCACAAAATCCAATTTTCAAGATCACCGCAGTTTCCTAGAATAAGCAAATTGAAGGCTTGAAGGGCTACCACATGGCAAACAATGATTAAACCATGTTGTACGGTCATGATGAGCTCAAATTCAAGGGTGGAGATGCATTCAAGCCTAAAACAAGGAGGCTCCACGATTTTTTTATCAGATAAGCCTTTTTTGATGGTCAAAGATCAATTATGCAAAGTTCATCCAAAAATAGCAGCTTATCTTATCCAAATTGATGTAAGCACTGATCCGACAGTCCAGATCAACCCCAGATCCAATGGTGGAGAATGAAGGTGCCTATTTTTCTCCCCTTTTCCCTAGATATCATATACAGAACCAATCGTAACGATCCATTTGATAAATCCAATGGTTTTAATAAAAAGCAGTTGATCTTAGGGTTGAAAGTTGATTTCTCTAGATCCAAGAGCCCAAATCCATTCAAAAAACTATAAAAAACCCCCTCCAAATTCATGGAAGGTCATTTTAGGCATCCATATGGCCATTGCTAGCACATGGTTTCCTTCAGACGATCACCCTCACTTGAGCGTGTGAGGATCCAAGGTGGGCTAGTAAGAGCATAGTTCCTAGAATCAATTTTACTTTAGACTTCCAATCTAGGATAGGCTCATAAATCCAATGGTTTCTCTTTTTTTGCTCACCCTCAGTGGAGTGTGTGAGTAAGTTAGAGTTGGTTTTATGAGTCGTAGACTTCTTTAGATACACATTACAATCCTAAAAAGAAATAGGGTCAATGAAGTGGAACCTATCCTCTTACATGTGACATTTGGTTGAATTATCATGTTGAGAGGGTCGTGCAGACCGCCTTTGACCATTAGAATGCTTAGCTTGATGTATCTCAACATTCATTTACATGTATGTCATTACAATATCTTTTAATTCATGTCTCTTGTCTCTTAGTCTCTTATGTGTTTTTATATGTCTCCTTCTATGTCTTTCTGTATGTGAGAAAGCTCCGTAGTCTTGCATTGAACCACTGAGGGTTATCCATTGAGATTGATAGAATAAGTTTCTATTTTCATGATCCACATGCATTCATACCACCCAAAAACACCCATGCATATGTTTCTATTTTGAAAGTGTATAAGAAGCTCCATTCTTGGACCATTCTTCCTTTCGAAATCAATTCATGTGTGTCGTTTTCTTTTTTTTCTCGTCATGCATACATACCATCCAAAAGAGCCCATGCATATGAATTTAATGTTTAAAGTGTATAAGAAGCTTCATTTATATGGACCAGTCTTCCTTTAGAAATCGATTCATGTGAGGGGTTTTCTTTTGTCCTCATCATTCATGTTCATGCGTTTATCTTGCATTCATATGTTTCCCTTCCCATAATAAAATCATGGCATCTCTCCTCTCCATACCCAACTTCATCTTCACCTTCATATTTTTTATCACATAAACCTTCCAACACTCACTAGCTTCATACACTCTACATGTGCCACAAGTAGACCCAATCCACGTAGATTGTGATCACCTCCACAACGCACTGTCGTAGTACTTGTGCAAGCTATTTTGTCTTTTTGTCCCAAAGATATATAGAGGTTTTGATTTGCCACTATAAGCATCTCAAAGTCTGCTAGAGGTTTAGTAAAACTCAACAGAGTTGTTCTGTTCAACTTTTTCAGATACAGTCATTTTTCTGCATCAAGGTATTTTAGTCAATGGCCATGGCTGAAAGGAGTGATGTATTCCGTATGTTGGCTATTGAGGATAAGTTGGACGGTACCAATTACCCATTGTGGGCTTATATGATGCAACATGTATTGGTTGCACACTTTGGTCATCTGAATTTTGCTAGTTTGATATGCCTACAAAAATCTAAAATGGTGTCCTTTTTGCCCAAACTTGAGGCACCCAAAAAACATGTCTGCGAAGGCTGTAATTTGGGCAAAATGCAGCATTCCTCCTTTCCAAAACATGGCAATTTGGGCTACTCAAAAATTGCAGCTTGTACATAGTGATGTATCTGGTCCTATGCAGATACCTTCTTTTGGAAACTATCTTTACTTCGTGACTTTAATTGATGAGTGCATGGGTATATCCACTCAAAGCAAAGTTTGAAGTGATATGTGCTTCAAACAGTTTTTGGTTTTGGCTCAAAATCTGTCAGCATGTAAAATAGGCACCCTCCGTTCTAATCGAGGGGGGGAATATACGTCTTGTGACTTTAATGCATTTCTAGCTTTATTCAGATTTCATTTAATTGCTCATTCCTCAAGAACTAGTAAAGATATGTAGTACCATTTTGTCTCTTTCCTAAAAGGATGCTTTTCATATCAAAAATTTTAACTTAGAATTGACATGCTCACAAATGAAAAAACGTTCCATGATAGTTTTGTTGGAGAATTCCTCTCCTAATCGCAGTGGAAAGTGTAGAAGACCTTCTCAGGATGAAGACTCTTGCCAACAGTAGAACCTTCAAATGAAAACTGGTACCAACTGAAATATCCAATGAACTTGAAACTTTTTCACTCAAACTAGACACCTAGAGCTTTCAAATGAGATATCATGTTAGTATATGATCAATGTCTACCCCTCATGATTGTATGCACATTTTGTAAGGCCCCCTTTATGAGGAGAAGCCAAGCATGCATTACCCAATTGATGGGAATCCCAACTTGAATGTTGGATGAAGGTCATATTGGACCATGTAAGATATTATAAGGAAAGGGAGTTATCAAGGTCCCCAATTGTGGGGTCCGGGGCAGCGGTGAGCAGCCCCGGCTGGGCGGTCCAAGGGGGCCAGCGGGCCCCCTGGCTGGGGGGTCCCAGGGGGCCAGCGGGCCCCCTGGTGGGGGTCCAGGGGCAGCGCCCCCGGCGCGACGGTAAAGGGAATATTCCATGGAATATTCCCTGTCGGAGTCAGAAATCATTTATATTTGTTAGGTCGGTTCAACCAGTCTAAGCTGTGTATGGCAATTACGCGGGCGGTGGCCGCCCACGCTCTACCGCCCATGTATAGCCGTCCATGGCAGGCCACCCATGATCCTATATATACATGACTTCTGCACTACCTAAGACATTGAGTTGAGCCAGCATACCTCTACCTTGTATCTCCCTATCTAGAGTTGTCTAGATCACCATTTAAGCTCTACCTTGAGAGCGCACGGGTGGACAACGCCATCATCTTTGTACTTGCTGCTAGTAGAAAATTGTTGAGATTCTCCTATATCTGTTATCTTCTCTGTTATTGCTCCTGTGTTATATTGCGTAACTATTGTCTTACATATCAAACACTCAATTTGGAGTAGATTTGAGTTGTCAACTATTTGATTCAAAACAGACTACCTGTCCACTCAGTTAGGCTGAAAACTGGACTTCACTAAAACCTGAATAACTCAAGGAGCATAAATAATTTCATAAAACTGTTCTAGACAGAGGAATTACTCAAGATAAGCTTTCCAACGAATGGTTAAACACTAAATTTGGATACATATGTTGAGAGATATGACTCTCACAAGTAGACTACCCAAAAATGGGTGTGCGGCTGGACACAGCTAAAAACTGGACTTCACTAGAACCTGAATAACTCAGAGAGCATAAAGAGTTTCATAAAACTGTTCTAGAAAGAGGAAGTACTCAAGATAAGCTTTCCAACGAATGTTTAAACACTAAATTTGGATACATATGATGAGAGATATGACTCTCACAAGTAGACTACCCAAAAATGGGTGTGCGGTTGGACACACTCTATGAGAGT
This sequence comes from Ceratopteris richardii, assembly GCA_020310875.1. Classification (NCBI taxonomy): domain Eukaryota; kingdom Viridiplantae; phylum Streptophyta; class Polypodiopsida; order Polypodiales; family Pteridaceae; genus Ceratopteris; species Ceratopteris richardii. The sequence continues at coordinate 86,981,515 of CM035425.1, read as the reverse complement.
GAACTGAACGAAATGACTCAAACCAAATGAAGTAGATACAAGGGGGCTTCCACGCCTTCTTGCTCTCTCATTGAGTGTCCTCCCTTGCTTCTTTTATAGCCAAGTGACCAAAAACTCTCATGATGAGTTTGAGAGCTCTTCTCCATCATTTCTCCACTACTTTGGACAGCCACTCCTCTTACAATTCAGATTTTGGATTTGATTCTCTTTTGAATGATTCTCTTTTGGCCTCCACTACTTGCTGAAGTAAATGCTTCTATTTTTCATTTTTGTATTTTCCTTCTACTTGAAGAAAATCCTTTTTGCAAAAATATATACGAGCTTACTTCTTTATTTTTAACACTCCCCCTCAAGCTCACATGTGAGCTTGCACCTTCAACCATATCTTGTAAGTTGATGTCGTCCTTGAACCTCTTGAGCTTAGAAGCATCGAGCGACTTTGTAAGCATGTCTACAACCTGGTCATTAGTTCCAATGAACTTTATATCCACATCCCTGCTCAAAACTTTTTCTCGAACATAATGATAATGCACTTCTATGTGCTTGCTTCGTGCATGAAACATTGGATTGTTTGTCAAGTGAATGCTTGACATGTTGTCACCATAAATTGGAATGGTCTCCACCTGCACATCAAGATCAGCCAAGAGCTTCTTAATCCACATAGCTTCACAAGTTGCAAAGGCTAAACCTCTATATTCAGCTTCTGTAGATGATAGTGCAACAGTAGGTTGCTTCTTTGAGCTCCATGTCATAGGTTTGCTACCTATCATGAACACATAACCTGAAGTGGATCTTCTATCCTCCTTGGAACCAGCCCAATCAGCATCACTGAAGCCCTTTACCTGCAATTCTTCATCATATCTATAAAACAATGCATGATTGACAGTGTGCTTCACATATCTTAGCACTCGTTTGGCTGAATTTAAATGTTCACTTATTGGAGCTTGCATAAATTGAGAAAGAACTCCAACAATATAACACAAATCTAGTCTTGTGATCGTAGCATAGATCAATGAACCTATAATACTCCTGTATGTAGTTACATCATGTAACTTCTCTCCATCATTTGAGCATAGCTTCACATTTGTGTCCATAGGTTGAGTGAGTGGTTTGCATTCACTCATTCCAAATCTGAAAAGAACATCCAATAGGTACTTTCTTTGCATTAAGTAAATGCCATCTTTCCCATAGACTATCTCAATGCCTAAAAAGTATTTCAGCTCACCAAGATCTGAAATTTTAAACTCCTTACCGAGTTTCCTTTTGATCTCTTGTATTCCTGTAACATTACTTCCTGGTATGATGAGATCATCAACGTATATGCAAATATATACCTGCTTGCCTTCTTCTTTCTTCATGTAGAGAGAGGGATCTGCATTACTTGGACTATACCCACACCTTGTGAGGTACTCGACCAATCTTTGATTCCAAGCACGTGGTGCTTGCTTCAGCCCATACAGAGCTTTCTTCAATCTACAAACAAAATTTGGATGCTTTTTGTCTTCAAATCCAATCGGTTGACTCATGTATACCGAAGTTCACCATTGAGAAAAGCATTTTTTATGTCGAGTTGGTACAATGGCCATCTCATTGCTGCACTCACTCCAATCAAGGTTCTAATTGTTCCCATCTTTGCAACCGGGCTGAAAGTCTCTTCATAATCGATGCCGTGAGTTTGCTTGAATCCTTTTGCTACTAGTCTAGCTTTATGCCTTACTAGAGAGCCGTCAGCATTTCTCTTTATTTTAAACACCCATTTATTTGGAACAATCTTCATACCTTCAGCCTTTGGAACTAGCTCCCATGTGTGATTGTCCTTGAGAGCTTTCATCTCTTCTTGCATAGCTTCTTGCCATTCTTTTTGTGTACATGCTTCTTCATATGCATCCGGTTCTTTATCTTTGACCACCTATGTCATATATGCAAAATGTTTTGCAATAAAACTATCATAGCTCAGCCTTTCAATTGGATACCTTGCTCTTGAAGACCTCCTTTCATTTCCTTTTGAACATTGCTTCTTCAATCGGTTCAACTTTACCTTCGGTGTGATCACCTCTTCATACTCTTCTTCACTTGTATTTGAATCACTATTTTGGGCAGCACTTTCGGCTTTAGATCTTTCATAAGCTGATGTTGGTGATGAGGAATGACTCCTTAGCCTCCCCTTCCATGTTGAGCTTTCTCCAAGTGATGTAGAAGCTTCTGGACCTGACATTTGAGTGCTTGTTTGCTGAAATTCTTCTTGGACAGCACCTTCATCATCTTCGCAATCTTCTTCAAGAGTCTTCTCTTTCCCTTTGTCTCCAAACCATGGTCTTAGCTCATCAAATACCACATCTCGTGAGACTCGTAGCTCCTTTGTCACCGGATTGTAGCACCTATATCCCTTTTGCTCCGATGAATATCCAATAAAAATACATTTTTCGGACTTTGCCTCCATCTTTGTCCTTAGTTCTTGAGGGATGTGAACATAACACACACATCCAAAAACTTTGAGATGTGTAAGGTCAGGCTTCTTACTGGAATAAACCTCCTCGGGAGTTAGATTATGCACTCCAGCCGTTGTGCACTTGTTCATCAAATAAACGGCCGTACTAGTTGCTTCAGCCCAATAGTTTAGTGGCATCTTCATCTCGTTGAGCATGCATCTTGCAACTTCTGTGATATGTCGATTTTTCCTTTCAGCTATTCCATTTTGTTGAGGTGTGTACCTACATGTAAATTGTCTCTTGATTCCATTTTCATAAAGAAAGTCTGAAAATTCTTTGGAGAAATATTCTCCTCCTCCATCGGACCTCAAGGTCTTTATGTAGCGTCCTGTTTCCTTTTCTACCTGTGCTTTAAATCTCTTGAACATGGAGAACACATCTGATTTTTGTTTTATGCAAAACATCCATACTTTCCTTGAATGATCATCAATAAAAGTGACAAAATATCTATTACCAACCACTGATGGTTGTTGTGATGGTCCCCATACATCCGTGTGTATCAAGTCGAGGACATTCCTTGCCACATAGTTGCTTTTCTTGAATGGTTGTCGAGTTTGCTTTCCTAGTTGGCATGCTTCACAAAACTCATGTAGTCCGGCATCATTGAATCTTGGAAGACCTCTTACCACTTCATGGTTGCTCATGTCCTTGAGCTTGGGAATGTTGATATGTCCAAACCTTTTGTGCCACAAATCGATTTCAGCTATCCTCTTGTTTCCAAACTGAATATACATCACCTTTCCATGCGGTTGTTGAATGTCCAAAGTGAACATCCTTCCTTCTTTCCTTCCTTGAGCAATGACCTTGAATCCTTCTTTTGGATTCTTTATAAAGCAGCCTTTTTCATTGAAGATAACATGATATCCTTTCTCTACCATTTGTCCTACTGAAATCAAATTCTTTGCAATAGTAGGAACATGAAGAACATCAGCCAATACCTTCTTGTCTCCAAGCTTGATATCTCCAACGTGCTCAATTGTGTGTTGAGTTTCATCGCTGGTCTCTACACATCCTTTTCCACTTGGAGCTTGTAGCTTTGTGAACAAATCTCCTTGGCATGTCATATGGTTGCTGCAACCTGAATCTATGAACCATTTTTGGTCATCACTTCTCGAGTTGTTGTAGTCATGCTTCATAGCAAGCATGGTTTGCTTGTCTCCTTCACTTGATGTACTCGCATAGTTATTTTGGCTCCTTTGGTTGCCTCCATTCAGCCTTCCATTCTTTTGCCAACAATCATTTGCATAATGTCCTAGTTTACCACAATGATAACATGTTATACCTTTATGAGGATTGTATGAACCTCGACCTCTTCCTCTATTTCTTCCTTGACCTCTTCCATGTGTGTTGTCATTTGAGTTGTCCTTGTTGTCGTCCGAATTGCGTTGGCTGAAATTTGTATTGTTGTAGCTTCTTCCTCTTCCTCTCGAGCCTCCTCTTGAGTTCCTTCCTCTACCTCTTCCTGCATATAACATTTGACTATGGCTGTCCTTACCTTTGTTGCCTTCTCCTTGTTGAGCAACCTCTTCAGCCACAAGATTTGGTATAATTTCGTCGAATGTTGGTAGAGGATCTCTATAAAGGATGTTTGTGATGAGGGGCTTCCCCTTTTCTTCACTCCTCAAGCCATTGAGGGCTGTTTGGACGATGTCTTCCTCTTCTATCTTGCATCCAACTGATGCTAGTTGATCTCGAAGCTCCTTAATCCTCAATGTATACTCACTAATGCTTTGGTTTGAGCTTTTCTTCATGTTGTTGAGCTCGTTCTTGAGTTGCATCCTCCGAGACCTTGTTGAGGTAGCATACACCTTCTCCAATGCTTCCCAAACTTCTTTGGCTGTTTCTAAGCTTTGCACATGACCAATCATAGTGTTAGAAATAACTTGTGAGATGAGGAACATCACCCTTCGATTCCTCTCTTCCCAATCAGCAAATTGTCTCCTTTGTGCCGGAGTAATGTTGGGATCTTCAAGGTCTACCGGTTGTGGATCATCTCCACTAACTAAACCCCATAAACCTTTACCTTTAAGGTAATTTATCATTCTATACCTCCAAGACTGAAAATTGTCTTTGTCTAACTTCTCAACTTGTTGTCCTAAATCAGCCATTGAAAACTTCCAAGATTGAAGTTTACCTCAAGTATGTTGTGGCGCTCTCTCTTGAATTCACGAAGCTCCCCCTTGATTTGTAGCTTTCCCTTTGCTTCAGTTTAGTTCCAATGCTTTGCCTCTTCAAACTCCAAGGCTCTGATACCAAATGTTGGAGAATTCCTCTCCTAATCGCAGCGGAAAGTGTAGAAGACCTTCTCAGGATGAAGACTCTTGCCAACAGCAGATCCTTCAAATGAAAACTGGTACCAACTGAAATATCCAATGAACTTGAAACTTTGGTCACTCAAACTAGACACCTAGAGCTTTCAAATGAGATATCAAACTTTCAATTTGAAGTAGATTTGAGTTGTCAACTATTTGATTCAAAATAGACTACATGTCCACTCAGTTAGGCTGAAAACTGGACTTCACTAAAACCTGAATAACTCAGAGAGCATAAAGAATTTCATAAAACTGTTCTAGACAGAGGAAGTACTCAAGATAAGCTTTCCAACGAATGTTTAAACACTAAATTTGGATACATATGTTGAGAGATATGACTCTCACAAGTAGACTACCCAAAAATGGGTGTGCGGCTAGACACAGCTAAAAACTGGACTTCACTAGAACCTGAATAACTCAGAGAGCATAAAGAGTTTCATAAAACTGTTCTAGACAGAGGAAGTACTCAAGATAAGCTTTCCAACGAATGTTTAAACACTAAATTTGGATACATATGATGAGAGATATGACTCTCACAAGTAGACTACCCAAAAATGGGTGTGCGGCTGGACACACTCTATGAGAGTGAACTGAACGAAATGACTCAAACCAAATGAAGTAGATACAAGGGGGCTTCCACGCCTTCTTGCTCTCTCATTGAGTGTCCTCCCTTGCTTCTTTTATAGCCAAGTGACCAAAAACTCTCATGATGAGTTTGAGAGCTCTTCTCCATCATTTCTCTACTACTTTGGACAGCCACTCCTCTTACAATTCAGATTTTGGATTTGATTCTCTTTTGAATGATTCTCTTTTGGCCTCCACTACTTGCTGAAGTAAATGCTTCTATTTTTCATTTTTGTATTTTCCTTCTACTTGAAGAAAATCCTTTTTGCAAAAATATATACGAGCTTACTTCTTTATTTTTAACAAGTTTGTGGTGATAGATCGACATAATCATACAGTGAACGTCCATTGGAAGAGCTGCTCATTTATGACCCACATATGCATAGATGTTGTGTGATAGTTGACCATGCATTGAGAAATACAAAATGAAAAAAAAAAAACAAAAGAACGTTATATGTACATTGATGTAAGAAAAATCCAGTGCAGAGAGAGAGAGAGTAATCCTTCGACCAAGCAATAACATGATACCTGAGAGTAAAAAAACACAGTAGGCAATCACCTTTTTGTTTTTCTTTTGGAGCAAAGACAAAGAAGATTAATATTAATACAAAGCTACCACAAGATGTAGAGCCAGTAGGCACCCAACAAATAGGTTATAACATATCCTAAAAAAGGGTGAGAATCATAGTTAAGCTAACATTAAAATATAAAGCTAACAAATTATTTCTCCACAAATTTGGCTTAATGCCACACAGGTAGTCATACATTCTGAAGTTGTCTTGATCAGCATCTCTTAGAGAGTTAATACAAAGCTTAACCATCTTCTCCATCTCTTTAATCCAAGAGTATGAAAATTCCTTGCTACTAGACTTCAAAAAATCCTCTAATTACGACTTCTCCAAATATTCCACATATTTTGGGACCTCCGGAGCTTCCACAGAGTGAGATCCATTCTGCCACATGATCGCAACAGTATCTCATTAACTCCAAGTTAAGACACTCGAAAGACGCTACAAGTACATTTCAGCAAGGACCAAAATCTTTAGCATCTCAACATTGTATAAAAACATGGGAAAGATGCTCCTCTTTATCAAAAAATGTGCAATTCCTTGTACAAATGTTACTCTTATTTGCTTTGATAGAAGTCCAAATGTCATTGTGTATAATCAACCATTGCAATGTTGAATGTTTTATTGATATTGGAAAAGCCCAAATGCATTTGAATCTATACTTCCATTGAGCTGGAGTCCATTGAATCCTCTAGCTAATATTGAGTTTGTTCACTAGCTTGGTATTAGAAGTATGAAGCTTTTCAAATTAAAGATACATATTTGTACCCATTCTTCGCAAATCAAAGTGCTTTTTTAGAGAATATTTGTCTAGCCATTTTTGGAGCATTTTTTTCTTGTCAATGAGCAATTTCTTGTAAGCAACGGAAAGCCCAATAAAGTTCATTAAATAATCATCATGGATCACTTCCTCATTATTTCACAGACTCATCCTCCAGCTCTCAAAACCAAGTTTTCAACATTTTATTCCTATGATACTTAAGTTGCCCTTAGCCCAGTAGTTAACCCAACATTTCCACATGGAATCATATAGGAAAAATCTATAGTTATTATAATCCAAAGTAAACCATTGTTTCACCTACATCCAAGTTTTCCACATCTTGTCCACTAGTTTACTTCTTGAAGGCACAAATTTGTGAGGATAAATAATGATATCCCATAGACTGTTATTATTCCAAGACTTTTAATCTTTTTTAGAAAAAACATATGATAATTTCTCTCAATCAAGCAAGCCCAAAAGTCAAGAGAATTGCAAGCTCTCATAATACACTTGGCACACATATTCTTATCCATTCTAGTAGGGCAAACAATACCCAAAGCACCATGCTCTTTTTTCAAACAACAAGTTTCCCAAGATACTTTCATACTTTTTATACTGTTAAAACTATCTTGCCATAGGAACCTTCTAGCTAAGGAGATAATCTGCATCATGTGCTTCTTTTTAGGAAGCCAACAAGAGGAAAAATATGTGAGAGAAGGCAATACATAGTGATTTAGAACAAACACTCTATGAGTCAAATTCCCATCATGGAGATTCATCCATTTAAAAATTTTATTTCAAAATTTATTCATAACCTAGTCCCACCTTTGGTCAAAGGAGTTGTTGAACCCCATAGGAATCCCCAAGTCTAACCACAACCCCTTCTTGATTGATTTCACATCCAAAATGAGTAATGCAATCAGGGACAATGTTTTTGGAAGACTTGAAGTAGGTTTCTTTATGGTTCACTTTTGATCCACTAGCAAGGCAAAAAACATGAAGACAATTCAAAAAGTTCTCAAAAAATCGATCCTCAACTAAAGTGATCATATTAGTGTCATCAACAAACATTTTAGGCCAATCTAAGGCAAGGAGTTAGGGATTTCTATCCCTTGAATAGTGTCATTACTAATTAAATATTTGATAAGCCACCCCAAGGCATCACTTGCTATGGCAAACTACAAGGGGGCAAGAGGAAGAACTTGTCTAATGGATCTATGGATTCTAAAAGGAGTAGATATTTGAACATTCATGGTAACTATAGAATGAACATTGTCAAAGAGGATACTAACAAACTTGATGAACTTTCTGCCAACTGCTAGGTCATGAAGAGAGCGGAGAATGAAATTACATCCCATTCTATCATAGACCTTATCAAAGTCCACTTTGAAGAAACAAAAATCTGGCTTTGTCTCATTAGCATAATCCATACCTTCCCAACAATAAATGATAGCCTCTAAGATAAATCTTCCTTTTATAAACCTTTTTGCTTAGGAAGGATAATTCTATCCATAATGGGACTAAGTCTTCTATCGAGGGGAAGAAAAAGTTGTATATAAAGAAGTAAGACAAGAAATTATTCTCTAATTGTTAATGTCATCCTTGGGTCCTTTTTATGATAGAGAACAACATGAAATGCATCTCCAACGTCATGAAGACTCAATCATAACTTGTTTCCATGGTAATGGAAATAGTTTTGCAATATTCAAGGCCAAAACACTGCAGTAATGTGTCAATGTGTTTTTTTACACAAAATTATTTCCCTGTCAACTTGCATAAAGTGAATGCCTAAATAATGATGCAAATGCCCCAAATTTGACATATTAAAAGAGACATGAAAATCAGCCTTAAATTGAGCAATATGCTTCTCATTAGGACCAGAGAGCAACATATCATCAACACATACAACAATGATTAAAAGCACATCATCTGCATGCTTAAGATATAAGGTGCTCTCAATCTCACGTTTCTCAAATTCATCTATTAGGAAGTAGGCATGCATCTTTTCATACCAACCACATGGTTCTTGTTCAATCTAATGGAAGAATTAAGAACTTCCATATGTAACCTTGAAGCATAGGTGGCCTCACAAACACTTACAAATCCAATTGATTCTCTAAACGCTTGAGGATTGAACACAAGAGCTTTTGCATACATAAAGCATACTTATGGAGCTTGCAAGTGATTTCACCCAAAATGGGTACTCCTATTGAGAGAACCAATGCCTCCAAGATAAACAAGTTATAGCCTTCAATAGGCATACAAAAATAGACCACTGCTCAGTTTTGGACCTCGTTCTCTCAGAATATGCAGAGATTTAACATGAGCCTTGAGGCAACTTTGGAAGACAAGAATAGATTTCTACAAAACCAAAGATTACAACAGATGAGTATGACATTATAAGTGAACTCTACTCAAAACATAGAGCAATCTATATCATACACAAAAAATTATATTTGTTAGATATGGCTAGACAAATCTACTTAAGTCACTCTAAGTAAGCAAGAAGGGGGCTTGATTAGCTTAGAGGCCTACTAGCTTGTTTCCCAAACCGTAAAAGAACACTCAAACACGTGGGGATCTACAATTTAAAGTACATCGTGAGTTCATATAGATTTGAAAAGATTTCCTATAAGCTAGGAATGATTTTCCTAAATTATAGGCTTTCATGAAACCTAAGTCATTAGGGGAGAAAATGAACCCTACATGGGCCTTTTAGATTAAGGAGTGATTAGGAATGGACCAAGGAGAGGAAAGTGGTGGCCATAGTCTAGTACCTTAATCACATAGGCTAGGGGTAGGCTTCCCTTTTTATTGTGTATGTTGGTGCAAATCACAAGCCTACACATTTGGCTTGAAGTTCATAAATGCATGAAGATCCATGGAAACCATTGCTAGGAGAACTTTATCTTTTTACACTTGTAAAAGTCATTAGTTTGACTTAAGAAAATATTTTGTAATCACCTACCAAAAACTTGTGGATTTGTTAGTTAGAAAAGCATCTACCTCATTGAGGGAATATTTCCTAGATTGAAGGATCACTTTTTAGAGAGAGCCAAAAGTTGAATTCAAATTCAAATTTGAATATAACACTTATAAAAGGTGGCTTGAAAAAGTCGCCTGTAGAGGTCACTTATCCCGAGTATTCCATTGTCATTCTTGTAAGAGTGTGAGGCCTACATTCTATCCTACACTACTCCCCATCATAAGGCCATGATTATCAAGCCTATGATCTTGTACAACATTGTTCATTAATACATTATATCTACATTGTTCATCTATGATCTCTCTGTTATAGTCACTCCTAACTGTTAAATTGTGCTGCTCATATCTCATTCATTTCTCCACCAATTTCAATGATGTATAGCTTCTTGGAATCAGCTCCAAGTTATCTACATGCTGACAAAGTTTGAAGCAAATCCATTTAGCCAATTTGGAGAAAAATGCATCGAGGCACTCATTGGTCAAACTCTACAAAGGTCCTAAAGAATCAGGGGTAATGATTAATTTGTTAAATTGATTGCTCTATGTATAGTGGATCATTTCAAGTGATTTCACTTGGAATCATTAGCTTAATAAGCTAATTAGATACCTCTATAAGTAATTTTTCCAATTCCTACTGTACTAGTAGCACTGAGCATTAGAAGCAGCAGGTGTATGATACAAAATAGAAGGTATTCATTCACTCTTCTATTTAGAAGTAGTCTGTTTTGATTCAATCTTTTCATACATCATTTCCAAAGTACATAGGCACATTGGAAAGCGAAGAGGGCCCACATATCAACTTTGAAGTCACAAAGGGCTGGTACTAAGGAGGATTTGGTGGTACCTACTCATCACTTGGAGTGTTCATCCATCTATCCCAACAGTGGTATCAGAGCAAAGCTAAGGTAAAAATGGGAGATGGTTTTCCTTCTTTCATTGATAAATTGGACAAGAACAACTATCAGGCATGGTCTCTGAGGATAAAGACATACTTACAAGGAAGGAGCCTCTATGGATACATCTTAGGAGATGAGGAGATGCCCATATTCAGAAGCAAAGGACAACCTACAAGAGAGGAGCATGAAAGACTCAACACATGGTGTGCCAAGGATGCATTAGCAAGGTCCTGCTTACTTAACTCAATCTTTGATTTTCTTCTTCCACATATTAAGAACTGTAAGACATCACAAGAGACTTGGGAAACGTTTTCTTCTTATTTCTCTTCCAACACAAGGGCCAGGAAGAATCAATTGTGGATTGAATTCACCACTCAAAGAAAGCAACCTAAGCAAGCTATCTCAGAGTATGTGGCCAAAGTCAAAGATGTCGCAGATCAATTGGCAAGCATAGGAGAAGAAATTGAAGAGGATCAGATTGTAAGGCAAGTAATCAATGGTGTTAAAGCTGATGAGAAATGGGAGAGCTTCACAACTGCCATGGACTTGTACATGGACATGTAGATTCGAGACCTTACCACACTCATGGGGCAACTATATACCCATGAAGCCAAGCTCAACAGGAATGTAGATTCATCAAGAGGTAATAGCTCTTCTGCCCTATACACTGATAAGAATAATTCTAAAGAGAAAGGGAAGAAGAAGACGGTAGAAGATGAACGAACTACCTCCCAAGCCAACTATGTAGGGAGAGTTAGAACATCAAGAGGAAGGGGCAAAGGAGGTAAGCAAGGTAGGGGGAGACCTTATAACTCCTCACCATGCAATATTTGTGGTTTATCAAATCATACTACAGATGAGTGTTTCAGGAACTTCAAGAATCAAAGAGGAACTTGAGGATACAAGGAACATTGAACTTTATAATTATAAAGATCAAACATTATCAGAGCTTGAAATTTGGCATAAAGTATTAGGGCATGTAGGTGAAAGAACCTTGAAACAAATATGCAGGGATCAATGTGTGTTTGGGATACCTAATGTTACCAAGCAACACATGATTTATAAATGTGGTGCTTGTCAGTTTGGAAAGTCTCACAGGTTAACATGCATGAGGATTACCTAGAACTTGTTCATACAGATGTATGGGGACCAAGCAAGGATCCCTCAATCTCTGGATCAAGGTATTATGTATCTTTCATTGATGATTACAGTAGGTGGACTGTATTGTACTTTATGAAGCACAAAGATGAAGTATTCAGTTGTTTTAAAAAGTATCTTGCACTTGTTGAAAATCAAACAAGGAGAAACCTAAAAAGATTAATGCCAGATGGAGGAGGTGAGTACTTCTCAAATGATTTTGATGCATTCTTACAGGATAGAGAAATCAAGAGAGAAATTAACACAAGGTATGCCCCTGAGCAAAATGGGGTAGCGGAAAGGAGAAATAGATTAATTGTTGAGACAGCTAGGTCAATGTTAAATGAGAAAAATTTACCTAACTACTTATGGGCAGAGAGTGTATCTACTGCCACTTATCTTGTAAATAGGTTGCCATCCAAATCACTTGATGGGATGACCCCATATGAAGCACGGCATGGTAGAAGACCTTCACTTGATCATTGCAAGATATTTGGATGTGTAGCATATGTGCATATCTCTTCTCAGATAAGATGTAAGCTAGACCCTAAGGTAGAGAAGTGCATATTCATAGGGTATGATCTAAATCAGAAAGGATATAGGTTCTACAATCCTTCAAACAAGGGATTCATGGTCAGTAGAGACATTGTCTTTGATGAGAATGATTCTTGGTTTGATAATGAATGCAGGAAAGTAAAACTACCTTATGACTTGGAAGAGGAGTTTCCAAACCTCACTAAGGAGGAGCCTATTCGAAATGGAGACATCAATTCAGATGATGAGGATATCATCAATCTTGAAGAGTTCAAGGCATGGAAGTCCTAGGGCAAACTCAAGATGAAGAAATTGGAGGATATATCTGAATCATCCAACCAAGCAATCAGAAGATCACAAAGGGAGAGCAAGAAGCCAATGAGATATGGGTATGACACTTCCCTTGTTACTAAGCACTCTATTTATCTTGCAAAAGATTTTTCAATTGAAGAACCAGCATCATATGAAGAAGCCAAGACCAAGGCAGAATGGAAGGAAGCAATCGATGAAGAAATTGAGGCACTCAAGGAGAGTGATACTTGGGAACTAGTACCAAAGAAGGAGTCTATGAAGGTAATTGGATCTAGATGGATCTATAAGATCAAAAGGAAGTCTGATGGATCAATAAGCAGGTACAAAGCTAGACTTGTGGCTAAGGGTTTTGCACAAACCCAAGGAATTGATTATGAAGAAACTTTCTCACTTGTGGCCAAAATGCCAACCATCAGGGTATTGGTAAGTGTGGCTACATCAAAGAATTGGAACATGTATTAGTTGGATGTAAAAAATGTGTTTCTAAATGGATAGATTTCAGAGGAGGTGTACATGTCACAACATCCTGGCTATGAGGACCCAAACAAGGTAACATATGTATGCAAATTGAACAAAGCTCTTGATGGATTGAAACAGGCACCTAGGGCATGGAACCATAGGTTGACTACATACCTTCAGGATCAAGGTTTTATCATGAGTAAAGCAGATACTTCTCTATTCATCAAGAGAAGTAATTGAGAGGTAATATACCTATGTGTATATGTTGATGATATCATACTTACAGGTAATGATGCTAATGGCATCAAACAGATCAAAAACCAGATGATGAAGGAGTTCAAAATTAGTGACCTTGGATCACTAAAATATTTTCTTGGACTTGAGTTAGTCTATACTAACTCTGGAATTTACATTACTCAGAGGAAGTATATACAGGATATGTTGAAGAAGTTTCATTTGTAGGATGCCAAAGTTGCAAGTACTCCAATGGAGGTAAACCTAAAACTAAGTGCTCATGAAGGTGATGTAATTGAGTATATTGTAGGTTACCAAAGCATACTAGGAAGCTTTAATTATGCTACCTTGACAAGAATTGACATTGCTTATGGAGTAAGTGTGCTAAGTCAGTTTATGCACAAGCCTAGGGCACCTCACTTGGAGGCTCCCAAAGGGATCTTGAAGTACATTAAGGGTACTCAACATCATGGTTTGTATTTCCCTTATACATCAGACTTGGACATTAAGATCTATTCAAATGCAGATTGGGCAGGATGCAAAGATGATAGTTGAAGTACCTCACGATACTTATCCTTTGCAGGTGATAAGCCAATATCATGGTCATCAAAGAAGCAACCTACTGTTGTTTTATCTTCTATAGAGGCATAGTATAGAGGATTGGCCAATGCTACTCAAGAGGCAATATGGATCAGATTTCTGTATACAGAATTGGGTTTACACACTACATCTCCAATGATTTTTAGGGATAATACAAGTTCATTACATCTTGCAGCTAATCCTATTTATCATGCTAGGACCAAGCATATAGAGGTCCACTATCATTATGTGAGAGAGAAGCTATTGAGCGAGGATATTCAGTTGGCATATGTATCAACTAATATGCAATGTGCATACTTGTTGACTAAAGCATTAGATGGTACAAAACTTTGAAGGTTCAAATCAATGATTGGATTGCAGGATATTCATGAAGATTGAAAGTGATGACCAATCCTAAATGTTTGGCTTGAGGTGGAGCTGTTGGTGCAAATCACAAGCCTACACATTTGGCTTAAAGTTCATAAACACATGAAGCTTCATGGAAACCATTGCTACGAGAACTTTATCTTTTTACACTTGTAAAAGTCATTAGTTTGACTTAAGAGAATATTTTGTAATCACCTACCAAAAACTTGTGGATTTGTTAGTTAGAAAAGCATCTATCTCATTGAGGGAATATTTCCTAGATTGAAGCATCTCTTTTTAGCGAGAGCCAAAAGTTGAATTCAAATTCAAATTTGAATATAACACTTATAACAGGTGGCTTGAAAAAGCCACGTGTAGAGGTCACTTATCTCGAGTATTCCATTGTCATTCTTGTAAGAGTGTGAGGCCTACATTGTAGCCTACACTACTCTCCATCATAAGGCTATGATTATCAAGCCTATGATCTTGTACAACACTGTTCATTAATACATTATATCTACATTGTTCATCTATGATCTCTCTGTTATAGTCACTCCTAACTGTTAACTTGTGCTGCTCATATCGCACTCATTTCTCCACCAATTTCAATGATCTATAGCTTGTTGGAATCATCTCCAAGTTATCTACGTGTTGAAAAAGTTTGAAGAAAATCCATTTAGCCAATTTGGAGAAAAGCGCATCGAAGCACTCACTAGTAAAACTCTACAGAGGTCTTAAAAAATCGGGGGTAATGATTAATTTGTTAAATTGATTGCTCTATGTATAGTGGATCATTTCAAGTGATTTCACTTGGAATCCTTAGCTTACTAAGCTAATTAGATACCTCTAAAAGTAATTTTTCCAATTCCTACTGTACTGGTAGCGTTGAGCATTAGAAGCAACAGGTGTATGATAAAAAATAGAAGGTTTTCATTCATCCTTCTATTTAGAAGTAGTCTGTTTTGATTCAATATTTTCATACATCATTTCCAAAGTATATAGGCATTTTTTATGGTGTCATTGGAAAGCTAAGAGGGCCCACATATCAACTCTTAAGTCACAAAGGGCTGGTACTAAGCAGGATTTGGGAGTACCTACTCATCACTTGGAGTGTCCATCCATCTATCCCAACAGTGTCATCAAACATGGAGAAACCAATTAGAAGTCATGGGTCTGCTTTTAGAATGGATTTGAAAAGCTCAAAAATCATGTAGAGTCCTTGGATTACCTCATACATCCAAAGGTTAAGATGAAATAGCAAACATCAAGGGAATTTTGATCTTGGACCCTTGGATTGGCTTGAGAAGAAGGGGCTAAGATCATATCTATGATGAGAAAATGTGCCAAACCTCATGCACCATTGGAAGCGACTCATGAATCAGATGGATTTCTTTGAATTCTGATAAAAAATGGTGCTTGCATGGAATTTGGATCTAGACAAGATCTGATGGATGCTATGGCTCCACTTGAAGGAGAAGGTGTGTTTTCATATTAACCATCAGATTTGCTTCCTCATCCAATGGTTGGTGTCGATTTCTAAACTTAATTCAGCCCCATTTGCAGTGAATCATAAGATTCATGATGATCTAATGGCCAAAATCTTTGGAGAGAGGGTGCAACAACTTGTCCCACACTCCCATGAATTCTAACATAGTGTCTCTCTAACTTTCCATGTTTTTTAAGATGATCCATTGATTGAAACAATCTAAAGGCTATGGATGCTCACATATGAGGATTCAAAATAAACACATTCTTCAAAGAGTATTTTATTCCACAATACCACTAGTGGTTTTCTTGCCCTCTAAATATCATGTGTTAAGCTCTTTAATTCCCAAAGATTAGGGATCCTTACAAGGCCCATGCAAGGTCCATTTTTTCCCTTAATGTGTGATTGATGATTTATGCCTATTGTGAGTGGGATTTCAAATTCAAATTTGAAGTCTATTTCTCGTGATTGATGCCTTGCTTCACGTATTTGAAAGTGGCATTCATCCAATGGTCCATTTATGTATTAAGGTTGAAGCTTGAATTTCAACACTCCTCCTCAAGCTTCAAGCTTCAATTCTTCAACCTAGCTCCAACAATCCAATGCCTTTCTTGACCCTTGTAAGTTTCATCAAGTCCAAATTTTTGGTAAACATGTCAACACACTAGTCCTTGGTACTTATATGGTACACTTGAACTTCCTTGGCTAGCACCTTCTCTTTGATGCAGTGACAGTGTACCTCTATGTCTTTGCTCCTAGCATGGAACATAGGATTCAAAGATAAGTACACACACTCATGTTGTCACACATGATTGGAAATTGATTAACCTGCAAACTTAATTCAATTGTTAGATTCTTGAGCCACATAAACTCATAAGTCATTTGAGCTAAAACCCTATATTTAGCTTCAGTGGATGGTAGAGCAATTGTGGGTTGCTTCTTTGAGATCCAAGAGATGACCTTCTTTCCAAGCATCATTGCATATCCACTTGTACTTTTCTTATCTTCTTTGGATCTAGCCCAATCATCATCTGTATATGCTTTTACTTGCAATTCATCTTCAAAAGGATATAATATACAATCATTGAGTGTGCCTTTGAGATATCTAAGGACCTTTGGCTATAAGTAAATGTGGAACCCCAGGTGAATTCATATAGCACACCAACTTTGTATGCTAGGGTTGGTCTTGTAATGGTGGCATAGTTCAATGTTCCTACTATAGACCTATGCAAAAGTGGATCATGTACTTCAATATCTTCAATTGAAGTCAATTTTATATATATCTCCATAGGTTTTCTCAATTTCTTGCATCATATAAGTCCATACTTCTTCAAAACATCTAAAATATACTTTCTTTGCATAAGCCAAATACAATTTTCCTTGTGTATAACTTCAATACCTAGAATATACTTAGATATTCAAGGTATGAGATCTTGAAATCCATTCCAACCTTCTCTTTGATGTCCTTGATATCTTCTTCATGATCACCTGTAACAATTAGGCCATCTACATATACACATAAGTAGACAGATGATTCACCTTCCTTCTTGTAGAACAATGATGGATTGACCTTGATTTGATGGTATCAACAACTGTTCAAATAGTCACAAGTCTTTGATTCCTTTCTCTTGGGGCTTGCTTGAGACCATACAATGGTTTTTTCAACCTGCAAACATAACCATCCCTGGATTTCTTGTTGATGTGTAAAACACCACAAGAAATGAATTAATGTGACACTAGAACACCTCTATGGTCACCATTAACTCATTGCCACTCCAAAATTTGAGAAATGATAGCCGAAACCAAGAACTTTGCTTCTTCATATTTTTCTAGTCACTAAAAGGACATACCTTTCGTATTTTGCTAATTTCTCTTATCTGCAATATTATTTCTCCAAGATGTTTTATAGGCTGAAACTAGAAGAGTAGAGCTTTCCAACAAGCTATCATATGCATGAAACGGATCTCTAGAACTCAAGTTATGGCCCTCACAAGATGACCCTGTATGACCTTCCAAAACTGGAAATTTTACCTGTTTTAGTAAATTTCGTTGTCTAAAAATAAAAATTCGATGCCTAGCATCGACTTGCAACCAAAAGTCGATGCCGGGTATCGACTTTGAGCTTTTTCAGCCACTTTTTCAGTACCAGAATTAGCCTCTTTACACACACATGAAGAAGACCACTTATATGTGGAAAGTCGATGTCAGGCATCGACTTTATGCTGAAACTCGATGCCAGGCATCGAGTTGCTCCACAAACCTCATGATTTTAAGAAGCTTCATCAGTAGATAAAAGTCAGATATGAGGATAAGGACTTATCAGCTAGGATTCGATGCCAGGCATCGACTTCTCGCATAAAACTCAACCTTTCAACATACATTCGATGCCAGGCATCGACTTGCTTGGAAAACTTCAACCTTTCAAATTATTACACAGAAGACAAACACTGGAGATAGAGGAAGAAGACTTATACATAGAACTTTAACTAGTTCTTGTCATAGCTATGAAAACTCAGAAATACACAGGTTCTTTCTCACGCAGAGAAGCCCGACTATTCTTAGTCATACAAATTGAGTTCTAACTCACTCTATCATTGTCTTCCCCCTTTGCGTCAGTTGATACAAACTAACTTATATAGATTTTCTTATTCTCGTGATTTTTAAAAAACTTCTTGAACTAAAGTGAACTAACTTTACAAATATAATACACTTGTGAATTCGTCCCTTCACATAGGCATGTGGTTTTTTTCCTAAGATTTGACCTTCAAATATATGTCCAATTAGTGATTGTTTCTCCAACAGCTCCCCCTCAATCACTATTTGACATTCTTTGTTTCTTCATATCATCTTCTTTTCTTTTACTCCTGCCATGCTTTTAAATCTGTTGGTCTTCACACCATCCAAGCTCTTTGTCATTATGTCTGCTATCTGATCTTTTGTAGAAATGTACTCCACTTCAATCTCCTTCTCCATTACCTTTTCTCTCAGAAAATGATACTGTATCTCTATGTGCTTTATCTTTGCATGAAAAACTGGATTTGCTGCAAGATAAAGTATTATCTCCATGTATTGTAGGTGTACCTTGATCAATACCCAAGCTTTTGAACAATGTCTGCATCCATATGACCTCCTTAGCTGCTTCCACAAGTCCTTTGTACTCAGCTTCAGTTGATGATAATGCTACTGTATGTTGTTTCTTTGAACACCAACTTACAAGCTTATCACCAATGTATATCATGTAGCCATGAGTTGATCTTCTGTCATCCTGGTTACCTACCCAGTCTGAGTCACTATAGGCTCTCAACTTCAAATCTGATGTAAAAGGATAATATAATCCTTCCTTTATAGTTCCTTTGATATATCTGAGAACTCTTTGACCTGCAATCCAATGTGGGGCCTTTGGACAATGCATGAACTGTGATAAAACTCCCACTGCATAACTAAGATCAGGTCTTGTTAGTGTAGCATAAATCAAACTACCCACAAGAGATTGATACTTCCTCATATCTTTGTATTCTGCACCATCATATTTACTGAGCTTGTGATTAACTTCAAGTGGAGCTGAAGCTTCTCTGCAATTTTCCATATCAAACTTCTTCAATAGATTCAGAAGATACCTTTCTTGTGATACATATATGCCATGATCTGTATAAGTGACTTCCATTCCAAGAAATTATGACAACTTTCCTAGATCACTGACCTTGAATTCTTTTTCAAGTAATCTCTTTACCTCCTTGATTCCTTCATCTGAAGGACATGTGATTATAATGTCATCTACATAAATACAAATGTAGATTGTACCTTCCTCTGTTCTTTTGATAAGTAGACTTGGATCTGCTTTTGAACTTTGATATCCAAGGTCATTCAGATACTTCACCAGTCTATAGTTCCATGCTCTTGGAGCTTGCTTCAATCAATAGAGTGCTCTTCTCAACCTGCAAACAAAATTTGGATACCTGGAATCTATAAACCCTTGAGGTTGTTCCATGTATACCTCATCTGATATGTATCCATTCAAGAATGCATTCTTTATATCCAATTGACTTAGGGTCCATCCTTTTGAAGCTACAATAGCAATTATTGACATCTGAGCTATAGGACTAAATGTCTCATCATAACCTATGCCATAAGTTTAGGCATAGCCTTTCACCACTAGTCTAGCTTTGTATCTGGTTATACTTCCATCTGCAAGCTTCTTCACTTTATAAACCGATTTATTTCCAATTACTTTCTTACCATTTGGTTTAGGAACAAGTTCCCATGTCTTGTTCTCCTCTAGTGCATTGAACTCTTCCTTCATTGCTTCTTCCCATTGTTTCTTACCTTTAGCTTCATCATAGTTCTGAGGTTCTTCATCATCTTTGACCATATATGCATAGTTCTTCTGAGTTATGTAAGAAGTATCATAAGAATACCTTTCTGGTTGCCTTCTAGTCATGCTTGACCTTCTTGGTTCACATTCTTCATATGTGTCCGGATACAACTCTTCATCAAATATAGGAGCTTCTTCATTCCTTCTTGTTAATCCACTTTTGGATGTACTTGCTTGCATATAGTCTTCATCTCTATTCACCTGCACAATTGATTTTCCTTTCTCACATCTTCTTACCTCTTCTTCAAATTCTTCAGCTGTATGACTTTGATCTGCATACCAACTTTTTTGTTCATCAAATGTAACATCTCTAGAAAAAATAAATTGTTTTGTTAGAGGATTCCACAATCTGTAACCCGTCTGCTTTTCATCATAACCAATGAACACATATTTTTCTGCCTTTGGTTCAAGTTTATGTCTTAGTTGTGATGGCACATAAGCATATGCAGTTGATCCAAACACTTTACAATGATCTAGTGTTGGTTTCTTACCCCACCAAGCTTCATATGGAGTCATTCCATTTAGAGCTGCACATGGTAATCTATTCACAAGATATGTAGCTGTATTTATAGCCTCAGCCCAAAGATAATTTGGGCAATTCTTCTCCTTTAGCATAGCTCGAGCAAACTCAACCAAAGTCCTGTTCCTTCTTTCTGCTACACCATTTTGTTGTGGTGTATACCTGCAAGTTATTTCTCTCTTAATACCTGCATTCCAAAGATAATCATTGAACTCTTGGGAGAAGTACTCTCCCCCTCCATCAGACCTTAGTCTCTTAAGCTTTTGACCTGTGACTCTCTCTGCATGCATGAAAATGCTTGAAAGCTCCAAACACTTCTGATCTTTCCTTCAAAACATATAAAGTTATCCATCTTGTAGCATCATCAATGAAAAGAACATAATACCTTGAGCCACTGATAGATCCTTCTTTTGTTCGTCCCCATACATCTGTATGAATGAGCTCTAGTAATCCATCATGTTTGAATCCTTTCTTTTGAAATGGTAACCTGTGTGCTTTTCCCATTTGACATGCTTCACATTTATAAACCATATGTTGACTTTGCACATTTGGTAATCCTAGTACAGACTGATTAGCAACCATAGCTTTAATTCCTCTTTCATTGAAATGACCTAATCATTTATGCCAGAGATCAAGTTCTGTAATCACTCCTTCACCATGTGTGAGCAAAGCTTGACCAATGTTCCCTTGTACTCTTAAAGTAAAGAGTCTACCTTCTTTCTTCCCAGAGACAATCTGATTATATCCATTCTCGGGATCTTCAACAAATACTCCTTCATTTGTAAACCTGACTTGAAAACCTTTTTCAACTATCTGCCCCACACTAATCAAGTTTTTAGGTATTGTAGGAACATACAAAACATTGGTTAGCAAATCTGCTCCACTCTTGCATTTCACTTTTCCAATTGAATGTACACTATGTCTTGTATTATCACCTGTTTGAACACTATGACTAGAAATGCTTTTTTCCAATTCTGACATCAATTCTATGTTTCCTTACAGATGATTAGAACATCCAGAGTCAATGTAAAATACCTTTAGATCTTCTTTATCTGATGTGCTGATTGAATTCATCATCAATGATGTATGACTTTCATTATGTGTGTCATTTGCATAGTTGTAGTAGGTGGTGTTGTAGGATTGATTCTGTCCCCAACTTCTTCCTCCACCTCTACCATAGCCTCCTCTTTGACTTTGTCTACCTCTTTGAAAATTACTTTGATATCTTCCACCTCGACCTCTGTTATTGTTGTTTTGATTCTGATTTGATCCTTCTTGATTGTGCCAACAATCATGAGCCAAATGATTACTCAATCCATAGATCCAGCAAGCCTTCTTATTGTTATTTTGATTACCTCTTCCTCTTCCAAAACCTCTTGGTCTTCCTCTGCCAGTGCCTTTACCTCTTGCATAATAAACTTGAGAACTTGACTCTTCTTCATCCTTTGCTTTACCTTTATCTCCTTCCTTCTTGTTCTTCATGTACATTGTAGAACTTTCTCCTTTATCTCCATCTCCCTTCAAGTCTTGCTCATATGTGAGCATCAAACCAAGTAACTGGTCCAAATCTGGAACATAATGATTTAATGAAAGTTCTGTTGATAAGACAAAAGGTTTCCACCTTTCATCCCCTCTCAAACCTGTAAGTAATTGAGCAATCAACTTGTGATCCTCAATATCTTCATCTATGGATCCAAGACTATCTGCAAGATCCTTCATCTTAGTGACATAATCACTAATACTTTGACTTGGCTTTTTCTTGAATGTTGTAAACTGTGACCATAGACTTGCTTTCCGTGCTTTAGTAGTGCTTTGGAAATGATACTCCAATGCATTCCATATATCTTCAGATGATTCCAATCCTCTGATGTGTGGTAGCAAATGATCAGAGATTGTATTGTAGATGTAGGCTTTTGCACTTGCATCCTTCTTCTGCCAATGCTTTAAAGCATCAAGTTCCTCTTTCTTTGGTCGGCTTTCATCTTCAAATACTGGCTTCTCTTCTTCACCTATTACATATACCATGAGATCCTTACTCATAAGTAAGGCTTCCATTCTCATTACCCATGCGGGGTAATTATCTCTATCCTGTTTGTCAATGGACATATGATCTGCCATACTTCTTTCCTTCTCCTACAACCTGTGAGCTCAAAGGATAAAGGATAATACCTTTCGGAGTTCTTTGTGTAGAGGATACTTTTGAAGTAACCTTTTGATGCCTTGTGTCTTCGAAATGCTTCAGCTTTCAACCTTTAATGGAAAACTTTACAAAACTTCTCGTACCTTTGTCGCCTTCTGCTCTCTAGGACCTTTCTGCTCTGATACCACTTGTTGATGTGTAAAACACCACAAGAAATGAATTAATGTGACACAAGAACACCTCTATGGTCACCATTAACTCATTGCCACTCCAAACTTTGAAAAATGATAGCCGAAACCAAGAACTTTGCTTCATCAGATTTTTCTAGTCACTAAAATGACATACCTTCAGTATTTTGCTACTTTCTCTTAGCTCAAATATTATTTCTCCAAGATCTTTTGTAGGCTGAAACTAGAAGAGTAGATCTTTCCAACAAGCTATCATATGCATGAAACGGATCTCTAGAACTCAAATTATGGCCCTCACAAGATGACCCTGTATGACCTTCCAAAACTGGACTTTCCAACAAGCTATCATATGCATGAAACAGATCTCTAGAACTCAAGTTATGGCCCTCACAAGATGACCCTGTATGACCTTCCAAAACTGGAAATTTTACCAGTTTTAGTAAATTTCGTTGTCTAAAAATAAAAATTCGATGCCTAGCATCGACTTGCAACCAAAAGTCGATGCCGGGCATCGACTTTGAGCTTTTTTAGCCACTTTTTTAGAACTAGAATTAGCCTCTTTTACACACACATGAAGAAGACCACTTATATGTGGGAAGTCGATGCCAGGCATCGACTTTATGCTGAAACTCGATGCCAGGCATCGAGTTGCTCCACAAAACTCATGATTTTAAGAAGCTTCATCAGTAGATAAAAGTCAGATATGAAGATAAGGACTTATCAGCTAGGATTCGATGCAAGGCATCGACTTCTCGCATAAAACTCAACCTTTCAACATACATTCGATGCCAGGCATCGACTTGCTTGGAAAACTTCAACCTTTCAAATTATTACACAGAAGACAAACACTGGAGATAGAGGAAGAAGACTTATACATAGAACTTTAACTAGTTCTTGTCATAGCTATGAAAACTCAGAAATACACAGGTGCTTTCTCACGCAGAGAAGCCCGACTATTCTTAGTCATACAAATTGAGTTCTAACTCACTCTATCATTGTCTTCCCCCTTCGCGTCAGTTGATACAAACTAACTTATATAGATTTTCTTATTCTCGTGATTTTTAAAAAAACTTCTAGAACTAAAGTGAACTAACTTTACAAATATAATACACTTGTGAATTTGTCCCTTCACATAGGCATGTGGTTTTTTTCCTAAGATTTGACCTTCAAATATATGTCCAATTAGTGATTGTTCCTCCAATAGATTTGTCTTCAAACCCTAATGATTGGTCCATGTATACAACTTCTCTAGTTCCCCATTCAGAAGTGCATTCTTCACATCAAGTTGATACATCTTCCAATTCTTGCTTGTTGTAATGGAAATGATAATCATGACGGTAGTCATCTTAGCCACAATTCTAAATGTCTTCTCATAATCTATTCCATATATTTCTATAGTAAAAGCAGCCCTATGGTTCAAAGTCCCAGATTCCTATAGGCTATTTTCAAGTCTTATTACATCTAACTTAATCTCTAGAGAAGGATAGGGATAAAACTGCTTACCATAGATGAAATTCAACACAAACTCTGACACTCAATTGACGATGATTCAAACAAAGAATAGCCTAAAGTCTAAGATTTCACTTAAGCACTAATCTATCCGACTTACTAATCCAACTACAAAGACTTAAATTGTAAGGCATCATCCGATTGCTAGGCCGCTATAGGGAAAATTCGTAACATGAAACTCTAATTGTGAGAATACCTTGTAGGAACCTCGAGTTTGTAACTTGTTGCAAGTAAAACTAGAATAATTTCTATAAGAATACCACCTAGTCGGCCATATTAAAGCTATCTTAAGTACAAATAGATGCCTAGATTGCACAAAGTATAAGTACGAAATTGATATTGAAGGAGATAGCAGTGTGGGTTAGTGGAAGTAGAGATTGGCTATAAAAATGCAAAACAAGAATGTAGAGAATGATGAAATTCACTTCAATTAAGGATTTAGAGGAATTCCAAAAGATTTTTTTGGGATCAAGGAGCAAAATTATAGTTTAGGTGTAGCCTAATTGTTTTGTTTTTACTTTGATGATAATTCAAACGTATTCCCTTTTGTAATTTCTAATAATGGAAGTTCTATTTCTCATAGATTGACTCATTCTTTGTGAAACTTTTAAGTTGGGCATAACATATTCTGCATGATTATCCTAGTTAGCTTATTGGAAAAATATTTTTGTTGCAATTCAACATACATGTTAATGTAAATTAGCTCAAATCCAAAAACTTATGTTGATCACAATTAAGGTTGAGCGATGAATACTAAGTGTAGTTTGAATGTTTAGTCTAGTATGGATTATAGTTTACTTTAATCAATTCCCAAAAGTGTCCAACAATGAGGTTCAATTAGTGAAGTAGCAATGTAAATCCCTGAATTACTTTAGTTTGTTTACGAATGAAAGCAAGAAGGAGTTTTATTCGTGAATGTAGGATGAGACTCGTAGCCTTCTTTAAGGTTGTTTATGAATGCTTGTATGAATGAGGTTACAATAGATACATTATAGTGACAATCACAATCTTGTTTCAGTTTGTCATGAACGTGTGCAAGGATGAAGGTATGATAGAGAAGTTGTAGTGATATTCTTATTCCTATTTTATGTTGTTCACGAATAGACTAGATCCAACTTGGCTAGATAAAGTTATAGTGTTAACCACCAATTTTTTCAGTTAATTAGAGAATGTGCTTGAAGTGCAGTTTTGGTAGAAAGATTACAACCTTGATCATTATGGAGCTAAACTAGCAATGATGGCCTCATCATAGCTTGGTTGTTTTTTTTTTTATAGTACATTCATGGGTGCCAAATGATTGATTTTACACAACAATCAATGGGATAAACTAAGTTCATATATTTGAATTTAGCTAGGATGCTCACTTAGTTTGGATAACTTGGCAAAGGGATTTCCATAATTCCTTTAGAGGCAAACAACTGTTCTTGAGGAATGACCAATTCACTAGGAAGTGCTTACACTGTAGAAAACCCTATGGTGAAGGGTCCAATGCAATCAAACATATTAGGACCTCTAGTAGTTTTGTTTGTTCTCCTTAGGTAGCACAGATAGATCTCTTGAGTATTGTGGCACTACCCTTAAGGTATTCCAACCAACACATAAATGGTGACCACAATGGGATCAATGTTTTGAACAAGTTGTAGAAATTAGTAGTAGACAAAAGTAGATAGGAAGACACTAGTGTAAGAACTGGGTGGGAAATTTGATGTCATTTATGAAAATTTTAAGGGAAATTTGATTGCATCCATTGGGAAGAATGAGACCCTAGATCTAAACTCACTACATTGGACTGCTAACAAGGAAACTCTACCCATCTCGAACAACTGGAAGTTACAAGAAAGGGGTAAATGAAGAACTGTGTTGGATAGAGCGTTTGAGATAAATGACCCAAGAGAGTTGACCCTTGACATTTATCCAATCATGGAAATCAATTTTGGGGAAGAGGAGTTATTGCAACGAGTCCTTAGCATATTTGAGACCTTCCCAAATTTGGCCAACTACTTTAAGGATTTTCATGGAGCCTTTACAGTCTTCATGAATCCACGACCAAAGGTGACACAAGATGGGATTAGCCAAAGCTTTTGCGAGGATGTTATGACTACTTTCACACAATAATAGATTGCTAGAGTTGATGTCTATTCTTGCTATCTATCTTGTGTATGAGCTTTATATCTCCTTCATTGAGGAATATAGACAGGGCAACAAGACTAAGGACCTCCCCCAAACCATGGAGAGAAGGTCCACAAGAACATCCTTAAAGGTTATGAATAAATCATTATTAAGGCCACTCAGACTAGAGATTTTTCCTTGAGGAACAACATCGATTACATCTTTGATTTTGCAACCGATAAGTAAGATATCAATCCATTGAGAAATTTCAAGTAGAATTTTCTTGGATCCCACCTTCGCAAGAGAACGTCCACCATGTTTAAGTCCATAGAAAGGATAGAATAAGTAGTTAGAGAGTGAAGAGAATTCCATGCAGTAGTAATTGCGAAGGTGGGAAGGAGATAATGATCAATAATCCATTCTTGATTAAGTTTGGTTTATAGACATTGTAGCTTCTTGGGGATGTTCGCAGATAGAATTTTGCTTTATGGTCATCGTGATCTTTAGAACTACATTTTGCTAAATCTACTTGGAATTGGTCAATAATATCCATTCTAGAGAATTGTGATAGCCCAAGAATGTTAAAGGAGATAATGATCATTTTCTACACGGTTGGTATTTCCATACGGGATTTGGCTTTCTTTTTCTTAGTTTTTCCTTCTTCTTCTTTATTAGTAGCATGAGTGTTGTGTGAAGAGAATTTCTTTCTCATACGGCTTTTCCATGAAATATCCAATAGGAGTTTTCCCTTCATCATTGTAGCTTCTTAGCATACGAATCCGGAATAGTGGAACCAACAATTGAGCTTTCATTGTCTCATTTGTCTTCTTTACTTGTGGCGTAGCCTTCTAAATTATGTTTTTTACTCATGGAATAGTCTTTGGAGTATTATCTTCATTAGAGTCTTCAACTTGAGTAAACCCCCCAAGGTAGTCGAAAGATTGGCCTATTTTTTCGTCTACTCGCTTTCTCATTTTCCTAAGTTTGGAATTTCAGCTTCACCTTCATCAGACACACCTTCTCCAAAAGACCTTTTGGGTCTTCTTACTTGGATGGGGACATTTGAGTTATGTGCCATGGGTTGCTTGATTCTTACTTATTCCATAATTGCTCTTGTTTTCTCTAAGTGGGGTTCCATTTCTTGAAGATTTTTGGCTAAGTCCTTTGCCGTCATAAGAGCTTCACAATCGAAGTCTTCTTGTTTATTTGCTTCCTTTTTCAATTCTATGACCTTGAACCCCACAATAGGAAGCATTGGGATAATTCTTGTAGATGAATTCTTGTTCCAAGATGGTTCATCACCAACATGAATGTTGATAGATGAGAGGAGGTGAGTATTTAGATCTACTTCCATGCAAACTTGTGGGTGCCGCCAAGTGTAAAGCGAGTGAGATCCACCATCGTGTATGAGACCCTCGATTTCGACTTTTATTCCCATTGGTTTGCAAGGTAGGGAGACAATCTCCTTAAGAAAAGTGTAGGGGTGGAAAGGAAAATTGGCAACTTCCATCACGAGAGAGAGCAATGAGAAGTCGCAGCATGCCTGAAGCATCCAAAATCTCCAACGGGAGAGGCTTCGACAACACTCATCCATGAACGACGGAAGAAATGATGCTCATCACGGACGACGGCCACGACCACTCTTCAATTCTCTCTCATAACGGGGCTGTCTTTAGTACATAAAATGAATCGGAGTAAGCATTGTTCCGAGATTGGTCATGCATGCATAGAACTTTTGAATGTCTCTTCCTTTGTCTTGCTTTGCTACAAGAATTTGTTGTTGAGTAATATACGACAAGATTTGATAGTATGGCAAGAAAAGATACTGAAGAATTACTAGTGCTTCAATGGTAAGTACCAGCTTATTGAGCAAAGATGTGAATGAAGACAGTTGGACATGAACATCATCTGTGCATGAATGACTTCATATACAAACAGCATTCACAAGTAGGGTCTGTGTTTTGTTCCTTGATGGTAAAACTTTCATTGATCACCACTTCTGTATGGACAATAAGATCCAGACTTCTACAGCTTGCCAAAATTTCAACCCGGTGAGCATGCTTTTTGAGTAGAACCAAAGTTAGACTCAATGGATTGTTCTGAAGAAAGGGAAAGGAGATACTTTGATCTGCGTCCATCTTTCTTTCCTCTAATCGAAAAGCTTGTGATGTACGGAAAAGTTGAGCTTGTCCTTAGCTCGTAAAGCTTCATAACCAAAATGATTGCAGAGTGTGTATGTGCCCACAGCAACTCTAAAAGTCAACGCTGTATCTCACTTCGTCCTCTGAGGAAAACATCGCTTGATGGGTTCCAATCATGGGCGCAACGATTTATGGCTTCTCCTCGCCTTCTCAGTTCAATAAACATGGTTGCACATTAGGCCGTTAATCTTTTTCCTTGTTTTCTGTGGATTCACGACTCAGAGTAGGAGAAGGATGTCCCGCGTTGGTAGCGTGAAGGAGGAAAGACGGTAGTGCGCCTTCGACCTCTTGAGGATTGTGCGGAGACCCCTTCCCGTGTCGCAATAACGAACTCGTTTGAGTCTCATTTGAACTCAATCTACGATGACCTCTCGCTCTGATCGATCGTGCTTCCGCTTTCAGATCCTTGCTTCTGTACAAGTGTTCTTTCAAGTTTGGTCTGATTGGCCTTCCACAGTAGGCGTATGCTTCTTCAATTCCAGGTAGATTTAGCAGAATGTAGTTTTAAAGATCACGATGACCATAAAGCGGAATTCTATCTGCGAACAGCCTCTGGAATTCTATCTGCGAACACGCACACGCTAGCACGCTAACCCATTCTTGATCACCGGCGTCTCAGCTGTGCTCTCGACTCCAGGGTGGTATCGAAGCTCGGTCATTTTGGGCTTGAGAATGTCTTTCATCTCCGACGGCATTTGTTTGCCAAGCAGAGCCGAGCACTGCTGTGGTACAAAAAGCTCCGATGGGTATGAAAATAGGTGAGTGGCGAGACAGAGCCAGAGGAATTCAACGGGCAGCGATAGGTACTTTTCAAGCACATTCTCTTCAAGGATAGCTGCAAGCCTCCCACAGGTTTCAAAATTGAGCACAAACAAGTCTCAGTATTTTTGAAATAGGTAACCCTTTTTACAGCCTCCTTTTTATGTAGGAGCGCGGCCTTCTCTTCTGCATGCTGAGGGTGCCCTTGAATTCGGGTGAGCGATGCCTGGCAGCCTGAGCGCTTGCGCTCCTCTTGGGCGCCCCAGTCAAAGTCGAAGAATCGGTCAATGCTTACGCCCTAACTCGTCAATTCGTCTTGGTGAAGCCCCTTGTCTCTGTCAAGCTATGAAGCTACCTACCTGTGCATCTGCCTCCGGTAGGCATGGCATGATGTTTTTGCCTTTTTTGATAATGCAAATGGCACCATGTAAGTGGTTATTTGAGGTCAATGGCTGATAAGAAATACCCAATATTCTTTTTTAACATTAGGGAAAAAAATGAACTCTTCTTGGGCCTTTTAGATTAAGGAGTGATTAGTGATGGACCAATGAGAAGAGGATGGTGGTCATAGTATAGTTCCTTAATCACATAGACTAAGCATAGGCTTCCCTTGTTTTTGTGTGGTCAATAGAGAAGAAACCACCAAGAATTTGTGGGTCTGCTTTTTTTAACACTTTTGAAAGTCTTGATAATGACATTAAGAGCCCTTGGATGGGCTCAAAAATCCATAGGACAAGGTTCAATAGCAAAAGTCAAGGCAAGATTACATTTGGGTCCTTGGATTGGTTTGCAATGCATGGATGAGATCTTAGGAACCTCCAAAAAAGCAAATTTTTTTGAGCCCTAGGATTTAGTCTTCAATTCGACAGATCTAATCAAATCTACCAGATCTTGAGTGCCTTAAGTATCATCCATTGGATCTAAAAGAAATCCTATGGCTCTTTTTGATTGTCGCCTTTGGATCTAAGGACATATGGCAACTTATCCTATGCAATCGTATGAGAGGTTGATCCAATGGCTCAAGGATGCTCCCTTCTTGATATCATCCCCAGATGCGCTTTACCATTGGATTTAGCAAGATTTAATGGTCTCGAAATGTGCATAAGGTGTGCAAGATCATGCGTGAGAATCTCCATAGGCCCATGACTTGTTAGACACCCTCTCTCTACCTTTGCATTCAAATTAACTTGAACCATCCAAATTAAGCATCCAAAGGCTAAAAAAGTTTCTCTTTTATAATTCATATATAAATGTACATCAAATAATATTTTATAGGAGAATACCACTAGTGGTTTTCTATGTCCACTTAAACCCCTAGATTAAGCTTTTAAATCCCTAAAAATTAGGAATTCTTACATGGCCCATGTAGGTTTACTTTTTCTCGTGATGAATGGCACATAGGGTTTAAACCAAGAGGACCAAAGCCAACTGATGCTTTTGTGTGGATAGATTTTCCCAATTTGTCGATAGAAAATACGCTTGGGTAGAAAACCTTGGAAAAATAATAAACAAAGCTCTAGGACACAAGTCTAGAGCAGTTATTAACCTAAAATGGGATCCACAAATTATGGTGGAAGTGGATTTGGCCAAAGAGATAAAAACATCCCTAATCATTAAGGACTCATATGGATTCGAATTGCATGAACAAAAGATTATAAACCAAAGTCTTCCTCATGCATGTTTCCCTTGTTACAAATAAGGGAATTTAATAAAGGACTATCCATTGTTGAAACACCAAAGAGAAGAAGAAAAATATGGGCTAGAAAGATGGATAAACCTAACTAAAACATGTTTGGCTTGATGAAAAAGAAAAAGGCTAAAGATTTAATACCTATGTTAATGAAGGACTCATGGGATCATGCTATCAACATTAAGGAGAACTTACAAGAGATCGTGCGATTCTTTACCAATATTTTCTCTAGGTCCCCCAAGGGAGGGGAGGGCATCAAGAGAGCTAGAGCTTTCATTGCTCCTAAAAGGAAAAATATGATTCCTCAAGGCCTTGGCTTCTATCATGGACCTACCCCTCTCTACTAGCAAGGTTAGAGAAACTAGTAGTAAATTGAAACCTTGTAAATCTCTTGGTTTCTATGGTATTGTTCTTAGAGCTTAACGACTTTTTTACTCCCATCATTCTCTTGATTCTGCAAGAAGCTATGAGAGGATGTTCTCTTTGTATTTTTATCAACACTAAAGAGATCAGCTCCCTCCTTGGGCACCCATCAGTACTGTCCTCTCACTATACTACTATTAAGAAGCCCAATCAAGGTAACAATTGTAATCATTCAAGGATACCTCTCATGTGTTTTAGGTGTGGTAAGTATCGGTGTTTCCAAAAAAAATGCCCCTCCCCCAAAAAGATGTTCCTCATTGCAAAATTTGTCAAGATAGCCAAGACTAGTACTCAAGATTGTCTACAAAATGATCCTATTGCAAGTCTGAGTGGATTACGTCTACAAATGATATTTCTAGATCAAGAACCCTATGCATTTTGAGCATGTTGAAACCCCAAAATTGACTCCTAGATCACCTCAATTCGACATATGGAGCTCCCTTTCTGCAAATTTCTTGGACAAGAAAGACCTTGCACACATTAATTTTTGGTCCATTCTAATAATCACTTATGGACCGACCATATTATACCACAATAATCATCATTACAATGGATTACATCACATTACACCATATTACACCACATTAAGCATGATTACACTAAATTACATTGGATTACACCATGTTAAGTATGATTCAACTAGATTAAATCGGATTACACCACATTATACCATGATTACACCATGTTACACTATGATTACACCATATTACACCATGATTTCACAATATTACAACACATTATATCATGATTACATCATATTACACTGCACTAAGATTACACTATATTAAACCACCATTTCATCCATCTTAAATTAAAATTACTCTCAACTTACACATAATGCATCACAACCCAATGATTCCTTCCTGCTCCTCACGTTCATTAATTCCTTGTTTCATCCCATTCATTTCAATTTTTCCATCCAATTAATTATTTTGTTTTTCCATATGATCATTCATCAACCATCATCATTTACTTTCCATTCAATTTACCATTTATTTTTATGATTACATTAAAATTTTCACGAGCCACTTATCATTAAACCACTCAAAGATTTAAAACACTCAGCACATTGTAAATTGAAGACATTTAATATCAAAACATTAAAACTTTAACCATTAAAGTTAAGTTTCACAATGGGACATCTCTCTCTCTCTATCTATCTATCTATGTATCTATCTATCTATCTATCTCTCTCTCTCTCTCTCTCTCTCTCTCTCTCTCTCTCTCTCTCTATATATATATATATATATATATATATATATATATATATATATATATATATATATATATATATATATATATATATATATATATATATATGTGTGTGTGTGTGTGTGTGTGTATGTGTGTGTGTGTGTATATATATATATATATATATATATATATATATATATATATATATATATATATATATATATATATATATATATATATATATATATATATATATATATAATCAGCCTGCTACACACACCCCCTCCCTCTACCTTGCTACCTTTGCCACTACCATTGCCTTCCCCTCCTCTCCCCTCTTCGTGTTGTCCACTCCTCTCCCTCCGGCCACCCTCACCACTGCCACCCCCTCTCCTTGTTGCTCGTTCCTCTCCCTCTACCTACCCACACCCCCTCCATCCCCTCACCTATGTGCCCTCCCTCTACCCAACTCCCTCTGCCTCCTTCCTCTTCTGCCCTGGTCCCTCGTCAAGCCACCCCTCCTCTCCCTTCACCATCCCCATCTCACCTCCATCCACCCCCTCCCTCTACCCAT
Organism: Ceratopteris richardii; assembly: GCA_020310875.1. Classification (NCBI taxonomy): domain Eukaryota; kingdom Viridiplantae; phylum Streptophyta; class Polypodiopsida; order Polypodiales; family Pteridaceae; genus Ceratopteris; species Ceratopteris richardii. Next base: position 86,948,094 of record CM035425.1, on the reverse strand, counting down.
CCCTTCATGTGGCCCACCCCTCTCCTTCCCTCTCCCCATTGCCCCCCAACCCACCCAAGCCTTGCCTCCATCGCCATCCCCTCTTGGGCCTTCTCCTCCAACCTCCCTGACCGTCTTCTCCAGTCCCTCACCCGTTGTCGTGTCCCTCTATCCTCTCTACCCTTCCTTTGAGGACATTTGATAAAATTAGAATGTTGTAGACAAGATTTTCATGGCCCATGTGCATATGGAGATATAGAGAAGATTCACATAGCCCTTGTGCATGCATGATACAGAAATGGAGCTTGTGTAGTACTTGGGAAAGTGGACTTCTTGATGCACAAACAAAAGTTTGTAGAGAAGGCTTCCTCCAATGTTTTTTCTCATTTGTCAACATTCTTTGCAACCAAGTGGATATGTTCTTCTCTCCAGATGGTGAAGCTATTCTTCTTTCAAACAACCTCTCCATCTCTCTCCATGTTCTCGTGCTCTTCAAGATGGAGGGCCCTTTAGTGATAGGCACCTATAGAGCCCCAATTACTCTCTCTCACCAATGATTGGAATGTACTTTCTGATGATTGTAGTATACTTCATTGTACTTGAAAGGGCACTTTGTACTTTAAAGTACGTACTTTTCTATGTAAGGTACTATACTTAGCGCTTTCTAGTTGGTACCACTTGGATCGGATGAAGTATGTAAGAGGAGTCCCCTCATGAAATTGTTTTGATGGATACCTTTTTGGTAAATTACTCTCTTCATTTCGAGCATGCAAAACTAAGTGTACAAGCCTCTCCTAGTGCCAAGCATAGCATGTGGCATGTACTTTTCCACTTTCTTCTTCTCTTTCCATGTGGATCTCTCTCTCTCTCTCTCCCTCCAATCAGAAGGATTTTTTATTGTCTACTATGGTCTTTTTAATGGAAGGGTTGGGATATATTCTGAAAGGTTGTTATCATAAGTTGAGGATAGAATCAAAGATATGTGTACCATTTTTATAGATACTTGAGATTACCTCTAAGATCATACGCTATGACATATGTTCTTGAGCCTTTCAAACATGGGAAATGTGTGTCTTTCATTGATATCATCATTCTTGAAGTTTTTGAAGGTACTTGGATTAGTTGTGAGCTTCTATTGAGGATTAGCAGGTTGGTTTTGAAGGAACTTAACAAATTAATATAATACTCAATGTTTCTTTGGAGACGTTCTATCTGGTTGGATAGATGGTTTTATCTTTCTTTGATGATGGATGTCTAAGCATCTTTATGGATTCATCACTTTCATTAATTTGTTCTCTTGGGTTGCTTATAATTTTTTAAAAGGAAGTTCATATATGGCATAGTCTCCGAGTCATGCTTTCATTAATTGCAAGTACATGTGAAGGTGGGCTTAGTACCCATGAGAATCCTAATCCCACAAAGAAGGGGTGATCATCTAAGAATCCTAATCCCACAAAGAATGGGTTAGATGCTGAGCATGGCTGGGAATCCATAGCCAAAAGGCCTACTAGAGTAGAGCTTCGGGAGGAATGGCCCTAAGGCCCAATGAGTAGATGAGTTTGGATTGGTCCAAATTCATGATACAAGGCTTCCCAAAGGCCACAGTCATTGTGAGGGTTCCCAAATGCCAACATTTTTGAAGGAACCTAAGCAATAGAGCATCCACCCATCAATGGGTAGGAGATATCCAATGTAGGGTTTGAACTCATGCCCCCACCCTAGGGGTGAACAACTCAACCAATGCACTATGCCCATCGAGATAGGATTTATTATGCTTTCTTATGCTTTTGGTAGCTTGAATTATAGGAGAAGAACTTGTATTTCTTATACTTGTTTATGCATCGATAGCTTGGAGTTACATGATAAGAAGTTGGATTGGTATAGGTGAATTACTCGGATTCTTATCAATACGATGCAAGCATGAAAATTTATATGAGCACTTCTCATTAGTTTATTTTCAAGTGAAAGCATGGTGGAACCATTAAGCAAAGGGATGTATGTAATGAGGGCATGATAGTATTTGAATAAATTCCTTTTATTTTGCTTTAAAAAATGATGTTATGATATGGATCTAGTTGGATTATAATGGTATGTAATCTCCTGGTTATGGTTGTAATCAAAACTCTTTTGTTTTTGTAGTCTCTACACATGAGTATTTCTGGTTAAGCTGAGATGGTAGCTAATTCATTGTTTTCTAATATGATAAGTTTGGATTAGTAAGACTAGGTTGGTTACTACAATGCATCCTTCATGATTGGTTAATCTTGCTTGGTTTTTACATATATTTTGTTAGGATGATAAGTTATAACTTGTCAAAGCATCACACATTGGTTTGATTCTCGCTTGAAAGAATATGGAGCCTATGAAGATGAGGCATATAATATAGTTATGGGTATATGACATTACATTATTCTTGTGAATGTTGGAAAGGGGGGAATATGGGAACAAACTTTTAATGTAGTATCGAACCTAGTATTTTAAGGATGATCCATTTACTCCTTGATAGTGGCATTTTGTAGGAGAATGTAGATTGATGTCTGATTGTGATGTTATCATGATAATGCTCTGAGCCAACATGGAAAAAACATTTTGGGTAATTGCATGAAGAAACTACTAGGGTATGGATTTTTCTTGGATAGGAAATTATTTTTCTAAGAGTTTATGATTATGTTATTGTTGGATCATCTACTCATGCTAAGATTATTTTTATCTCAGCATATATCATTTGCAATAAATAATGTGTTTTTTTTACTCAATGTTATTATGGCTTGATTATGGGACTGAGAGTTGGGATTTTGGCTATTAAGTTCCATATGGGAATAGATTGTCTTTTCTCCACTTCTATGGTCATGATTATGATATATATGAGCATACATTAGTTATAATTAATTATGTTCCTTTGGATTGAAGGCAAATGGCCTTGAACATAGAAATGAGACATCGCACGTATTCTATGGAGGTCCATGGGGGAAGTGTTTGTCTTTTTTAACTGCTATGATGATGATTTATCTAGCGAGATTTGATCCCCTAGAAACATGTCCCTCGGATTAATTATATAGGTGCATGTGTTCATATTCTGTGCGGGATTGGATGTTTAATGGTTAAAAAGTGATGAAGACAAGAAATAAGATTGAGTTGTGATGCCTTTATAGTGTGAGGCTATTGAATTTCTCAAGGGGATTGGTGAGCCTGATTGCAATTTCTTTTTAGGGAATTATTCTTTTTATTAGAATGAACAGAAATTAGGTTTTCAAAATTTTATGATTAAGATCTTTTGCTTATCTAATGATGGATTAGATCTATATTTATGGTATGGCACTGAAACTTTGAGCACTATAATAAGGGAGAGGGTGGAACATTCTGAATAGAATTGACAAGGTAGTGGTTTAAAGGATTTTAGGTACTACATATTTTTTATATGCCCACTTGGAGTTTTAGAAGGATCTAGTCGAAGGATGGTACCATTTATATGTATGGGTGCAGATATTCTATGTGCAGAATGGAATGACGTTATACATACGTATGTACGTACATAAATAAATACATAATTACGTTAATACATTCATACATTCATACATACATAGACACACATATACATACATACACACAAAATACAATACACACACACATCATATATTCCATATGCAACATACATACATACATACTCCACACATATATACTTAAATACTTATATACATGCCAGCGTACATACATATATACATGCGAACATACATTCATACATATACACATACCTGCACACATATACATGAACAATGTACATGAAACATATATACAACATCATACATATTTTCACACATACATACATGCATACACAACACACATACATAAATACATACACGAACACGTATCATACAACACATAAAGAATGTATAATATACTACATATATACACATATGTACATACATACATGCATGCATACATATATACATATAAACATTCATACATACATATTGCCCAACTTGGGCCTCGTGATGCCCACTTGGGCCACTACCTACTAGGTGCCCAACTTGGGTCTCGTGACGTCCACTTGGGCCACCCTGTGAGAGGTGTCCACCTTGGGCTTCTTGGCACCCAATTTGAGTTAGGTGCATGATTTGGGCCTCATGGTGCCCAATTTTTTCTTCTTCATTTAGTTTCATATGATCACATACTTACCTTTGTCCATCCTTTTCAAGTGAAAAACATCAACTTTTTCCTCTTTCTGGCCTCCTTGTGCTGCTTCTACAAAATCCTCATTTATCTCACATATCTCCATTGTGCACCATTCTGCACTCCCCATCATCGAATTTAATAGTGTATCATCTTCATGAGGTAAAGAAGGCATTACCTAAGTGTCAATTGTATACCTAGTAGCCTTGCTGATGTCTGATCCTTCTTCGAGTTGTATATGTAATTGATTGTTAGTGCATGTTGAAATCCATAACTTGTTCTTTCCCCAATCATGTAGAGCCTTTGCTTTCCTTAGCCAAGGCCTTCGCAAGAGTAGAGGGTAGGAGGTCTCCTGTGGCAGGCACTAACAACAAAGTCTAGAACAAAGTGACAACCCTGCACTATCATAAGTACCTTTTCAACAATGTCGAGAGGTGCAGCCTGATGTTGATCTGCTAATGTAACTGTGAAGGGTGCTGCCTTGGTGGTGTTCAATTTCAGTTTCTTCATGGTGAGATATGGCATCAAGTTGATGTTGGAACCTCCATCTATAATAACACCTATGAGAGCTTCATCCTTTATAAAAATAGATTAGCTTTGATAGTCAACCAAGGGTGCAGGGGGAAATTCAACCATGAAACCATCCATGTTAGGGTGTGGGCTTAAGTATGCATAGTGTATAATCTTCAACATATCACTTCTTACTTTTAAATCCATCTTTATGAGTTGGTATAGACTAATTTTATGATGAATATCTCTCAAGATTTCCTCAATGTTCACCTCTTGTGTGTCTTCCTGAGAACTTTTTGGTTCGTCCTTTAGCAAAATAGTCACCCTGTCATAAGCTCCTTCAATGTCAGCTTGGTCCTTCCAACCAGCCCTCTTTTCCTCATCTCTATCTTTGAGTCCCTGTTGCTCCTCCCTACAAGTTGTTGCTACTTGCCTGGCTCTAGTCATCATAGTACTAAAGAAGATGAAACAACATAAGACTAAGTGGTCATACCTTCTGCGTGCGGGGAGACTGCAATCATGTGAATTGGAGCAGGGCGACTTCTTCGGCAATTTCTGGTATAATGATCCTTAGCATCTGGACAATGCTGGTAGGGAGGTGCACCTTCTAGTAAGGAGCACTTATTCTGCATGTGGCCATACTCACCAAAGCGATAACACATCAATGGCCTACTATATCTAGGCCAACTTGGACGGTTCTCTTCTCTATTAGGTGCATTTGAAGTGCTAGCATAATACAAATCAAGAACTAGAGGGTTACCTCACTTTTGTGCTGCCTTGGGGTAGTAGCAGTCTCTTGCTTCATGACCATCTTTTCCACAGAATTGACAGTTGACCTTGTTAGGACAATTAGCATTGGAATGTCCACTATTGCTTTATATTGTACACCAAACCTACCTTCCTATGTCCAGTGTGGTCCGCAAATCTTCTAACTCACGACGAAGTTGAACTACTTCATCAACATTAAGGCATGGCGGTGGCAGCATGACCTTCTCTTCTTGGTGACTTTGCGGCATTCTTAAGGCTTTCAACTCCTTCCTGAGTTTCCCGATAGGATCTAAGTCTGATGCATAATTTGGTTGGGCCTCCCCTTCAAAATGTAGCCTAGCTTCCTCAATGTGTGATGCAGCTACAACAAAGTCATCAAGTGTTGCATCCAATCTAAGATATTTGTGAAGTTTCTGCTGAGATCACTCCGGTAGAGCTTTCTCTATCCATTTTTTTACCAAGAAATCGCCTAGAGCATGTGGTAGATGTGAGTGCTTTTGTCCTAGTGTGAAGTTCGTGAAAGGATTCACCTGATCTGAGCTTTAGGTCCTCTAGCTAATCTAAAGCTCTTTTGGAGGAGTTGCTTGGTCGAAATGTCTGTGAGAATGCCGTGTTCAGTGCCTCCCATGTGGTGAAGTGGTCATTTGCATATTGGCTATACCATTTGTCTGCAAGGCCTTCCAATGTACATGGGAAGAGTACCAACATTGCATCCTCGCAGTTCTGCATACCTCGCCCATGGCATAAGGAGATGAATCTCCTCATGTGATCATCTGCGTCCTCATAAGCTAGTCGCTTAAAAGTAGGGAACTTGATATTCAACCTAGAGAGAAAATGAGAAAGATCCTCCATTGGCACTGCTGCTTCTTTTGAAGTATCTGAGGAAAAATCTAATGTCCTCCTCAGCTTCTCTTTTGCGAGCACGGCTGAAGTCAAATTAATGGACAAATTTAAGAGTGGAGGGGTACTAGCTGAAGATAGACCTGAATTCTTGAGTCTCCTTTGTACACAAAGAGGTTCTCTATCTACTCAAGTGTGTGTCATGTACCCACTCATAGGATGCAAAAAATGAAGAAAACAATGCGACAACAACTATATACTGCACTAAGTACCTCACACAAGATGTGCAAGGGTCCCACTGTGTATGCCAAACTATAGAGGAGGTACTGGGGTACCCACTTCCAACAATATCAGATTGCATACAGTTCCAGTTCTCTGTCTACTCAAGGGGGGTTCTCCTTAGGGAAGTATAGCTTGTAACATTCCTATCTATAGGTACATTCACTGACAACAAAGACACTAACAGAAGAGAAAATGTACAATCATGGAGAAAGGATCAATGATAGTGCTCATAAGAGAGGAAACCCACTTCTTAACTCAGAAAATGATTACAGAAAGCTACAATGCTACAAAAGGATAAAATAGAAGGCTAGCATGCCATTCCAAAAATTAACCAGAAGTGGTACAAGAGCATTGACTGACATAGTGAATACAACAAAGATGATGAATTGATCCACAAGGAATCCACCAATGCATGCCAAATGACCAGATACAAGCCACTCAATCACCCTATAATGCTAATCGCCAACTCCACTGGGAAGCCCATGCTCTGTATACTCACCACAGAGTGACCTCCATAAGTGTGCATGTGGCAATAGAGTGCAGACAGTAGACCAGAAAATAGCCTCAACTAGCATCAACAAATGATGGTAATGATGATACGCAATAGTCCCAAAGATCCACACATCCCAAATGCGTGCCAAACATCTGTTTATATAGACTCTAGAGAGGCGAGGGGTAGCCTTGTGGAATCCCAACCTTAACTGCCACACACACCAAAGTGGTGGCCAAAGAGATGGAGGAGTGGACTAATTATGGCTCTAGTAGCCAACTTCAATTAGGCCCCCAATTATAGTTTTTGACACTGCCAAATCTTGGTGACAGTATTCCTTGCATTAATTTTCACTCTAACACTTCACTAACAAAATATACTTCGCCCCTCGTTTGCTGCCCAAGGTAGCTCATGGTGGAGCCCATCATAGGTCAGTAGCCGCCCAATTTGATACGCCTACATAAAATAGTGTTCACCTTATTGACAAAGGAATTGATGAACTAAGACCATGGTATGAAGATAAAGGAAAGGAAAAGGTTCTTGAAGAAGATTGTGACAATTATGTAGGAACTAATCAAAGACAAGTTCAGCAATCGAGTACAAAGATTTCAAGTCCAAAGGCACCTACATCAAATGAAGAAAGTTCGACATGGAGGGGGTGACTTGAAAGTCATTCTTTGTCTCTAGATTCAGCTTATCGTAGAGTTGAAGAAGCCAGTGCTACTCCAAAAAATGAGATAGATGCAAGTGAAGGAGAATATGAAGAGGTAATCACTCCAAAGGTAAAGCTGAATAGGTTAAACAAGCAACTTTCTAAAGGAAATGAATGAAGATCTTTAAGTACAAGTTATCCAACTCAACGGTTGAGGTATGATACTTTCATGGCAAAACATGATGTAGGTCATCAAAGACAAAGAGCCTCAAACATATGAAGAATCATGCACACAAAAGGAATGGATGCAAGCTATGAAAGAGGAGATCAAAGCTCTCAAAGATAATCACACATGGGACCTAGTGCCAAAGAAAGAAGGTATGAAGATTGTTCCAAGCAAATGGGTGTTTAAAGTGAAGAGGAATGTTAATGGTTCACTAGCTAAACATAAACCTAGATTGGTTTCCAAATGATTTAAACAACCACAAGGCATAGATTATGATGAAGTTTTCAACCCAATTGTAAAGATGGGAACAATTAGAACTTTAATAGCAATTAGTGGTTCAAGGAGGCAGCCATTATACCAACTCGACATCAAAGATGCTTTTCTCAATGGAGAACTACAAGAAGAGGTGTACATGAGTCAACCGGTTGGATTTGAAAATGAAAACCATCCAAAATTTGTTGTAGGTTGAAGAAGGAATTTTATGGCTTGAAGCAAGCACCACGAACATGGAATCAGAGATTATCAGAGTATCTAATTAAGTGTGGATACAACCCAATTAGTGAAAATCCTTCATTATACATGAAGAAGGAAAAATAGAGAGGTATACATCTGCATATATGTTGATGATATCATCATTACAAGGAATAGTGGTACAAGGGTTAAAGATATCAAAAGAAAGCTTGGAAGGAGTTTAAAATTTCATATCTTTGAGAGCTGAAGTATTTTTGGGGAATTGAAGTTGTTTAGGGGAAAGGTGGCATCTACTTGATGCAAAGGAAGTACTTGTTGGATGTTCTTTTTGGATTTGGAATAAGTGAATGGAAACCACTCACTCAACCCATGGACACAAATACAAAGATTTGCTCAAATGATGGAGAATTATTGGAAGATTTAATGATATAAAAAAGCATTGTAGGATCATTAATCTACGCAAATATTACAAGACCTGATCTCTCTTATGTTGTTGGTGTACTTTCTCAATTTATGCAAGCTCTGACAAGAGACCATTTAATTTCAGCCAAGAGACTGTTGAGATACATAAAGCATATAGTTAATCATGATTTGTTTTACAAGTTTGGTGAAAAATTACAAGTCAAATGCTTTAGTGGTGCTGATTGAGTAGGTTCAAAGGAAGATAGGAGACCAACCGTAGGTTATGTGTTCAAGATAGGAAGCAAACCTATCACATGGAGCTCGAAGAAACAACCTACTATTACTTTTTTTCATCCATGGAGGCTGAATATAGAGGGATTAGCATTTGCCACATGTGAAGAAATGTGGATTAAAAAGCTTTTGGATAATCTTGAAATGCAATTTGGAATATTCCTATACACATTGATAACATGCCAAGTATTTACTTCACAAGCAATCCCATGTTTCATGCAAGGAATAAGCACATAGAGGTCCACTACCATTATGTAAGGGAGAAGGTATTGAGCAAAGATGCGGAGATAAAGTTCATCAAAACCAAAGAGCAAGTTGCAAAAATCTTTACAAAACTCCTAGATGCTTCTAAACTTAAAGGTTTCAAGGATTTGTAAATTTGCACGACATGGCTAAAGATGACTCCCAAATGAGCTTGAGGGGGAGTGTTGAGGATAAATATGCAAGATCATTTTCACATGAGCTATGCTTGGGTAAATTTATCAAATATATAGGTAAAGGTGAATATAACTCTAAGTATGAAAAAAAGAAAAAGATCTAGTCAAAAGCAATGAGGGTTCAATATCTGCCTTGTAGTGAGTGGCATGTAGTGGGAAATCAAATGAAAGTGGTGAGTTAAGAAGAAGGAACAAACTTCTTCACATGCTTGTTTGCTATAAAATTGGAGTGGGAGCATGTTCCCAACAAGGAGAGAAGGATTCAAGAGCCCCAAGTAGTCAAATTTGATCTTAGAAGCCATTTTTTCATTTTCTCTTCTCATAGACTCTTCTGAATCGCACATCACTTTGTATGTAGTCATGTTGTGAGGCTCATATCTCAGTGTATATGTAAATATTTCTTGAATTTAAACACTCATTGGAAATCTTATCTTGCATATACTTTCACTCTCTCAAATATCTTCTTCAAGGCTTCTGTATTATGTGTGAGTTATGATTCTGAGAGTGAAGTCTAGTTCTTCAGCATACCTGTGTGGATAGGTAGTCTAATTTCATTAGTTAAGCTTCATGAACAAAACTTATCCAAATGAATTGATTTATATCTTTTTGGAAATATCTATTTGTCTAATTTGGTGGACTAAATCCATAGATCCATTTGTGTTTTGAATTCAGATCGACAAGCAATCTAATATGTGGCCATTTGCCCAAGTGCTCGACCTACAAGGGCTCACTACATGCTTCTTATTGTGGATAGTTAAACTCATTCTCCACAACCACTACAAAAGTATACTAACATTAGGAACTATGAATACATGTGTAAGATGATGAAAGATAAGGAGCCTTCATCATTTGAAGAGGATGCTTTGAAGGATATTATGTAAGAGGAGGAAAAAACATTGCAAGATAACAACACATGAACATTGGTACCGAAGAAAGATGGTATGAAACTCAATGGAAACAAATGGGTGTATAAAATTAAAAGAATGCACACGAGAGCATAGCAAGTTACAAAGAAAAATTGATAGCAAAGGGATTTGCTCAAATCTATGGGATTGACTATGAAGACACTTTTATTTTCATGAACAAAATGAAAATTATAAGGGTTTTAAGAGTTGTCGCTTATATCAGAGATGTGGCCCATATGATGATTAAATGTAAAGAATGCATTTCTATGTTTTAATTTTGCAGTAGGTTATGTATATGAAACAATGAGGGTTTGACGACCAAAAAAAAACCAAGAATATGTTTGCTAGTTAAAGAAGGCCTTCTATGCCCTAACAAAAACGCCTAAATCTTGGAAGCATAAGTTTATTGATTATTTATACAAGTTTTAATATAATATGATTCGTTGTAGACAAATTCTTTAATATATGAACTGAAATTTTATGCACCTTGCTTTTTGGATTGTTTTCTCTCTTTTCATTCTTCATTTTTTGGAGCTTTCGTGGTGTGCTTAAAGTGTCCCGATCCCATCTCCTATGATAAGTGTTTTTACATTATTTGTGTATTTCTTGCCATTCAAGCATGTTTTTGGGGCTGAACGTTTTCAAGAGTACGTTCTTGAGATCCTTAGATTCATAGGTGCATGTATTCATACATATGAATAGGGTAAACATACTCGGATTCACATTGAATTTTATCTTCTATCACTAGAAGCAAGTAATGTGTTGTGCTAGCAAGTCTACAAGAACTTTTTGTGTTGTTGTCAGGGACCATGCTACTATTAAAGGTATCCACTAAAGCTTGAAGCTTAGGAGAAGTGGTAAGAAGCCTTGTTGAATGTGTTGGTAAGCACTTTTGTCTATTTTAAGAGTTATTTTGTACATTTCTCTAATTGTTTTTTATCATTGACCTTTGTTTTAGTAGTAGGAGCTTGTGGGAGAGTAGGTAGATAATCTCTTTTTACTATCTTTTTCCAAGTTAGAAGTAGAGGAGACAAGTAGAGAATCTTTTAGAGAGGCTTTTAACAGATATTTCTCTTTAGAAAAAAAAAAGAAGGGAAACCATTGAAAAAAATAGTCGACTACCAAAAGTCAAGTCAACCACCTCGGAGAGCAATGGTGTGAGATTTGACATTGTTGAGGGAGATTCAAGCAAAAAGAAGAAAAGAAGAAGACAAAGAAAGAAGCTTCATTAAAAAGATCATATCTGAAGATTCATCTCTGCAAGAAGCCCCGCAGGGGCGCAACACCCATCTCTGCACAGAGCCCCGCAGGAGCACATATCAAGGAAAAGCACGCAGGTGGAAGGAGGAACCAGGGCTAAGAAAGTATCCATGAAGAAGTGCAAGAAGATATCCAGCGGTTCTGAAACCACAAGAAGGTCCTTCAACATCTGGGTCTTTGGAAGGTCCAGATTGAAGGCTGAAGGATCACATCCTCATACCTTCCACTGATGGCGTGCGTGGCAGCCCAACTTAACACAACAACCCAGAATTAAAGAGTTTATTGGTGAACTAGACTACAAATATCAGGTAGCCCATCTCCATGGGTTGCAGGCGAGCAAAAGAAAAGAACAGGCAACGCGAATGCATCAGGCCCAGAGGATGTAAAAGAAGAATCAAGAAGAGGCCATCAAAACTCAACACCTGTTTAACAAACAGGTAGAACTGACCAAAAGATGCATGCGGATAACAAACTGAAGACAAGAAGTAAAGCCTATCAAGGGACGACATAGACAAAGAGGGGGAGAGTGTTGCAGAGCAAAGAAGAGCGCAAGGCAGAGAAAAAGACGGGCCCCAAAATTTTTCCGATTTGGACACCATATTTTTGTATCATAATCATTTTGTAACATATTTTCCATTGTAAATGCACTAGAGGAGTCCTCTAGATGCATCCCCACAGAAGATTAGTAGCTTACCCATGTAAATTAGTAGGAAATTAGCCTTTTAGTGAATAAAGTGCCAGTCTCTTGTGTGAAAGGACCATTTTTAGGGCACATGTATATAAGCCAATTTGTGACTCTTTGTAACCACTTTTTGCCATTGTGAGAATCAAGAGCACAGAATTTCGAATTTGTGTCTTCTCCTCTCTGTATCATCTTCTTTATGAGCTTGTGTGCATGTGTGTTGTTTGAAAAGAGTGTTAGGAAGTGTTGTCTATCCATGAGAGTGTTTGTTTACTATTGTTAAGGTGTGTGTGAAGTGTAGGAAGTGCTGAAGTGTAGGAAGGTCATTCCCGTGACTCAGTAGTTTGCTCATAACTTGAAGCAAAAGTGTCAGAATTGAGTTAAAATACCCTTGTTGGATGCGTCTTCTCGAGAGCTTTGAAATGCATATGCTATTCGCTATATTCGGAGTTCAAAGCTGAGAGAAAAGCTCAATTTACTGTTGGCTACTGCTCCAAGTATCACGACACCCTTACTGACAGTTGAAGCTTGTTTGGATTAGTCTTAGCCTTGTTTGCACTCTTTGGGAAACTCATTTGCATTGATCATCATTTGAATGCATGTCTTCATACACTCGACTAGGTTTTCATACTCCTTGGATTGATAAATAAAGCATAAATCCCCACTATATGCACTTGAGGGGGATTGAGGTATAGTCTCTTTCTCCACAAGTCCCTAGGATTGTCCTTAGGTACACATGTTTTTGGCGTCATTGCCAGAGAGTGTCGAATCAAACCGAGGCATTCATGTGATGGTAAGTAGCTTTTAGCATTGAAGCGAGTAGAGGAGTTGTGAATTTCTCTTCTTTGGTAAGTCACATTCATCCTCACTTATTACTTCTCACTCTTGGAGTGTGTGTAGTGAGTTGTTAGTCTAGGGAAGTGAGTGGAGTGAGTAGAGTAGGAGGAGTAAGGGAGAAGGTTAGGAGGCTAGTGTAATTATTAATCTTAGTCTTGTTGAGTTTTTGTAGTTAGGTGAACTTTTCAAAAGAGTATAAAAACCAAAAAACTGTCCTATTTCAAATTACTTGTCTCCAAGGCGAGTGTCGTGTGAGTTGGCTATCGAGTATCGATTACCAGAGAGCTGGGCTTTTAAGCTGCGCAGAGCAAGCAAGAGTGATAGAGGAGTTGGAAAATAGCTTCCAAGGTGAGCACACTAATCGTTTGCGCATAAACACCTTTTCAAATTAAGTTTTCAGGAAAACGATCTGCGATAAGTATCACGAAGGTCATCCAGGGGTGAAAAAAGTTTCTTTTCTATGAGACTGACTGAGGGGAGAGGGTAGATAAGCTTAAGAAACCTTTGTGTGCATTCAAAATCCAAAAGCATTTGCCACAAAGTGAAAAAGTGTCAAGTATCATGTTTTCCTGCGGTCGAGTATCGCGATACTTGAGTATCATGATCTCATGTGGTCAAGTATCCCGATACCTGGCCTTGCTTAGTATCGTGTATCGTGGAACTCTTTTCATGATACCTGCCAAGTATCGGGTATCGTTCAATTGGGTTTGGCGATACTTGTCACATATCGTGTATCGTTGAGAAGTTCTCACGATACTCGTCGAATATCGCATATCATATATCGTGAAATTCAGATTGCGATACTCCTTGGGTATCGTGTATCATGAGTCTCTGATCGCGATACTTGCTGGATATCGTGTATCGCTGAGGCTACGATATCTGACAAATATCGAGTATCGCCGGGAATTTTCTCGTGATACTTGTTGTGTGTCGAGTATCATGGACATTTTTTTGGTGGAGTATCGTGTATCGCGTATCGCAGATTTCTGATCGCAATACCCGTGAAGTATCGAGTATCGTGATTGGCACGCGATATTGGGCAAATAATGTGTATCGCGTTTCCTGAGTATCGTGTATCGCGACCTGTGTGGATGTCAAGTATTGTGTATCGTGCCTAGCCATATTGTGTATCGTTTTGCTCAAATATTTAGTGTGTCAGATATCGAGTATCGTGACATACTCTGTTTGGGTTAAGTATCGAGTATCGTGGACTTTTTTGGGGTCAAGTATCGCGAGTTGTGGGTTCACTGTCAGTCTTTTTCCAACCAAATTTCTTCTAGAATTCAGACCCTCAGGGAATAACTCTAGGAGCTGGAGGTTGATTAAGGTTAATCAAAGCTTTTAAGTGAATGAACCTAAGGTCTGGGAGAACCCTAGGAAGTCGAAGAAGTGTAATCTCTTCAGTGGGAAGTGTAGCCGAACCCAGTAGCTGCTCACATTATTCTGAAACCTCTAGTGATTCAAAGGAAGAAATTCCCATGGCTTCCGAGGATATGCAGAACACTATACCAATGATTGGCATGATGTCAATTATTGAGGGAGAATATCGGACATCTTTGGAATATGTGAACACCAACCAAAATGAGATACCAATCTACCTAGATGGTCTAAACCGATCAGTGGCCAGATTGAAGAAAGCTTCAGATGCATACATAGTGCCTACGCCAGCAGTTAAGTATGCAGGAGGAATTTATATGGACAAGAGAGACATCCAGTATGTAGTTACAGAACACCCTGAAAGTATCAACGAACATGGGGAAGAAGATAATGCTCATAACCCTAATACAGAGGGACATGAAGAATAAGTGACCACTCCCAGAGGGAGATCTAATATTGTTAGGGTTTGGAGAGGAGACCTGGTTCCCCAAGATGACTCCTTGATGGATGTGTATTTGATCAATGGAATGGAGCATCTCCTTAGAGCCCACTCTTTATTATGGGAAGTAGCCCCTAACCCAGTTATTGTCTATGAGTTACAAGATCGTGAAATCCCCACCATCATCACATATTTGGACAAAAACCATAGGAGGTACTCGCCTCTAACAGAGTTAGAAAGAGCAGGGTTGAAATATCAGAACATTCCGGTATTCCCTCCTAGGGATCAAGCAACTACTTCTCAGAACCCTCAAGGAACCTTTCAAGATAATTCATATCAATAGTCTGGACAAACACAACAAACACAAATCCTAGTTAGACCCCATGTGCAGTTTGCTATGCTTGCAAATAATCCAAACTATCGGCCTCAGCCACCTGTTGACCCAAGGAATAGAATCCCTGTCCCAGATAGACCACCTGTGGTAAGAGGACCTGGTATACCAATAGGAAGACCAATTTTCCCTATGATGCCTAGACCACCTGAGGCAAGAAGAAGATTAAGACCCATCCAAGTCTCCAAATGCATGAGAAACCATTATGATGGCTCTAGTGAACCTTACAATCATATAGCGGAATTCAAGCAAGTAATCAGAGCTGAACAAGTAGAAGATTTTTTGATCCAATATGAATCCTTTGGTCTAACTTTGACAGACACAGCTTTAGTGTGGTTCCAGCCATTAGAGCCAAATAATTTTCCAAACATGGAACAAGTTTACCAAGAATTAATTGAAGAATTCACCAAATCTGGGATTAAAAATAACTCTTCCTCATTGATCCATAGTTTTAAGCAAGCTCCTACAGAATCAGTGAGATTGGCAGCAAGAAGATTCAAGCAGTATGTGGATAGATGTCCAGTGGAAGAGAGACCCACTCAAAACAAGATGGTGTCATTGTTTTTGGAAGGGTTACTGAATGGATCATTAAGATCTTTGGTATATGTGAAAAGAGTTCAAACTTTGCAAGAGTGTATGAAAGAATGTATTGATCTAGAGGACAAACCTAGCAGAAGATCTGAAAATACCTCAAGGTAGCGTAAAAAGTGAAGATTCAGTCAGTAGCACATCGAACCCTAAGAACAATGTAGAGGAAATAGCCGACTTAGTAGAAAAGAAGTTGAACATTCAAGGACAGAGGAACTACCCCAACAACCCAATGAGAGTACCCATACTTATGAGATGCATGCATTGTGGAGGTGATCATCCCTCTCATTTGTGCACCAGGGGAGTAGCCGCACCACCTGCTTACGCTTACAATAGACCACCTATTCCGCGCCCTCTACAATATTGCAGCATATTACCGAGATGTTGCTAGATCTGCAGCATACAATATTGTCTCTAAGAATGGAATCTCAACGGATGAAGACAAAATCAAAGTAATTCTAGATTTACCGAGACAAAGACTGCTAAAGAAGTACAAGCATTTATGGGACATTGCGGATACTACCAAAGATTTATACACATGTATGCCATAATTGCTAGACCTCTTTATGCATTATTGTCTGAGTTTAATTGGACGGAAGAATGTGAAAAGGCCTTTAACAAATTAAAGAGTCGATTAAGTTCAGCCCCAATCCTTCAAGTACCTAATTGGAACAAACCATTTCACATTCACGTTGATGCTTCCAAGTTTGCCATTGGTTGCATCCTAGCTCAACCCGCAGATACATGAAAGTTAGACCACCCTATAGCCTATGCCAGTAGACAATTGAATCAAGCGGAGCGCAATTATACCAGGACTGAAAGAGAAGGCTTAGGAATGGTGTACGCAGTGAAGAAGTTTTGACACTACTTATTGGCGAACAAATTCAAATTCTTCCTTGATCATCAAGCCCTACTGTACTTAGTCAATAAGCCTTGTAATACAAGACGACTAGTACGATGGTTTCTATTGCTAATGGAATTTGATTTTGAAGTAGTTGTCAAGAAATGGAATACCCACATTAGAGCAGATCACCTATCAAGAATGACACATGGAGAACCACCCATAGGAGTACCAGATGATCTGCCTGACACGTACCTATTTAACCTCAAAGTATGTCCCCAATGGGCAGAAAAGTTGATCCCAATACTCACATATGGACCTAAACATGGGATCTCTCCAAGTCGAAACCAAGACCTATGGAAAACTAAAAACCTTCATATCATTGCTGGAAGCCTATATCACCAAGATTCAAGTGGATTACTCATGAGATGCGTGGAAGAGGAGGAACAAGAGATGTAGCTTCAAAAAGCACATGTAAATCAATGGAAAACTCATTTAAATGCAAACGAAACATGGAAAACATTGAAGAGATTAGGCATATATTGGCCAACCATGCAAAGGGATACACATAATTATGTATCAACCTGCCCAACTTGTCAAGAACGGAATCCAGAAGAGAACTCTAATTTATGCTACTCCACGGTCGCACCAAGATGGAGCATGCCTTTGGTAAAGTTCTTGAAGACCCAAGAATACCTAGAAGGAGCCACGCTAGCAAGGAAACGTGCACTTCTAGAACAAAGCAAGGACTATGTTCTCATAGGAAAACAACTTTTTAGCAAGGAAGAGATAATCATTTACGAATGAAGACAAAATCAAAGTAATTCTGGATTTACCGAGACCAAAGACTGCTAAAGAAGTACAAGCATTTATGGGACATTGCGGATACTACCGAAGATTTATACACATGTATGCCATAATTGCTAGACCTCTTTATGCATTATTGTCTCAGTTTAATTGGACGGAAGAATGTGAAAAGGCCTTTAACAAATTAAAGAGTCGATTAAGTTCAGCCCCAATCCTTCGAGTACCTAATTGGAACAAACCATTTCACATTCACGTTGATGCTTCCAAGTTTGCCATTGGTTGCATCCTAGCTCAACCCGCAGCTACAGGAAAGTTAGACCACCCTATTGCCTATGCCAGTAGACAATTGAATCAAGCGGAGCGCAATTATACCACGACTGAAAGAGAAGGCCTAGGAATGGTGTACGCAGTGAAGAAGTTTCAACACTACTTATTGGCAAACAAATTCAAATTCTTCATTGATCATCAGGCCCTACTGTACTTAGTCAATAAGCCTTGTAATACAGGACGACTAGTACAATGGTTTCTATTGCTAATGGAATTTGATTTTGAAGTAGTTGTCAACAAAGGGAATACCCACATTAGAGCAGATCACCTATCAAGAATGACACATGGAGAACCACCCATAGGAGTACCAGATGATCTGCCTGACACGTACCTGTTTAACCTCGAAGTATGTCCCCAATGGGCAGAAAAGTTGATCCCAATACTCACATATGGACCTAAACATGGGATCTCTTCAAATCAAAACCAAGACCTATGGAAAACTAAAAATCTTCATATCATTGCTGGAAGCCTATATCACCAAGATTCAAGTGGATTACTCATGAGATGCATGGAAGAGGAGGAACAAGAGATATAGCTTCAAAAAGCACATGTAAATCAATGGAAAGCTCATTTAAATGCAAACGAAACATGGCAAACATTGAAGAGATTAGGCATATATTGGCCAACCATGCAGAGGGATACACATAATTATGTATTAGCCTACCCAACTTGTCAAGAATGGAATCCAGAAGAGAACTCTAATTTATGCTACTCCACGGTAGCACCAAGATGGAGCATGCCTCTAGTAAAGTTCTTGAAGACCCAAGAATACCCAGAAGGAGCCACGCTAGCAAGGAAACGTGCACTTGTAGAACAAAGCAAGGACTGTTCTCATAGGAAAACAACTTTTTAAGCGAGGAAGAGATAATCATTTACGAATGAAGACAAAATCAAAGTAATTCTAGATTTAACGAGACCAAAGACTGCTAAAGAAGTACAAGCATTTATGGGACATTGCGGATACTACCGACGATTTATACACATGTATGCCATAATTGGTAGACCTCTTTATGCATTATTGTCTCAGTTTAATTGGACGGAAGAATGTGAAAAGGCCTTTAACAAATTAAAGAGTCGATTAAGTTCAGCCCAATCCTTCGAGTACCTAATTGGAACAAACCATTTCACATTCACGTTGATGCTTCCAAGTTTGCCATTGGTTGCATCCTAGCTCAACCCCCAGATACAGGAAAGTTAGACCACCCTATTGCCTATGCCAGTAGACAATTGAATCAAGCGGAGCGCAATTATACCACGACTCAAAGAGAAGGCCTAGGAATGGTGTACGCAGTGAAGAAGTTTTGACACTACTTATTGGCAAACAAATTCAAATTCTTCATTGATCATGAAGCCCTACTATACTTAGTCAATAAGCCTTGTAATATAGGACGACTAGTATGATGGTTTCTATTGCTAATGGAATTTGATTTTGAAGTAGATGTCAAGAAAGGGAATACCCACATTAGAGCAGATCACCTATCAAGAATGACACATGGAGAACCGCCCATAGGAGTACCAGATGATCTGCCTGACACGTACCTGTTTAACCTCGAAGTATGTCCCCAATGGGCAGAAAAGTTGATCCCAATACTCACATATGGACCTAAACATGGGATCTGTCCAAATCGAAACTAAGACCTATGGAAAACTAAAAACCTTCATATCATTGCTGGAAGCCTATATCACCAAGATTCAAGTGGATTACTCATGAGATGCGTGGAAGGGGAGGAACAAGAGATGTAGCTTCAAAAAGCACATGTAAATCAATGGAAAATTCATTGAAATGCAAACGAAACATGGCAAACATTGAAGAGATGAGGCATATATTGGCCAACCATGCAAAGGGATACACATAATTATGTATCAGCCTACCCAACTTGTTTAGAACCGAATCCAGAAGAGAACTCTAATTTATGCTACTCCACGGTAGCACCAAGATGGAGCATACCTCTGGTAAAGTTCTTGAAGACCCAAGAATACCCAGAAGGAGCCACGCTAGCAAGGAAACGTGCACTTGTAGAACAAAGCAAGGACTATGTTCTCATAGGAAAACAACTTTTTAAGCAAGGAAGAGATAATCATTTACTAATGAAGACAAAATCAAAGTAATTCTGGATTTATCGAGACCAAAGACTGCTAAAGAAGTACAAGCATTTATGGGACATTGCGGATACTACCGAAGATTTATACACATGTATGCCATAATTGCTAGACATCTTATGCATTATTGTCTCAGTTTAATTGGACGGAAGAATGTGAAAAGGCCTTTAACAAATTAAAGAGTCGATTAAGTTCAGCCCCAATCCTTCGAGTACCTTATTGGAACAAACCATTTCACATTCATGTTGATGCTTCCAAGTTTGCCATTGGTTGCATCCTAGCTCAACCCGCAGATACAGGAAAGTTAGACCACCCTATTGCCTATGCTAGTAGACAATTGAATCAAGCGGAGCGCAATTATACCGCGACTGAAAGAGAAGGCCTAGGAATGGTGTACGCAGTGAAGAAGTTTTGACACTACTTATTGGCAAACAAATTCAAATTCTTCATTGATCATCAAGCCCTACTGTACTTAGTCAATAAGCCTTGTAATACAGGACGACTAGTACGATGGTTTCTATTGCTAATGGAATTTGATTTTGAAGTAGTTGTCAAGAAAGGGAATACCCACATTAGAGCAGATCACCTATCAAGAATGACACATGGAGAACCACCCATAGGAGTACCAGATGATCTGCCTGACACGTACCTGTTTAACCTCGAAGTATGTCCCCAATGGGCACAAAAGTTGATCCCAATACTCACATATGGACCTAAACATGGGATCTCTTCAAATCGAAACCAAGACCTATGGAAAACTACAAACCTTCATATCATTGCTGGAAGCCTATATCACCAAGATTCATGTGGATTACTCATGAGATGAGTGGAAGAGGAGGAACAAGAGATGCATCTTCAAAAATCACATGTAAATCAATGGAAAACTCATTTAAATGCAAACGAAACATGGCAAACATTGAAGAGATTAGGCATATATTGGCCAACCATGCAAAGAGATACAAATTATGTATCAGCCTACCCAACTTGTCAAGAACGGAATCCAGAAGAGAACTCTAATTTATGCTACTCCACGGTAGCACCAAGATGGAGCATGCCTCTGGTAAAGTTCTTGAAGACCCAAGAATACCCAGAAGGAGCCAGGGTAGCAAGGAGACGTGCACTTGTAGAACAAAGCAAGGACTATGTTCTCATAGGAAAACAACTTTTTAAGCGAGGAAGAGATAATCATTTACGAATGAAGACAAAATCAAAGTAAGTATGGATTTACCGAGACCAAAGACTGCTAAAGAAGTACAAGCATTTATGGGACATTGCGGATACTACCGAAGATTTATACACATGTATGCCATAATTGGTAGACCTCTTTATGCATTATTGTCTCAGTTTAATTGGACGGAAGAATGTGAAAAGGCCTTTAACAAATTAAAGAGTCGATTAAGTTCAACCCCAATCCTTCGAGTACCTAATTGGAACAAACCATTTCACATTCACGTTGATGCTTCCAAGTTTGCCATTGGTTGCATCCTAGCTCAATCCACAGATACAGGAAAGTTAGACCACCCTATTGCCTATGCCAGTAGACAATCGAATCAAGCGGAGCGCAATTATACCACGACTGAAAGAGAAGGCCTAGGAATGGTGTATGCAGTGAAGAAGTTTCGACACTACTTATTGGCAAACAAATTCAAATTCTTCATTGGTCATCAAGCCCTACTGTACTTAGTCAATAAGCCTTGTAATATAGGATGACTAGTGCGATGGTTTCTATTGCTAATGGAATTTGATTTTGAAGTAGTTGTCAAGAAAGGGAATACCCACATTAGAGCAGATCACCTATCAAGAATGAAACATGGAGAACCACCCATAGGAGTACCAGATGATCTGCCTGACACGTACCTGTTTACCCTCGAAGTATGTCCCCAATGGGCAGAAAAGTTGATCCCAATACTCACATATGGACCTAAACATGGGATCTCTTCAAATCGAAACCAAGACCTATTGAAAACTAAAAACCTTCATATCATTGCTGGAAGCCTAGATCACCAAGATTCAAGTGGATTACTCATGAGATGCGTGGAAGAGGAGGAACAAGAGATGTAGCTTCAAAAAGCACATGTAAATCAATGGAAAACTCATTTAAATGCAAACAAAACATGGCAAACATTGAAGAGATTAGGCATATATTGGCCAACCATGCAAAGGGATACACATAATTATGTATCAGCCTGCCCAACTTGTCAAGAACGGAATCCAGAAGAGAACTCTAATTTATGCTACTCCACGGTAGCACCAAGATGGAGCATGCCTCTAGTAAAGTTCTTGAAGACCCAAGAATACCGAGAAGGAGCCACGCTAGCAAGGAAACGTGCACTTGTAGAACAAAGCAAGGACTATGTTCTCATAGGAAAACAACTTTTTAAGCGAGGAAGAGATAATCATTTACGAATGAAGACAAAATCAAAGTAATTCTGGATTTACCGAGACCAAAGACTGCTAAAGAAGTACAAGCATTTATGGGACATTGCGGATACTACCGAAGATTTATACACATGTATGCCATAATTGCTAGACCTCTTTATGCATTATTGTCTCAGAAATCTCTCCAAATCGAAACCAAGACCTATGGAAAACTAAAAACCTTCATATCATTGCTGGAAGCCTATATCACCAAGATTCAAGTGGATTACTCATGAGATGCGTGGAAGAGGAGGAACAAGAGATGTAGCTTCAAAAAGCACATGTAAATCAATGGAAAAATCATTTAAATGCAAACGAAACATGGCAATTATTGAAGAGATTAGGCATATATTGGCCAACCATGCAAAGGGATACACATAATTATGTATCAGCCTGCCCAACTTGTCAAGAACGGAATCCAGAAGAGAACTCTAAATTATGCTACTCCAGGGTAGCACCAAGATGGAGCATGCCTCTGGTAAAGTTCTTGAAGACCCAAGAATACCCAGAAGAAGCCACGCTAGCAAGGAAACGTGCACTTGTAGAACAAAGCAAGGACTATGTTCTCATAGGAAAACAATTGTTTAAGCGAGGAAGAGATAATCATTTATGAATGTGCATTCATGAAGACGAGTATCTTGCTGTCCTAAAGATGGCACATATAGGAGCTGCAGGAGGACATTTCTCTGCAGATAAAACTGCAAAAATGATTCTCTTTGCAGGAATGTGGTGGCCAACTCTACATCAAGATGCAACAACATATGTGCAACGATGTGATACTTGTCAACGAACGAAATATCCAATTAGGAGAGATGAAATGCCGTTGAAACCCATGATGAGTGCTAGAGCCTTTACTAAATGGGGAATAGACTTCATAGGACCTATTAGCCCACCAGCTAAAGGATCTCATGCTGAGTACATAATTGTAGCCACAGACTATTTGACCAAATGGGTTGAAGCAAAAGCAACTAAGAAAAATGATGCAAGAACTACGGCCAAGTTTCTCTTTGAGAACGTTTTCACTAGATTTGGACTGCCGATAGAAATAGTGAGTGATAGAGGCACGCATTTTGTGAATGAAGTAATAGAAGCCTTACTGAATGAATTCTTGGTAATTCATAAGAAATCAGCCCCATATCACCCAGAAGCCAATGGACAGGCCGAAAGTTCAAATAAAATCTTGTGCATAGTTCTCACTAAAATTGTTAACAATGGAAGATCTGATTGGGATAAACAATTACATCATGCTTTATGGGCATTCCGAGTAGCCTACAAGACCGCCATAGGAACTACTCCTTTTAACTTAGTGTACGGACAGAATGCTATTTTGCCAATTGATATCTTAATACCCACTCTCAGAGTAGCAACAACTTATGAGTGGACGGGACATGAACTATCAGCTCAATTGGAGCAAATAGAAAAGTTACATGAAACTAGGTTACAAGCGGTAGCAGGGATTTATGGTGCAAAAAGACGACAGAAGGCATATTTTGATGCTCATATCAAAGATAAAAACTTGAAGGAAGGAGATTTAGTTTTGGTATATACTCTAAAACAACATGCTAAGAAACTGCAAAAAAGGGGATATGGCCCGTTAATCATCAATCGCATATCCACAAGCGGAGCCATCAGTTTAACAACCCTAGATGGAGAAGTATTACCAAACTATATAAGTGGATGTTGAGTGAAAAAATATTTAGAGCCATTGACAGAAGAGATAATGTCACGATTAACAATGGGTAAAAATAGGCGCATAGAGGAAGAAAGAATACGAGAAGAAGCTAGGCAAGAAGCACTAGAACGAATCAGAAAAAGAAAAGAGTGGATGAGAGAGAGAGATGAGAGATATTGACTAGGAGAGGAACTCGTCCCAATGGCTAGTTTTAGAGCCACTGACAACCTAGGTCAGCAATTGACGCAACCTTATTTGAATTTGGGTGCTGGAACGGAGTACCACTTAGTGGATGCCCTCATTGATACAGGAGCTGCTATAAGCTGTATCAAACCCAGAAACTCAAGGAAGATTTACGTCCATCTAAGGCATAACTAATACGAATGGGAGGAACAGTTATTCAATGTATCGAAGAGATCACTTTACTTCTACATCTTGGAAACAACACTATGGAACAAAAACTCTTAGTATGTCATGACCAAGACTTATTAGAAGAGCTTGTGTTAGGCCAAGATTGGATATATGAATATGAAGTGACTATACAGTTGGCCCTAGGATACATCTCGGCCAAGATAGGACATCGTGAAGTATTCATCATGCTAGATGAGCGACCAATAAAAGCCAAATGTAAAGAATAGAGGACTCACTTAAATAAGCACAATGATGAATGCATGTTCACTCACACTATGGAAGCCCCTCCATCGAATACTTCATGTGAGGACACAACGAACCTCGAGTGCACACAATCTTCTGATCCAGTAAATCACATGATTAGTGTTCTAGCCAATAACAGCCTCAGTGAGGAACCAACCACCAGAGAGATAAGTCGGCAAGACCACGACGAATATGCACACATAAGGATATACCCCGTTCCTTACACTAGATAGGCTTGGATCCGAAAAGATCAAGTGGCTGCATATCTTCAACAACAGAGACACTGTCGACACCAAAACGAACCACCGAACAAGCAGGCAAATCACTTTGGACACCTAGTTCCACAAACAATTGCTCGAGTATGGATTCCTAAGAAGGTGGTAGCTGCCCAGCCAGCCCAAACACAAATATGGATTCCCAAGTCATGTACTCAAATGACAATCATCAAAAAGGAAGAGTCAAAGCACAAGGAGAATCAGTATGATCTAAAGGCAAAACGACAGAAGATAAACCACTATAGGATAGAGCAGGAGTCTACATACAATTCACACGTCATTCCAAGATTCCAAAAGCAGACAAAGCAGAAGCACCATATGAGAAGCACCTCATTCAGCAAGAATGCTGGGAACACAATCTGTCCCAACAGAATAAAGCAGATTTGGATGCCGAAAGACCAGACAAGCTGTATACTTCTACCAAATAATTCGAATTGCACACATTTGGAGTTACCTGAACCCAAAGTATGCATGATAGGGCCACATTACAAGGCCAAGCATTCGGCACATTTTTCTTCTATTTTAGGATAGTGAAGCACATTTCCCCTCGGGAAATAGGAGAGCACTTGTACATAATGAAAGAAAATCATTCAAAAATTAATAACCGCTTCGGCTATGAACTAACTTTTCTGTTTTGCTTTCAGACAAACACATAAAAATATATAAAAGTATGAAAAATTCCAGGTATTACCTTTGTCACACCCACGGGGAAGGGACGACACAATTCACGCGGAGCATTGCCAATCTTATGAAAGACAAATGAAGGATGATTCTTGATACCATCTTGCCACTAAGTAATACTCTATATTGAGTGTAGATGGCATCGTCTAATTCCGAGGCTACGCAAGAAGAAGAGATCCAACTTCTTCCCTTGGAATCGATAACTAAGGCAAGAGGTCATTGGTTTTTGGATGACCAACTAGTGTCTGAACTCATTTTCATGGCGACCATCAAGATTATGGATAGGGATCACTACTTCCGTATCATGTCACAAGATTTCAAGACTATCATACAAGGATTACCGCGCATGACGGATGTCTGGACACAAGCAGGAATTGATGCATTCCTAAGACTGCCTATCTATATGCAAGATTTCCAAAGATGTACACAAGTGATGAATACACTTCAGTCTGCATCGAATAAGGCATCAGTCCCGGAAGCAAGGGTACTTGATAAAGTCGGTACCTGGAAAACAATTCAATTCACTCATGAGCTAATTAACAGAGCTTTTGGATGGAATCAAGAGGGACTCACGAATGTCAAAGATGAATGTCATGACCCAAAAAAGAGAACATTTTTGGAAATCAACTGAACGTATATTGAAGACTCTGTTCGCTTAGTTCACCAGCATTTTTGCTTTCCAAGTATGCATAGATACACAGCACCTCAAAAGATTGTTGTGCAACTACTCTCACACGCTATGAGACAAGTGGGAAATGAAGTAAACATGACTCCATATGTTCAAGACCGCCTATTTGAAGCAAAGAAGAAGTGGGGTCAGAAAAAGTTTCTGAATGGTAGTTCGGCCTTGACCCTACTCATTTATGAGGCACTTGACATGAAGAATTGCTTACGCTTGATGCCGACATCAACAGAGCTAGCAAAATATGCCAAGTCAGCAAATGTTCCAAAGAAAAAGAAAACAGCCATATCTATTGAAGAAGTGAGAACCAGTTCAAAGAAACCCATGAGGGGGACTAAATGCTTAAGAGAGGAAGAAGCTCAAGAGACACCACAATCAAAGAGGACACATACACTGCTAAAGATTTCTATGACGCAGCAGCCAATCAGCAAGAGAGACCTCTCCGCAGCCTTGAAAGAAACGCATCAGTATATGCGGGGGCAAGTAAATTTGAACATTCAAGGCCACCATTACAGACAGGCAAGCTAGGAGAAGAAACACAAAGATAAAGAACATACTCCATAACAATCGGCCAGATACAAAAAAATAGGGTTAGAAGATTCGAGCTCTAATGAAGAATCCAATCTAGAGAAGGAC
This sequence comes from Ceratopteris richardii, assembly GCA_020310875.1. Taxonomy (NCBI): domain Eukaryota; kingdom Viridiplantae; phylum Streptophyta; class Polypodiopsida; order Polypodiales; family Pteridaceae; genus Ceratopteris; species Ceratopteris richardii. The sequence continues at coordinate 86,921,004 of CM035425.1, read as the reverse complement.
ACCTTAGACACTGATCTACGGACTGAATTGAATAACGAAGAATGGACAGAAATAAATCAGGTGGAAGTCACAGCGGACAATCAACAACAACAAACGGACTACCAGGAAGTACCAGCTGAACAAGAACATTTAATTCAGTTAAATGATCATTCAAAGATAAGCATCAAGGAAATACCAATAACTAATAAAGAGGTAGTGTCACCTATCAAAGAAGAAATACAAACTCCAGTGGACAAGGACTCAGGCCTACTACAAAATAAGGAGCCAATTGTGATTGAGGTACCTGATGATACACCTCAAGGTAAAATTGACCATAGGGAGGCTGAGCCAAGGATCCAACTTCATATTAGGCAGCCTCATGACACTACTTTACATGTGGCAAAAGGAAAAGATATCACAACAGGTGAAGAACCTAGCATCCCTACCACATGGTTAAATGTGGATGTAACTCAATTGAAACCTGTTGTCAAGCAAATGATACAAACGGCCATGGACACGCAACAACAAATGATGGACACAGATGTGGATTACGACAAGGCCATGTGGGAAAAGAATCAGTTTCAAATCATGAGTGAGCAATTATCTGTACAGCTCATCCAGGCCCAACAAGAAATTTCAGCTAAGGATACGGAGATAACCGCAGTTAAAGAGCAATGTAATACACTGATGAAACAACATCATCAGCTCCAGACACAACTTGCGGAATTATAAAGACAACACGAAGCTAGTGAAGCAGACAAGGAGAGGATGAAAACTAGAAGCAATCTACTCGAAACACAACTTAAGGTGTATATGGAGGAAAACGATAGCTTACGCAGCCGCAATAAAGAACTGATGAAGGCATTACTGTATGACCAGCCTATCGAAAAACAAGAGACTACAGCTATTGACCAGAAAGAATTAAGAGATCAGATTGAGAAGTATGCAGAATTGCTGAAGCAAGAGCAGAACTTAAGGGAAGAATGGGAACGAAGATATGTCAACGAAACCAATGAACTTAAGAAACAACTGAACACTGCCCATGGAAAACTTGCAGTGAGTTACAGTGAAAACATGGATCATGTAGCAGAAATTGGTAATGAGCTTCTTACAGTTAAAGAAGCACTCAGAGCAGCTATGCAAGAAATTAAAAAGAAGACTGAACGCATAGCACAATTAGAGACCAAAGCAGAAGAAAAAGCACCAATCGGGACACCAATAGAGCCGACAAAAGAAAATCCTATTGATGAGGTAGAGGTATGTCCTCTATCTCCCCCGATTTATAATTCTCCAATAAAAGAACAGATGGCGGAACCACATGATGATCATCCCATGCCATACACTGCAGAAATAGGTCAGAAGGAACGGGCACTATTGGTGTCTCGGTTGACAGAGAATTTTGAAAATGAAGTGATCAAAGTCATGAAGGAGGCAAAGATAAAGGGCAAAGACTTGGAAACCATATTGAGGCCATTTAAAATTCCGTATGGATTATTGAAAGAGAAAATAAGGCAATATATAAATAAGATTACACAGAAAAATCTAGACGAGCAACTGCACTTCAAAAATGACACATTCACTTATACTCAAGAAGAATTTGAAGCAACACAGCCTGTATGGAGAAGAAAATTCTTGGAGAAAAATCCTACATTACGGGTGCACTGGCAAGCAGCACCATATTTATTACAGGTAAACCCTTCATTTTGCCTAACACCACGTCGCCGAGACGCCAGGGAATTTTTGGACATGCAAAAAACTGGTGCTATCAATAAACAGTGGCTGAATAATCCGCTACTTCCAAGCCCACCCCATAATTATCTACCAACAGAAGATTATATGGTAAAAACAATCGAATTTTGGCTACATGTTTACGCAACAGTACCCGACTTAACTATCAAAATGACGAATAAAATTCTCAACATGATCCTTACAGTTTTGAAGGTTTTCAAGCATGCGGCCTATACATTTTTGAATTTCATTGGCATTAATTAGAGAACATATATTCTCGTTTTTGACTTGTCTATTATGCCTAGCCGACCCACAATAATGGCATATTGTTCTACGCTTATGTTTCTACCGAGTACATATATGCAAACATTCAAAGAAGCCTTTTTCACTGGGTTTTTTTTTTTTAATATAAAGGAAGTTCGGCATAAGCCTACTCTCCCGGACTTGAATTAAATAAAGAAAAGTACAAGAGAAGGGGACTAGTGCCCACGGGACCCCCCAAATCCCACAAAGCAGGGGAAGCTTTTACAGAGCTTAGATGACATTACAAAGAAGGTTAATTACCCTCTCATCACCCTCATGTGGGGCCCACTTAGGTTTAAGCTTGTTATCAATCAAAAGGAGTACTTGATGATGCCTAAAGGGGGGTGATTTTTTACAGTTGACAATCCTTTTGCCAAGGAGGAACAGCGATTTCTCAATTGACCACTCCTTGGGGGAGTCACCGAAGTTGAAAGCACATCTTTCCCGCCAGATTTTCCATAGGACCTCCCCTCTGATGGCGTTCCAGAGAGTCGCGGAGCAGCCGATCGCTTCTCCCAGCAGGGCTTGCTGCCAACTGAGACGTGTTTGAAGTCTAATTCTCTTTCCAACCACCCAGCAGGGCTTGCTGCCAACTGAGACATTTTTGAAGTCTAATTCTCTTTCACTGGGTTTTTTGAAATTGATTCAGAAATCTTTTTAAAGATGTCATCCAACTTGAATGCCAGATTAGTGGCATATGAGCTAAGCTTCTTCGCTGACCATAGATAGCCGCCACATGATGGAGTGAAAGCAGAACAATGGAAGCAACTTATGATATGTGAAGCTAATATGCTTAATGAAAGAGAGCAAAAAATATACAGAACATACTCCCGTCGACTTCCAAAGCTTGTCGGGAACGACAGAGTTCAGGAGGGGGGTAGTGTTGAGGGAGAGTCAAGCAAAAAGAAGAAAAGAAGAAGAAAAAGAAAGAAGCTTCATTAAAAAGATCATATCTGAAGATTCATCTCTGCAAGAAGCCCCGCAGGGGCGCAACACCCATCTCTGCACAGAGCCCTGCAGGGGCACATATCAAGGAAAAGCACGCAGGTGGAAGGAGGCACCAGGGCCAAGAAAGTATCCATGAAGAAGTGCAAGAAGATATCCAGCGGTTCCGAAACCACAAGAAGGTACTTCAACATCTGGGTCTTTGGAAGGTCCAGATCGAAGGCTGAAGGATCACATCCTCATACCTTCCACTGATGGCGTGCGTGGCAACCCGACTTAACACAACAACCCAAAATTAAAGAGGTTATTGGTGAACTAGACTACAAATATCAGGTAGTCCATCTCCATGGGTTGTGGGCGAGCAAAAGAAAAGAACAGGCAACGCGAATGCATCAGGCCTAAAGGATGTAAAAGAAGAATCAAGAAGAGGCCATCAAAACTGAACACCTGTTTAACAAACAGGCAGAACTGACCAAAAGATGCATGCGGACAACAAACTGAAGACAAGAAGTAAAGCCTGTCAAGGGATGACAGAGACAAAGAGGGGGAGAGTGTTGTAGAGCAAAGAAGAGCACAAGGCAGAGAAAAAGACGGGCCCCAAAATTTTTCCGATTGGACACCATATTTTTGTATCATAATCATTTTGTAACATATTTTCCGTTGTAAATGCACTAGAGGAGTCCTCTAGATGCATCCCCACAGAAGATTAGTAGCTTACCCATGTACATTAGTAGGAAATTAGCCTTTTAGTGAATAAAGTGCCAGTCTCTTGTGTGAAAGGACCATTTTTAGGGCACATGTATATAAGTCAATTTGTGACTCTTTGTAAGCATTTTTTGCCATTGTGAAAATCAAAAGCACAGAATTTCGAATTTGTGTCTTCTCCTCTCTGTATCATCTTCTTTGTGAGCTTGTGTGCATGTGTGTTGCTTGAAAAGAGTGTTATGAAGTGTTGTCTATCCATGAGAGTGTTTGTTTACTGTTGTTAAGGTGTGTGTGAAGTGTAGGAAGTGCTGAAGTGTAGGAAGGTCATTCCCGCGATTCAGTATTTTGCTCATAACTTGAAGCAAAAGTGTCAGAATTGAGTGAGAATACCACCATTGGATGCGTCTTCTCGAGAGCTTCGAAATGCATATGCTATTTGCTATATTCAAAGTTCGGAGCTGAGAGAAAAGTTCAATTTACTGTTGGCTACTGCTCCAAGTATCGCGACACCCTTACTGATAGTTGAAGCTTGTTTGCATTAGTCTTAGCCTTGTTTTCACTCTTTTGGAAACTCATTTGCATTGATCATCATTTGAATGCATGTCTTTATACACTCGGTCAGGTTTTGATATTCCTTGGATTGATAAATAAAGCGTAAATCCCCGCTATATGCACTTGAGGGGGATTGAGGTATAGTCTCTTTCTCCACAAGTCCCTAGGATTGTCCTTAGTTACACAGACAACATAGAGTGTTAGGAGAAGAGATGGCACCTACTGAAGGGTGGGCACTAGTGAGCAAGGAATTTTGTGTGAGCATTGAGAGGACAATGAGAACTATGTGTGTGAATCCACAACTGCCTTGGGAGAAGAAGAAGGAACCCGTAGAGCCAACGTGGGCTTCACAGTCAGAGGTAAGAACTATTCCATTGAGCTTCGATTGCTCAAGGTTTAAGAAGAAATAAGGGAAGTCATGATCAATGTATTGGTTTAAAAAGAAAGGGTTTAATTATAGACACACATATGCATGCTAGGGTCATCCTGGCGGACTACAAGCCTATTTTTATTGCATAGTTTATTGGATTATGATGGTTAGTGAGCTCAATAGTGATGTTACAAGTCATTTGAAATAAAAGGAAGTCAAAAGCCCCGATTTTCCCTATGCTTGGAAGGAAAATCACCAAGTGAAAACCTTAAGTTTCCAAGGCATTTTGAAGAATCCAAGTATACCAATGGAATAATAAGATTGAATAAAGTAAGATGCGTAAAAGAACTAAAGCTCGAATTAGATGCAAATTCCGATTGATCGACAAAGCAACCGATTGGTCCATTATGAATCATAGGAACCGTAGAGGATTAAGGATCATATTTTAGGTGATTTTCGATCAAAATCATCTTGAAAAGGGCTCAAAATTGGGTCACCATTGCTCTACTGAAAGTCATTCTATAGAGCAATCATCAAGTGCATTTTTAGGTTTTGGACTAATTTTTGGCTCAAGAAAGATCTCCCAAGAAGGGAGAAGACATTAAAGTGATTGGACATCAAAAGAATCATTTAAAAAGCCTTAAGGCAATCCATGAGTGCTCCCGACCCTATGTAGAGAAATAGTGCTTTGCAAAAAGTGAGATTTGGCTTATTGGCGATTGCTATGCAAAAAGTGAGATTTATCTTATTGAGGGTTTTTAGGACATCCCCAAGGGGTAGCATAGACATATCAAGATCCATTCTATCAAAAGAAACCATAAAAGGGAGTTAGTGAAATCCACGACTTCCCTAGAATTTAAACCTTTTCAGAGCAATCACAAGTTGAAATCTGAGTGTTCTTTACCGAATCTTGAGTAATTGAGGAACGTTAAAGCCTTAGGAAATGTAAACAACGCGTGAGTGCAATGAAAAGAGTGCAAAGTTGGTTGTTGTAGGTCTAAGGGTTGCAGGACAATTGCCTTCTACACATCAATGTAATATACAACGTGGAAAACTTGGTAAATCTTGCAAAACATGATTGTCCTACATGGAAATCATCTTGTGAAAGGTAGGGCAATCATTTTGAAGTGCTAGTGTTTGGGAATCATCTAGCAAGCTTGGGGACTTGAATCTTAATATAGTTAAACCTCAAAAGGATTAACATTTGCAACACTCAAAGCCAATAGCAATCATTCTTCACAGATAGGCTAAATTGGATCAACTCCTCACCTAAATAAATTGACACCAATTGAGTGAAATTCATCAATGGGGATCAAACCATAAGGTTTGAACATTAAGAGCTGTATTCCATTGGGTGATCTCAAGCACTTCTATGTGTGTTTACAAAACATTTTTCCTTGTGTATTGTGATTCAAGAGGACAATAAACTAATATAAGATTCATACTAGGAACTTACTTTGGAGAAAAAAAAATCATTCAATGAAGCTTTTAATAGACCCCTTTGGTACATATATGAACCTTCTTAGTGGATTCTTCCCTTTATTTCATTCAAGAAAGAAATAGAAAGGTTGTTTGTGCATGGTTATATGTGTCATTCATTGAGTGAGTAAGGATCTAATGCATGTGAATCCTTCATAATTTCGTGCACAAAAATTACCACATTTATGATTTTAAGATCACGAACTACACAAGGAAGAAAAAAATGGCTAGTGCATAGAGGCACAATAGTGAAGCACAATCTAAGAGCATCACTAGTAGTAAAGCATTGACTAACAAGAGTGTAAGCTCTTCTAACCTTTTTCCATGATCTCTCTTTGATACTTTTAGTGATTCTGATAGTGAATTAGAGTACATGTTGTTCTCTATAAATGTTGACGAACTTCAAAACGATTTGAGCTTCTTATCCAGAATTCACAGCGAGTATGTCATGCTCCTTTCTTTCATTAGACTATTCATATAAGTAATGTTAGTAAACTTCTTAGCATTTCCAAAGAAATTCCTTGAAAATATGGCACATTAACCTTTGAAATGTAGATCGGTTAGAGCAAATGGCATTACATGAAAAGCATACATACCTCACTCAATTGTAAAAGTAGTCTTATGTTGATATTCTGGTGCAGTAGGTACTTGATTATAACCACATAGATCATTTAAGAAGCTATAAGCTTCTTTTTGAGCTATCTTTTCTAGCAAATGATATGCTATTGGCAATGGATAGATATTCTTGAATACTCTCGTTTTGCTATGCTATTGGCAATGGATAGATGTTCTTGAATACTCTCGTTTTTTTTTACATTAATGCGAACACGTAGTTTTCCACTATAGGAAAGACCCATTTTGTATCTCAATTTCATGGTTTGGCAAGTAATTATCAATCTCTTTCTTGATTTTAGATTAGTAGGCCTCATTGTACGTATATGGTCTCTATTTAGATGGTTGAGCATATGGTGCCATAGGTATAGAATGGGCATAGATTTCTATATCAACTCCATTGAAGTCCTTGTAAGACCAAGCAAAGATATCTTGATACTCTCGCAAGAGGTGCATGAGATCTTCTTCCTTAGAACTTAGTAAATCATTAGCAATAGAAGAGCACCTTTCTTTAGTTTTTTATATTTCTATGACCACTTTCTTAGTGTCTTCTTTGATATCATGACTCTCTCCCTTCAACTTTTTAGTATGCTAGAATTTTAGTATTTGCACTATTCTCCTCTTTGTGTGTTTCCGTTATGCAATGAAGAGTAGTAAAAACACACAAAAAAATATTGAGTTTCCTTGCTTATACACAGGAGATAGCCTCCATGTATTATTCTATGGTTGTAAACTCCAAAACATTCTAGAAAATAAACCTATTAGCACACACGTGCAAGCTATCCCACGCAGTAGATTTTCGCAACATCGAAATGTTGTTTTCAGTATATTTTCGCAACATGGAAATTTATTTCTACATAGAGAAATTGAATATGTAGTGTAGCGTCAAACATTTATCCGCTTTTTATTTTAGGGAGTTCGATCTAACGTTGTGCTCTACCTATAGACTCGAAATTATTGAAAGAACAAAAGGGTTCATGTTGAGTTGATCCCTAGCTCATGAGCTTTCATATTTGACAAAGAAGGGGTTAGACAAGATAACAATGATAACAACTCGTTTAAATTGACCAAAGTTTTACATGTCGAGTCAAAAAATTGACCTATGGGTCATGCGAGTACTATGCTCATTCACTTGTATAATTGCACTTTCAAAGTTAAAGCCTAAGGGAGTAAGCGCTTGTTGAACCTCCATTTAAAAAAATATATATATGTTTGATCTTTGCTCCAAAGGATTAAGTCTCTACCACTACAACGGATACCCTCTCCAAGCTACTAATTAAGGTTTCGGATGTCAGATTATCTCTTGCTTTGAGAGGATTTAGTGTGGACAACAAGAGAAAGTGGCTGACGATCTCATCATAGGTATTCAAATACTTTACATGACTCTTAAGGAACATTTTATGGAAAGATTTAGTACAAAGGACTAGCCAAGTTTAGCAATGGACCAAGCGCCCCTAAATATGAAGCATAAAAGGCACATTTAGTACAAGGATATAAAATGCGATTTTTGTTAAAGAGTAATTCCCATGTAATGCTGTTGTTGCCCTGTGTCTTTTGAGAGAAGGATGTTGCATTGAATATGAGAATGGGTAAATGTTTTTCCATAGCTATTCATGTACATTGCGAATGTGGGATAATATCAATCTTTAGCGTAACTTGCACCTTGCCCAATGAGGAACGAATGAGACACTCATACGGCAAAAGAGCATGCTAGAGACATTGTAAAACGTCCATGATTATGATCCCACTCATATCACTGTGTGAGACCATTGCTTTGAAGAGAGATAAAGTAGAGTAGAATAGTGTATTACTCTGTGTGTGTATGTGAGAGAGAGAAGTGGATCCACAATCATGCGAATGAGTCGTAAACTGGGAGAGTTGTTCCCAGATGTGCGGAACTGCAACAAAGGCAATGGTTGAGCCTCAGACGGGGAACTAGAACAACCCCCCGCTGCCGCTGGTTCGATTTTCCATAACCAAGTTGAGGGTGATAGTCTGATAGAGATGCTTTGCGAGGTTTGTGTCCTCGATGATTTAAGACGGCCCACTTCCTTCAGATGGGGTGGCAGGTCGTTAGAGTACCTTAGAAGTTAACCAAACTTCAAACGAAAAGGAAGAATCTAGCAAGCCAAGAAATTTCCTCGTCCTTTCCCCCTCCTCAAAGATTCTTTTATGCACTATATACAAAAACATCAGAAATTCTATGGGTGGCTTGAGACTAGGGCTTCGGAACAAGCAAAGAAAAACATATTCTTCCGCTCATAACTATCATAATTGTTAAAGGGCATAGACCACTTAACACAATTAGAAAAACAAACTTTATTCACAATTTGAAATGGTAGCATATGATTCCTTGAGAGGAGGAGAGTCTTTTGTGAGCTTAATTTTTTATTTTTAAAAATGCCACAGAAGTTTGGAATTCGACTTGTGGTGGAGGGGAGGGTCAGAACTAAAATCACTCATATGCGTTGCTTCGTCAGCACTGCATAGCAACTGTGTGGTCGCTCACTGTGAATTATGTATGAAACATGGCAAATATGGCATTTGCTCATTTGATTGATAGTGCAACATTGTTGTGCCGCCATGCAATGTGAAGTGAGCCTAATTTTATGTCAGGGATGTGTGGTTTAGTGGTCGCACATTTCAATCCCTCGAAGAATTTCAAAGACTAAGGTTGTACTTCTACAATGGCAGAAAGCTTGGAAGTGTTTTAAAGGGTGAGACGAAGGTGCATTTGAGATAGGGCAGTAGTAGCTAAAGAATCTTCACTCTTGCCAATGCTTGGATGCCATGTGGCTATCTTCATTCAGACAAGGGTGGAGACCCTACATCACTTCACTGCCAGCTTATGGAATGTTTTGATGAAAAAACTTCTAACCCTCCTGCCTCGCCCCTTTTTTGCCTTTTGTGCACATTTTCATGGTGGTAGCACTAGAAAAGGTTTGTGAGTGTTTGCACCTTTATATGTGAATGGGTAGGTGGAGGAACTATCAAGTTTTCTCTATTTCCTATGGAATCGGCAGACTTCTCATCTTTGTTTCACTGTTTATATTTGAAAGATTCTTTAGATGCTCTTATCATATTCCTTTCATACATAGCTTAACCATTTGCCTTATGCATCCAAAAGTGGCAAAGAGTGCATGAAAAAGTTCAGTTCAATGTTCCTTAGAGACCTGTGCATCAAAGGGAGTGGGATATCCATGGTAGAACAGGCCATTATCGAGCATGTCAATGAAGAGTCTGCTGCCTGATCCCCCAACTTCCAAGCTTTCAGTGGGGCGGTGTGAACGACCGCTAACTACTTTCAGAAATAATGATTGACTCACTGCATGGAGCAGCACTTTCCACATAAAACCTCTCGGCTTTAGGGAGAAGCTGTCACCATCAACGATCGCTGCAGAAAGAAGCGGCGCTTCAGAATTTCAGAAATTTTACGGGCCCCAGACCTACACCCTTATCTGTACACTCTCAGAATAATTTTCTTTTTTTTTTTTCTCTTTCTTCGCCTGCCGATTCCGAAATTCTGTGCAACACGGCGTACGTCACTTGAGCTCTTCCACCCGCCACCTGCGCTGATCGCTTTTGTGCAGGGACCTCATAAGAACGTCCAGGCCACGTCGTCGCGCGCCGATACGCGGACTCCACGCAGGACGGCCGTCCGCCGCGACTGCGAGGCCCTGGCAGCTCGGCTGTCCCTTCCTTGCATCGCCGCACGTGCCCGCTCTCACTGTCGGCCCTGCCGTCGCATGCGCGAGTGTCTTAACTACGCCATGGATTGCACCTGCCGTTCGAGTTCGTGCCGTCTGCGGAGAGGCTTGGCGTACTGTGCAGTGTGTACATGCGGGGGGGCCGCGGCCCTCGACTCTCGACTCATCGACGCTCGGACCCGTCGCCCCAGCCCCTGAGGAAGAAGCTTGGAAGGTGGAAACCTCCATTCGATTTGATTGATGTCCGTTAGATTAGCTTCTAACAAATTCTGCACGTCGATGCGTAAGTCATTGCTGACCTTATTTTGCGAATTTTTTTTTATTTTGGACATAAATATGCAGCCTTCTTCTATACACCTTCAGAGGCGTCCTCTTAATGCTACACATGGTCATTTGTCCCTCGGTTACTAAAAAACCACACGTCAGCTTTCACTCCACCCGTGTGGCTCGGCCTAACGCCCCCCCAGGACCTACTGCCCAAGCAGCGCAACGAGTCTCGACTCGAGCGACTCTCCAATGACCATCCAAAAACGATACACACAGAAACAATGCAGAACTTTGAAACGCTCTTCGTTTTGAAGCCAACCTGAGATTGAGTTAATGTACTGAAGTTACAAAATCCACGGGGAGATACATCAACTTAATGTCATGTGGACACATTTAGTTTTTGTCTGTATCGAAAATGGGCATTAGTCAATGGGGAAGATAAACACGAATCACGCACGCAAAGTTCTTTGTTTTAAAGAATTAAAAAAAAAAGCTTCATGACCTTCCGAGCGAGCTTTGGCTAGGGTTTTCTTTTTTTTTTTGAGAAAGCAAAGATAAAAGTTGTATTAATGGAGAATGTTACATAAGTGCAAGGGGCAAGCCCCCACCATTACAAGCTCATATAGAGGCACAGCACAAGGGACTGAAGCTTTGTATCAGGGCTAGGGTTTTCGCTTTGTATTAGGGCTCTTGAAGCTCTACAAGGTCGTCCATGGCTTGTTGGGGTCTTCAAGCTGTAAGATGCCTCTAGGAAAAAAAATTGGAAACAACAATCCCTGCCACAGAAGTAACAGATGCCTACATGAATATTCAATTTATTAAATTTGTTGTAAGTCCACACTCGTTTGTGCAGGATCAACCATAGTAAGGTAGAGTGCTTGACTGATAAGAGAATGGCCCAAATACTCTTAAACATGTAGTGCCACTGAGGAGGAGTCCACATCAAGTTCCAAGCTTTATTTAATTTATCAACAAGAGGCTTGAAGGGAGTAGAGCACTTCATGTAATGCAGAAACATATCTTCAACAACAGAGAAAAGGTCTAAATCCTTGTGATGAGAGTAGGTCTCTAGCTTTTCAATCAGCAATCTATTTTGATCAATAAGCACTTGTTTACAACCAATAGATAAATTAGAGATTCTCATGATATCATCATCATGCAGAAGCAAATGGTTCCTGAAATAACTATTCCAAGTCTCAAAGCAAGCTTTTTTGCACATAGTCATTCTAACAATGATTTCTCCTTTTTCTAATTCAATATCCATCAAGTGCACATGGACTCTTGTGCATAAAACCAAGAGTTAGAAGAGAAATCAGATTTCAAAGTATAGTGCAATTTTTCCAACTTCCATGCTTCCCACATGCTACAAATAAGCCTACTACCTTCAAGAATAAAAGGATTAAGAGAAACAATAATATCCCATAAATTATTACATTTCCAAGCTCTCCAATTTCTCAAATAGAACTTATCATAGTTTCTATTGATCAAGCAAGTCCAAAAATCTTTAGATATCAAAGCTCTTAAAATCCATTTAACAGACATGATATAGGCCATTCTGGTAGGACACAATAAACCAAAAACCGCTCCTTCCTTTTCCATACAACATGTGTGCCAAGCAACTTTAGGAACTTTAGGACAATCATTGGACCCTTCCCAAAGAAAACTCCTAGCAATAGCAATGGCCTTAGCCAATTGTTTCTTGTTGGGCATCCTATAGGACAAGAAGTCAAGGAAAGAAGAATATAGTGATTCAAGACAAAGACTCTATGTGGAGGACTATACTAAAATAGCATCCATCTAACCACGTTAGCTTTGAATTTATTCAAAACCCAAACCCGTCTTTGGTCAAAAGAAATATTAAACCCTATAGGAATACCTAAAATTTTAAAAATCCTATGATCTTGGATAATCTCACATCCATTACCCTTAGCATAGTCAGGGGAGATGTTAGTGGATTGTCACATAATCCTAGTAGGGGATGGTTGAACCATGCCTTAAGAGAAAGGATTAGGAAGTAATCCTCAACCATGGATTTTGGGGCAAGTGGTTAGCCCATCACACTCCTAACCGAGAGGTTATGAGTTCAATTCCCAACATTGGTATCATATCTTAGTTGAGGAACTTGGCCAAGATGGAGGTAAGAATCCTCAATTGTGAGCACTTAGGAAGTGCTTGACAGTGGGTGATACTAAAACTAGCCAAGAAGGAAGGCACATGGGTATTTTGTGCAACAAGGGAGGGTTGGATAGTGTTGGAAACAATGTCCCAAAGTTTAGTAGAATAGCTTAATTCAAAGTCTTAAGTAGTGTTCCTATAAGCAAGCCATGTGAGCATCATGGCCAGAACAATTACCTCTCTAACTTGCAACCCATATTCGAATCCCACCGATGGTAGCACGACACATAAGTGTTTTACTTTTTTGAGAGTTGTTTTTTTCTAAAAGCATCACCGACAGCAGTGCTTTGCGAATTCATTTTTTAAAAAAGCTCCGATTAGCTTTTGCACATAATTAGGATCGCATAGCTTTTATGAATGCCCTACCATGGACAACAATCACTACATAAGAAGGGTCTTGGATCTTGGTTTGATTATCTTCTCAAGCTCAAGAAAGTTCTACACAAGCTTTGGAGGAGATCTTGGAGGTTCTCTACATGAGGAAGAGTTCTACACTCTTGGAAGAGGTGTGATCTATATCTCGAGATATCTAGACGAGTTCATATCAACTAACTATGAGCATCACTTGCTAAGTTACTGTGAGTAAAAACTCCATTTTTGTCCCTAACTGTTCATTCACTAGTTTCTAATTTAGGGACAATCAAAATTCGGGTTTGCTATAAAATAGTTCTAAATTGTTCATATTCTCGATATTCTCACACACACACACTCTTCATACCTCTTAGATACACAATTTCTTGTATCTAGTTTTTATTTCTACCTATATTCAGATATCAATTTGTATCATATTCACACATTGTAATTTGGCATTAGAATATTAGTTAGTGCAGATGAGCATCTTAGCTTACTGTACACTTTGAAAATTATATATTCTCTCTCTATCTCTCACTTATCTCATTCTTTAGTGTTAAGGTATGTATGCTAAGGTTCATGTATTGGAAGATCCTATAAACCTATGATTATTGTTATTGAGGCCTACCCCACTTTCAACATTTGGTATCAGAGCATAGTTGACATACACCCTTAGTAAGATGAGTGATTATAGACTTGTGAATGAAGAAAAGAATGTCTAATTATCCAATGTGGAGTATTATGATGATGAATTTATTAGTATCTAATGACTTTTGGAATATTATAAATGGCACTTATCCAAGGACAAGACAAGTTTGAGAAGAGGCTACTTTATCTTTAGAAGGATCCATGTTCCTATTTGTGCTCAGCAAGAGGTTAGTCAAGAAGAAGGAACCACTTCATCATTAGGAGTCAGTGGTACTACTATAAGATTACTTCCTACAGAAGAGAAATCCAGATGGGATTGAAGGGATGCTCTAGCACTTTCATATATTGCTATGGGATTCAAGAGGCATATTATACTCCAAATCAGGTCCTGCATAATCTCTCGTCAGGCTTGGTTGGAGTTAGATAATCTGTATGAGAGTAAAAGCCTTGCTAGGAAAGCTCATTTGCAGAGACATCTAGCCAACACAAGAAATTTGGTGAGTCAGCTTAGTCATATATTTTGAAGCTCAAAGAGTACGAGATTACTTAATCAATGTTGGAGTAAATATCTCAGATCAAGAGATGATAAACACACTTCTAAACTCGCTTACATCCTCGTATCGTGCTTTTTTTACTTCTCTTACTCTTACTACAAGAGATAGAGAATTTTCATTTGAGGAGCTACAATTCCTGTTACTTAAAGATCAAGATCAATAAAAAGGTATGGAATAGAATGAAGAAGACATGTTATCATCCTCAAAGCGAAAGAAGAAGAAGGAGACAAAGAAGGAGAAGAAGAGTCATCAATCCATAAAGGAAAGTAAGTCTTCTATTCCTAAGTCTTCTAGTCCTACCCCTAATGCTTCCTCTACACCCAAAGAGAATTCTTTACTACATCTGATTCAAAGAAAGGAATTTGCCATTACTATAAGAAACTAGGTCATTTTATAGCATAATGCAAAACAACGATATTTAATGAGAAGAAGAAAGAATCATATAATAGTGTTGAAGATCATCCAAAACCTAAATCTTCAAAGATAGATTCATGTGCATGTGTTACTATGGAAGAAGTAGCTTTTGATCAAGCATCATTACAAGCAATCTCAGATAATCGTTGGGTTTTTTATTCATGAGCTACTAAGCATATGACAGGTTGAAAAAAGATATTTTCTTCCATTCCTAACTCTTTAGGTAGAAGAGTGACCATTGCAGATCGTCGTGATTTAGATGTTAGTGGTATTGGAGAAGTAAAATTTGACTATAGAACATGTTAAAATTTTACAGTTTTCAATGTTCTTTATGTTCCAGACATGAAGAAGAATTTGTTCTCTATCTCTATTATCTTGTCAGATGGTTATAAAGTTTTATTTAAGAAATAATCATGCCAAACTGTCTCATCTAATGAGGAGAATTTTCTTCTTCAAGGTGAAAATAGAAGTGGCATGTTTGTATTGTCCAAAATAAGTCATGGTAATGTTGTTAGGTCTAAAACACCTAAGGAGAACATGAAGTTATGATATGCTAGATTTGATCATATCAGTTACACAGCTCTCAAGCATATCAAAGATCAAGATATGATAGAGAGTTTGCCTACTTTTGCTTTAACAAATGAAGTAGAGTCATATGAAGGATTTCTTGAAGGAAAGCTGAATCACAAACTTCCTGTCAAGAAGCATGGATATCACAACCACAAGGAAGTTGCAGATCATGTTGAGATATCAAGCTTAACATGTGATGATCCAAGATGATACATATCACTTTTCATTTCTCTGACATGTATAGTGGTCATGCTAGTATATGTCAGGGATACTTCATTAAGATTTACTAGATTTATCTACCGAGGTGATGGCAAAATTATTTCTTGCCGTCTCACTCATTCGCAGACATTAGGATTTTCCTTATGTATTGATCTTCATATATTGCACTTGTTGCATTGTTGTTTAAAAAGGTCATTCTTGTACATACCTTTTATGTAATAGAAGAAAAAGATCATGCTTACTTGCCTCAATCTCTGTGTTTGTGTTCTCCTCTTTGATTGTGAGAGTATATGTGTATGAGATCTCTTCCTTATCTCCTTTCTCGTGACATGGTATCAGAGCTAGTGTGGCTATAGAGAGCTGATCAAGAAGGCCAACAATGAAGAGTATGCAAGAAGGAATGGAGAAAGCGTGATTCACAAATGATCTCAAATTTCTATGAAAATTATCAGATTTTTGTTTCAGAGCATCTCAACCTCGGTTTTGAGCCCACAAGGTAGGACCCACAAAAAATTCAGATCAATTTGCAAAATTGTAACTTGCATCCTATTTGGAAACATTCATATATTCTAGATCCATAATTTCAAGAGATTCTCTGTATTGTTGATACACGAAAACTATGTTTTTCTAAGATCGAACTCTCATGTCAAAGTGCGACAGTGTTTAAGCAGAAGTGTTGCTTGTAGTGTTTTTGCAGTGTTGTGAATTGCTGCAAAAATGGCAAACACAAATGGAATCAATCCGCTTTATGAGTGATAAGGTGGACAAGAATAGCTTCCATGCTTGGAGATTCAGAACGAAGAATTTCCTGATGGGAAAAGGCTACTTAAGTATATCAAAGGAGAGAACAAAAATGCTTCATAGTTACCAGAGAGGAATCAGACTATATACCAGTTAAGAGCATATGAGGAATGGAATCAAGGAGCATGAAAGATAATGTATTGGCTATCTGTTAGCATACAAGATAGCATGAGTGGGCACATACAAGATGTTAAGACTCTGAAAGAGGCTTGAAATAGTTTGTTCGCATTGTATGAGACCAACACAAAGGCATGGAAATTGCAACTCAAGAATGTGTTGTGTACACTAGAGAAGGGCATGTATGTAAGTGACTACACTTTGAAAATCAAAAGCATATATGAGTCACTTGCATCTATTGTCGTAAATATAGATGATGATGATGATAAGGTGGAAGTGTGCCTTCATGGTTTAGGAGCTACATATAAGCAGTTCAGAACATCTATTCAGACCAGGGAAAATATTATAAATTTTGCTGATTGGATGTCCATATTGATTTTTGAAGAAAAGAATCTTGGTGAGGACTCAAACTCCCAAGGAAAACCTAGTTCTAAGCAGGTATTCTACTATGGTAGAGGAAGAGGTAGAGGCTTCAGAAGTGGAAGAGGACACAATAACCAAGACCAAGATCAACAACAGAATCATGTAGGAGGTAGAGGACAGTTTCGAGGCAGGGGGAGCCAGAGAGGCCACAGAAAGTTCCAAAGAAACAATTCAAGTAATGCTGATAAAGGATGTTAGAATTATGATAAACCTGGACACTTTGAACGTGATTGCAGGTTGAAGAATCAAAATAACAGAAGGTAGCAAAACTTCCACATCCTTGTAAAGCCCTGCACTTACTATCATAAAAATTGACATAATAAATGATATCCATACCATTATCCATAAGAAAGTGGCCATTGATATATGATTTGAAGTAGCTTCATTACTACTGCACTTAAGGACTTTTGTTTTCTTCTCTCTTCTATGGCCTTTGATTGAGACTGTCTCACTCGAATCAATAACCTTAATGATGTCCTCTTTTTCTTCATAGACTTCCTCTCTACTTGAGTTTGAAAAAATTCCATAGCAAGAAGATGGGTCTTCTGCATGAAGCCAAGCCAACATGTTTTTGTCTTCATATAAATTTGCTTCTTCATACATGTCTGCCTTTGGGTTATCCAATAATTCTTCTTCCATACAAATACCAATTGTCTGCATCATGCTAGTATGTCTTTGGTTGTGTGGAACTTCTTCTAAAGATATATGTTGCAACTCTTTTCCCTCTTGCTTTATCCACATTGTGTCCTTACCCTAGTCATGCAGCACATTGGCATGCCTTAACCAAGGTCTCCCAATCAGCATGGGGAACTTCCTTCTACCTGTGGCAACCTTAAGACAACAAAGTCCAAGTTAAAGATTGTACCTTGTATCTTGATTGGGACTCCATGGACCACTCCCATAGGCCTTACTATGCTTTGGTCTACCAATGTTACAGTGAAGTTGGCAGGTCTTGAAGATTGTAGTCCAATCTTTGTCATAGTATGTTCAGGCATCAAGTTAATGCCAGAACCTTCATCTACAATGACTCCTTGAAACTCATGTCCTTTGATAGTGACTGTTAGACAAGGACTCTTATAATCTGTGAGGGGTGCTTCCCCTACAATTTTATCTTTTGGCAGAACAATAGTCTTTGCCACTAAACTTGTTGTGGAAGCCTCATCAATTATATGCAAGAGTTTTGACCTGAATTTTCCATCCATCTTTATTAAATCAAAAATACTGACCTCTTTTTTCATGGACTTGAGTAGTCTTGAAGCTTTTGGCTCCTTAAGAGCCCTGTTGAATGCATGTCCAATGGCACCACTGGTACCTATGAGATTTTCTTTTTGCCTTGTGTCTGCACATGTGGTGGCTTTGTCTTCAGATGTCTCTTTGTCTTTATTCAATCCATTAATCCTTGATTCTTGACCTATTTCTACTTGAGCCTTCCCCTTGCTTCTTGTTTGCACTGTAAAAGATTCAATTTCTTCTAACTGCACCACCCTGGTAGATGGTGATGGCACATTGACTTGATCTACCATTTCTTCTTTGCACACAGAAATCATTTGAATGTGGGGCCCAGATGAAGATGCTTGGTTCTTAGAACAACAATTAGTATAGTGGTCTCTGGCCTCTGGGCAGCTCCTGCAAGGAGGGGTATTTTCTGGTAGAGTGCACCTACTTTGGTAATACCCACATTCTCCACACCTGAAACAAAGAATTGGCCTCCTTGGTCCATTTGCAAAGTTATCTCTATTTCTAGGGTTGTAATTGTTATCTTGATTAGGTGTAGCCACCATCACATTAGCTGGTGGTAGGGCTCCTCCTTATGTCCAATATGTTGTCACAACCATTCCTCTTGACTGTACTACATGACCCTGCTTTGCTGCACATGGTACATCATAGCCCATTTTTTATGCCACCTCCCCTTAATTCTTGTAATTCCTGTCAAAGTTTAGCTATTTCTTCTGCTTGGGCTTCCTCTTCCTTTTGTAGTTTGAGGGCCTTGATTTCTCGCCTCAACAAGGTTACTGCATTTTCTTCTTCCTTTTAAGGTTTACTTCTTTTTAAGTTCTCCAGCTCTTTCCTTAGTTGAATCACTAGATCCTCAATTTCTGCAGAATAAGGTAGTTGCGAAGAACTTGCTCCATATTGTTGTCTTATTTGTTCTAGTCGTGTAGTTGTATGGATGAACTCTTTTATGGAGGTTGTTGGCAACACTAATTCCTTGATTTTACATTGTGTAGTCATTGAAAGTGGTTTAGCTAACCATTTCTTAATAAAGAAATCATGTGGAGGATCTAGAAACTTAGACATTAGTGCCTTGGCCCTAGTTACAAACTCTAAAAACATTTCACCAGGACCTAGTCTCAAGTTTTCTAACTCCTCTATGGTTATCTATCTAGTTTTCCCATGCTGGAATTGAGTTTTGAATGCCTCTTTCATTAAATCCCACATGGTGAAATAGTTTTGAGCAAATTGGCTAAACCATTTATCTGCTACCCTTCTAATGTGACAGGAAAGAGGATAAAAAAGGCATCCTCTCTTCCCATCAAACCTGTTGTTTTGCATAATGCTAAGAATCTTCTAATGTGCTCGTCCGGATCTTCCTGAGCTAAGCCTTTGAAAGATGGAAATTTTATATTTAATCTAGAAAGTAGAGTTTCCAAGTCTACCTGACCTGCCATGTTCTTTACTGACAATGTTGATGACAATGGACTGGGGATCTTCTAACAGACTTCCTTCTTGTTGCTTTGCAAGTGATCCTCAATGTTTGAGACCGGGTTGCAGTCATGAACTGTTCATAATCCTCTTACGCTGAGATAATTAATAAGAAGATTTACCTCTTAACCCGATGAAGTAGTATTGTAGCATTGTCGGCACTTGAATAATGCTTCTCCCACACTGAAATATTGCTTCTCCTATGCTCAAGCCTCCTTATTGTCCCACCAGGCATGCCAAATTTTGTTGGGGGATTCTTGTGCAGAAAGGGACTTGAGTGTTTGTAGGAGAATGGAGAGTGAAAACAAGAGAATTGATGACACCAAAACCTTCTAATAAATTAGAAAGAGAAGAATACAAGTTTATACACAAGCCAAATGCTCTACGCAATATGCCAAAGACTAAATAATGCTAATGAAACAAGATTATAAAGTACTTAGAATCTACCGCCTACCTCTGCACGAGACCTCCACCTTCTCCAAGCTTGCCCTTGTGCACACCTTTCACCAAGCTTCCAATAAGGGGAGGGATGGACACCTTCTATCGACGTGCACCTTCAATGGGACCTTGGAACTCTTGTTATTCCTTGTTTCACCTTCTCTGCATACAATCTAAGTCACTCTTCTTGCACCTTGCAATGGCTCTCTGTGTCATGCGCACTCTCTCTAAATGTGTCTCCTCTCTCTCTCTCTCTTGCTGTAGTATATCTCACAATAGCTTATTCCAACCAAGAATACTCCTTCCCTTGGGTGTCGGTTCACGTACGCTCCTAACTCCCATAGCATCTTGGTGCTCACTTTGATGTCCCAAGATTGTCTTCAAGGTGGGTAGCCAACGAATCCCTGTTGTGTCCCGTAGTGACTTTAGACTAAAACAAAATTTTTAATTGGGGGGCAAAACTTTCACTTCTCCGTATGCTACCGCTTCACATAACTTCATATTTTTCCTTTTAATTCTTCAATTGTGCACTTAAGAGAGGGTTCACGTGAACCATCCACACACTAACACTTTGAACCTTAGAGAAATTACAGAAAGACACTCTGCAACCTGCAACCATCTTTTTGTAAAATATGAACTTTATGAAAAATTAATCGTGCACTACCTGTGCACCTTGACACCCGAACGCTTTGACTTTTCACATGTTAACCTTGACCTTGAACATGTTAACTTTGACCACTTTGAATTTGACCCTTTGACTTGATTGTGGTTGACTTTGACCAATGGGACTTTTATGGACTCAACACAAGCATTGGCATGTGTTTAGGTGCATCTTTTGCTACTTGAGTGGTACTCGGCTACTTGGGTTGTTTTTTCCCAAGCGGGATCACTACTACCAGATTTGCGTGCTTTTCTTGACTCTGATTGGGCTGGTTTCTGTGACAGTTGTGTGTCCACTAATGGTTTTTGCTTCATGCTTCATAGCTAATGCATATCTTGGCCGAGCAAGAAGCAACCTACTGTGGCCACTTCCTGTTGTGAGGCTAAGTATAGGGAAGCTTTCACAGCAACTATTGAGTGTGTGTGGCTCAGACTCCTTATGGTTAATTTGGGTGTTGGTAAGTCTTCTGCTACCACCATCTTCACTAATAGTTAGAGCACATTGTTAGTTGCAAGGAACCTTGTGTTCCATGCTCGCACTAAGCACATTGAGGTGCATTATCATTATGTCAGGGAGAGGTTCTCCAATGGAGAGATCAGCTTGGCATATGTGCCCACGTAGGCGAACATTGCAGAACTTTTCACGAAGGCTCTGCCTAGGGAGAAGTTTGAAGCTTTCCGCAAAGCTTTGGGCTTACTTCCTTTTGTGGATTGATTCCACATAGCTTGGAACTTCATTGTACATGAATGTCAGCTCCTTGTTCACTGCATCACTCCCAAGGGGGATCTATTGATATATTTAGGTAGTGATATGTGTGAACACACTAGGACTACCTAGTCACTTTTTCCCTCTTTCGGAGGTTTTTTCCCCTGACTTGTACATGTGTATGTGTATGTGCATGTATGTTATATGATTGTAAGTGAAAATCTAATAGGATTGTGTATGTGCATGTATATGTGTGTGTATGATAGTGAATTGAAAACTATTGCAATTGTTGGAAAAGATTTTATGTTTTTTTTTAGAATTTTAAGGTTGAGAAGGTATTAATAAGTGAAGATCAAAGGAATCTAGGGCTGCATATCAGCAAAGAGAAGGTTCTTGTCGTATCCATTCAATATAACTTTGCAGATCCGTAAATCTTCTTTAGGAAGTAGTATTGTATTGATACATCAAGAACCTTCTCTTAGCTGAGATGTTGGGACAATAACATTGAGAGGGATGGCAAAATTTTAATAGAAATCAACTTATGCACTTGTTCGTTGGATACTTACGACAGAAAGATGCAAACAGGTGAAAAAAGATTTTACTTTTTATGATATAGTTTAGTATTTTTTCAAGCATATAGTAATGATTTTTTATTTCTTTATATTTTTATAGGTTATTTTGAAGGTTGATTGATTTCGAGCTAAGAAAGTGGTGAGAGGTATTAATAAATGAAGATCAATGGCATCTTGGACAATGTATATCAACTAACAGAAGGTTCGTGTTCTATCAATACAATACAGCTTCACAGATCCATAGATCTTATTTAGGAAGTTGTATTGTATTAATACAACAAAAACCTTCTGTTAGTTGAGATACTGTTGTCAAGACAATTACATTAAGAGGGACTTGTTGGGAGAAAAGAAATCAACTTATTGAGATAATAGCGTCAAGGGGGACTTTTCATGGCCAAGGTTTGATAGAAATGGACTTATGCACTCGAACTCTCGATACTTATGACAAAAGAGATGTAAACAAGTAATTTAAGATTTTACTTTTTATGATATAATTTAATATTTTTTCAAGCATATAATAATTAATTTTTACTTTTTTATATTTTTATAGGTTAATTTGAAGGTTGATTGATTTTGAGCTGAGCATGAAGGTAGAAATTTTCCATTAAAAAGGGATCATGTGTATGTATGTGCATGTGTGTATATGCATGTGTATGTATGTATGTGCATGTGTGTGTATACATGCATCTATGTATGTATGCATATGTATGTGTATGCATGTGTGTTGTATGTATGTGCATGTGTGTGTATACATGCATCTATGTATTTATGCATATGTATGTGTATGCATATGCATGTTGTATGTATGCGCATGTGTGTATATGCACATGTATGTCTATATGTGCATGTGTGTGTATACATGCATCTATGTACGTATGCATATGTATGTGTATGCATATGCATGTATGTATGCATGTGAGTGTATGTGCGTATGTGTCTATATGTGTGTATTGTATGCATATGAGTGTATGTGTGTGTGTCTATGTGTGTATGTATATGTGCAAGTATCTATATGTATGTGTATGTGTATATGTGTATATGTGCAAGTATCTATATGTGTATGTTCGTGTACGCATATGTGTGCATTTCTAAATGTGTGTGTATGCATATCATATATGTGTGCATTTGTGTATGTGTATACATGTGTGTAGGCACATGTGTGTATATGTATGTGTGTGTATGCATGTGTGTGTATGTGCATGTGTATGTATGCATGTATTATGTACTAGTATGCCTATGCATGTGTATGTATACATGTGTATATGCATGTGTATATGTGTGTGTATGTGCATGTATGTATGCATGTGAGTGTATGTGTGTATGTTTCTATATGTGTGTATTGTATGCATGTGAGTGTATGTGTGTGTGTCTATATGTGTGTATGTACATGTGCAAGTATCTATATGTATGTGTATGTGTATGTGTATATGAGTAGATGTGGAAGTATCTATATGTGTGTGTGTATGCATATGTGTGCATTTGTAAATGTGTGTGTATGCATATCATATATGTGTGCATTTGTGTATTTGTATACATGTGTGTATCCACATGTGTGTATATGTATGTGTGTGTATGCATGTGTGTATGTGCATGTGTGTGTATGCATGTATCTATGTATGTATGCATAAGCATGTGTATATGTGTGTGTATGTATATGTGCAAGTATTTATATGTGTGTGTGTATATGTCTATGTGTGTACATGTGTACATGTTTGTGTGTGTGTATATGTGTGCATGTTTGTGTGTGTATGCATATGTGTGTATGACATGAACATACATACACACATGCATACACATACTTTCAAATTTGTAAAACAAAAACATTAATTTTACCTTTGAAAAAATTCTCTATGATAGGATGAGAGCTCTATATGAAATGCGTTTTCGTCAATACGTTTTCGGTTGAAAAACTTTCGATCAAAAAATTTTTGTTCGAAAAGATTTTTGATCGAAAGCCTTTCGATCGAAAGCTTATCCCTCTCTATTTTTTTGGGTGTTTATTCAGAAGACCCCGAATAAAATGAACATATATTTTTTTTTTATTATTCAATCGAATAAATGCAACCTATGCTTTGATGGTTGAGAAGAATATGCCTCATTGTTATTGGGCAGAAGCTGTGCATACTGTTGTATACATCATGAACAAAACTTTGACTGCTACTGTACATCAAGTTACACGTAAAGAGAAGTTTACAGATAAAAAGCCAAACTTATCACATATGAAACTATTTGGTTGTATTGCATATGTACATGTTCCAAATGAGTTGAGGATGAAGCTTGATCCAAAAGTAGAAAAATGTATCTTCATTGGGTACTCCCTTGAAAAAAAGGGATATAAATGTTATAACCCACTCACACGATAGATGAAGGTAAGCAGAGATATGATGTTTGATGAAATGTCAATTTTCTATGCAGAGGACTTAATCTTGAACCAAATGACAAAGAAAATGCTAAAAAATCAAGTGCAAAATATCAAGTTTTGAGTGGACCAGATGTGTCACCAAGCAATTGTTCTAACTCAAATCCATGGAGTGAGAGATTGCATGGAAATTTGAGTCCAGCAAGTTCATCAATTGCATCTAAGAAAGTTAAAGAAAAGATTTTTTCTGGTAGTGAAAAATCTATAGGTTTTAAGGATATTGATGGAGATTCAAGCGGTTCAGAAAAGAGCCTTAATGAGGAACTTGGATTACCCTTTGTGAAGACTACAAGAGTTAGAAAGGCACATGTAGATGATACAAGGAGAGGTGACCAAGGACCAAGAAGATCTAGGAGGATGCAGAATTCAGTGCAATGATTGGCATATGATAGGTATATGTCTCATCATTGTGCCTACATGACCAAGGTAATACAAGATTCTGAACCTTCTTGTCTTGAAGATGCAATTGGAAATGCAAATTGGAAAAAATCTATGGATGAGGAGATGGTTGCACTTTATGGAAATGAAACATGGAAGCTGGTTCCATTGTCGCAACAGAAGAAACACATAGGCTGTAAGTGGGCTAACAAGGTAAAGAACAATGTTGATGGTAGCATAAGTGGATATAAAGCATGATTGGTAGCAAAAGGATATGCACAAATATATTGCATTGATTATGAGGAAATGTTCAACCCTATAGCTAAAATGTCTATTGTTTGAGTAGTTGTTGCATTAACTACAACAAAAGTATCAACTTTGCATCAGATTGATGTGAAGAATGCTTTCCTACATGGTGAGTTACAAGAAGAAGTATACATGAACCAGTCCTAAGGATATGAAGATTCAAAGCACCCAAAATACATTTACAGGTTGCTAAAGGCTTTGTATGGGGATAAACAAGCCCCTCGTGCTTGGCATGCAAGGATTGCTGACTACTTAACCATCATTAGGTTTTCTATATGTGATGCAGATCATTCACCATATGCAAGGAAGGGTGATGATGGCATCATGATTGTGACTATTTATGTTGATGACTTGATTGTACATGGTGATAACAAAGGAAGCATTAAAGAGGTAAAACATCTCCTTATGTAGGAATTTGACATGAAAGATATTAGTGTACTATGCTATTTCTTGGGCACTGAATTCATACATACAGAAATAGGTATATGGATGTTACAAAGGCAATATGCCTTGATTATGATGCAAAAGTATTGTATGGTGATTGTAAGCCAATTTCTATGCCATTAGATCATAATTTGAAGTTGGATACTACATCAGGTGAAGCATTGAAAAATGCTACTATGTACAAAAAAATTATGGGAAGTCTGATATATCTCACAATTACAAGGCTTGATCTAAGCTACACTATTGGACTTGAAAGTCAATTTATGTAGTTTCCAAGGAAGCCACATTTAGATGCTCTGAGGTGCACTCTACATTATATGAGTGCTACTTTGGATTATGCATTGTTTTATGAAGCTGGTGTAGATTTACAAGTTCATGGATACACTGATGTAGATTGGGTTGGTAGTGTTCCAGATAGAAGATCTGCTAGTGGCTTTCTATTCTCACTTGGGAGTGCAGCTATTACATCGACCAACAAGAAGCAACCCATTGTTGTTTTGTCGAGTACAGAGGTTAAGTATAGAGGTGCTGCAATGGAAGCATGTGAAGCATCATGGTTAGAGATCTTCCTTTCCAATTTAGGTGTGGAAGTGCAAAAGCCAATCATCATCTATTATGATAATCTTAGCACAAAATCATGTTTTTTATGCTAGAACAAAGCATATTGAGGTACATTATCACCATCATAGAGAAGGTATCAGCAGGTGATATTGATCTTGTTTAGAGCACAAATGAGCAGGTTGTTGATATTTTTACTAAAGTGCTTGGAGCACAGAAGCTAAAGATGTTTTGAAAGACGCTTGGATTAGAAGACATGACATTCAGCTTGAGGGGGAGTGTTGAGATATCAATCTCAACATGTGGTGATCCCGGATGAGACGTATCATTTTTTCATTTCTCTGACATGTATAATGGTCATGCTGATATATGTCAGGGATACTTCATTGAGCTTTACTAGATTTATATACCACGAGTGATGACATATTTGTGTCTTGCCAACTCACTCATTCGCTAACATTAGGATTTTCCTTATGTACTATTCTTTATATATTGCACTTGTTGTATTGTTGTTTAAAAAGATCATTCTTGTACATTCCTTTTATGTAATAGAAGAAGAAGAAAAATCATGTTTCCTTGCCTCAATCTGTGTGTGTGCTCCTCTTTGATTGTGAGATAGTGTTTGTGAGCTCTCTTCCTCATACATTCAGATGTGAATTTTTTGATGAGAACATATTCTGTTCAAGGTTTGAAGTACTTTGTTACTTTCATTGATGATTTCGCTTGTATGGTATTAAAGTGAAGTTAGAGGTTTTTCCTATTTTTAAGAAATTATTAGCTATGGTTGAAAATGAAAGGTATTTCCGAAGTCTTCACATTTCTTACTTGAAATTTTTTTAGATTCTGATTGGGAGGTGATAAAGAATCAAGAAGAAGCACATATAGATATTGTTTCTTTCTAGGAGATTGTCTTATCTCTTGGTTATCCAAGAAACAAACTACAATTTCTACAACTTCAAGTGAAGTAGAGTATAGGGCTGCCTTTATAGCTAAGCTTGAATCAGTTTGATTACAAAAGATTTCGAGTTATCTTGATGTTCAAGTTCATCTTCCAGTTCAGATATTTTTATGTAGTGAGAGTGCTATTGCTATTGCAAGAACCTTGTTCAACATGCTAGGAAAAAGCATATAGAGGTACATTAGCACTACATTTAGTAATAGATATCTAAGAAGCACATTGAGCTAGACATACCTACAAGTGAAAATGTTGCAGATATTTTCAACAAAACATTGATCAAAGAGTCATGGAAAGTTTTTCAAGTTATTGAACCTTGTACCATTATGACGTTGAAGGGGGGATTTTTGGAAACAATGTCCCAAATTTTAGTAAAACAGCTTAATACACAGTCTTCAATAACATTCCTACAAGAATTCCATGTGAGCATCATGGATAGAATAATTATCCCTCAAACTTGTGGCCCAGTTTCGAATCCCACGGATGGCTCCACAACACAAAAGTTTTTATTTTATTAAATATTGTTTTTTTCTAAAAGCATCACGAATAGTAGTGCTTCACAAAATCATTCTTCAAAAAAGCTCCGATTAGCTTTTGTGCATAATTGTGATCACATAACTTTTATGGATGCCCTACGATGGACAACAATCACTAGATAAGGAGGGTCTTGGACCTTTTTTTATTATCTTCTCAAGCTCAAGCAAGTGCTACACAAGCGTTTGAGGAGATCTTGGAGCTCATCTATGTGATGAAGATTTCTACACTCTTGGAAGAGGTGTGCTCTACATCTGAAGATATATGGAGGAGTTCGTATCAACCAACCATCAACATCACTTGCTGAGTCACTATGAGTAACAAGTCTATTTCTATTCCTACTTGTTCATTCACTAGTTTTTGATTTAGGGATAATCAAAATTTGGGTTTGCTATAAATTAGTTCTAAACTTTTCATATTCTCCATATTCTTGCACACACACTCTTCATACCTCTTAGGCACACAATTTCTTGTATCTAGTTCCTATTTCAATAAGTACACTTTGAAAAGTTATATATTCTCCCTCTATCTCTCACTCATCTTATTTTTCAGTATTAAGGTATGTATGCTAAGGTTCATGGGTTGGAAGATCTTGTCGATGTGATTATTGTTATTGAGTCCCACCCCACTTCCAACAAATAGGTCAAAAATAGATCCATGCACTGGAGTTTGAGGCTAATGGAGGCAATCAAACATGGAAAATAGCCCAAGTTAGATAGAAGGGTTCACAAGTGAGCATTGAGGAAAATGCTCAATCTAAGGGGGAAGGAATATCACATAATCCTATTAGGAGATGGTTGAACCATGCCTTAAGAGAGAGGATTAGGAAGTAATCCTCAACCATGGCTTTTGGGGCAAGTGGTTATGCCATCACACTCTTAATCGGGAGGTTGTGAGTTCAATTTCCAACATGGACTTGAAAGAGATCTTCTTGTGATTAATAATAGAGCCACTAGCAAGACCAAAGAATTTAGCATATTTTTCCTCAACTCTAGTAATCATATTGGTATAAGCAACAAACATTTGAAGGCAAAGGGGAGAGGAAGCATTGGGGATGTCAATACCTTTAATGGTTCCTTGGTCAATACAATCCCTAAGCAACCAACTAAGGGCATCACTAGATATGGCAAACAAAAGGTGGAGTAGCGGACAGCCTTGTCTAATAGATATGTGAAGTCTAAAGGGATTGGAGACATGCCCATTCATAGTAACCCTAGAGTGAGCATTTCCAAAATGCACACTAACAAAATTGATGAAGTTTCTACTAGGAGCTATGTCATAAAGAGATTGGAGACTAAATTCCAATCCATCCTATCATAAGTTTTGTCAAATTCAACCTTAGAAAGGTAACAATCTTGATTAATCTCCTTAGCATGCTCAAGACCTTCCCAAATGGATACAATGGCATCAAGAATACATCTTCATTTAATAAATTGCTTTTGCTCAAGAAGGATGATCATGTGCATAATCAGACTAAGTCTTCTAGCCAAACAAGAGAAGAAGATTTTATATAGAGAAATCAGACAAGAGATTGCTCTCCAATTGGTTAAGTCGTCCTTGGGTCCTTTTTTATGAACAAGTTTAATAACTCCAATGTTGATAAAGATAGAAAGAGTACCTTTTCTCATAGCTTTATTCCAAATCAAGAGAATGATGGGCTCCATGAAGAATTCATTATGGATACTATCAAAAAAGTGGATTTCTAGGGTTTCAATTTACTAATGGCTCCGGTAACCTCAACAACAGTGGCGGGCAGGTCTAGGACAAAAGCTAGGCTAAGAGGAATCATTTTTTTCCTTTTAAGATCAATAGTAGATGCGATTGTCTCTGAATCCTCCCCCCACTTGGGAGGCATGGAGAAAACATTGGCAAAGAAGCTAAAAAACTCCTACAAATGATATTAATAGCACAACTTGAATTCTTCCTCAACATACGATTAAAATCTTTAGCTTTTTTCCTTTTTCATCAAACCAAACATATTTTTGTTAGGACTATCAACTTTCCCTACCCAAAATTCTCTTGATGAGGCAAATGCACCATAAGCTAAAAGATAGTCTTCATACCTCAATCTCTCTTGAAGCTTGAAAATCCTCTGAACACCAAGTGGGTCCTCATGGTAGGAGACTCTAATTCATTCTTCTTTTATCGGCCAAAATCTCATAATGAGTGAACAACCTTGAGTTTCTCTTATGGATCTCTCCCAAGCAAGAGAAGGGGAAGTGTTCATGTTGAAATGTCTCGTAACAATTTCGTTGGTTTGGTCTATGACACAAGGGATTTTAAGTAAGGAAGCATCAAGATGAGGCCACCCAGCTTTGTAGTCAAGATAGTTTCTAAAAAGCTTAATAGCCAAAGGGTGATGGTCAGATATGTGAAGAGTATTATCTAATTCACATGAAGAATGCTAGATCTCTTCGAATGTATTGATGTTCATATAAACCCTATCAATTCTAAAAAATAGAAAATTTTCTTTGTTTCTAGTATTCCAAGTGTGCCAAGAACTTACAGAGATGTCAACTAAGTCATTAGTATTAAAAAAATGGTACCAAGTTTCTTTTTCCTTAACATGCACAATGTTGTCTTTAGTATCTTTTGTGTCACGAGAATCAACAATCATATTAAAATCACTCAGCACAATAAGGTCACCACTCATTCTAGAGATTTTTGTCCAGTAAGCTATTATGTCTTTAGAGCTATCAATGGTATAAGCACAGACAATAGTGTAATTCAAGGGGCTTTTACATCTAATGCCAACCCACTGGTTACTGGGACTTAGCATAAATTCTTCAACAAGGTGCTAAATATTGGACACTATGCCAATGGTAGCCCCTCCTTTACATTCAGAATGATTGGTGAAATACCAATTGTGACTAGAAGAAAGGATAATGAGATTATTCTTAAGCTTAAAACCAAACACTTTAATTTCCTATAAACGAATGAGGTTAGGGATGATAGAAAGGTCCTTCGTCCAGTTGTTGATCACTTTTTCTTTCACACGATCAATAAGACCTTTATTATTGAGAGAAATAATATTAATACAATGCATAATAGTACAAAGTAAAGAGAAGACCACAATCATACATCTTATTTTCATATATAAGGTCAGAAAAATAGCATTAGAGAAACTATACACAAGACAATGAAAGGGAATTTCAAAAAATACATTGCAATCGTCCAACATTATCAATCATTTTTTGCAACTTTTATGGGTTTCAACACTAAACCTAAAACTCTGACAGTATCCTTCCTTTTGGACTTTGAGGGGCCCTAAGGATGAGGGCTACCATCTACATGTTGGGTCGATGGGACATTCTTAAGGACATCCTTAGAAGCTTGAAATTCATTGATACTCTCTTGATCTTTTTTGTTAAATTGTTTAATGAAGGAGTCTTCTATAACTTGATTAGTATCTTCTTCCTCATTACAAGAGTTAGAGCCAGAGCTATTACTAGATTTGGGATAAGAGTTTTGCTTTCTCCTTCCTCTAACCTGAGT
Source organism: Ceratopteris richardii (assembly GCA_020310875.1). Classification (NCBI taxonomy): domain Eukaryota; kingdom Viridiplantae; phylum Streptophyta; class Polypodiopsida; order Polypodiales; family Pteridaceae; genus Ceratopteris; species Ceratopteris richardii. Next base: position 86,889,917 of record CM035425.1, on the reverse strand, counting down.
CCACCCTTCCTCCATATGATTTTGTTGATTTGTGTTGATCAGCCTTCTCTATTTGAGAGTCTAGTTCATTCTTGTTAAGCTCTTGTACTTTCTTTGTAGTATTAGTAAATGACGAATCATTATACTCCTCAAAGGGATTAAAGAAATTATCTAGTAAAACATCTAAAGAGTTAGACCAATTACTCTTTTTCTTTTGAGCTTTAGGAGTGAGCTTGTTTAGAGCACTTAGAGAAGGCTTGAAAGATGCTTACCTACACTATCTTATATTCCAATGTCAAATTACAATGTGTGAATATGATACAAATTGATAAGATCTAAATCTAGATAGAAATAAGAACTAGATACAAGAAATTATGTCCAAAGTGCCTAAGACATATGAAGAGAGAGAGAGAGCGTGTGTGAATATGGAGAATATGAAGAGTTCAAAACTGTCCTCAATTCTAATTAACCTAAATTTGAAACTATTGAACTAACAAGTAGAGATAGAAATAGACTTGTGACTTACAGTAACTCAACAAGTGATGTTGATGGTTGGATGATACAAACTCCTCTAAGTAACCACTAGATGTAGAGCACACCTCCTCCAAGAGTGTAAGAACACTTCCTCCAAGTCAAGGATCTCCTTGATCACCAAGTGTAGAGCCTCGAACTCCTTGAGTGATGCTCAAACAATGAAGCAATGACTCCCTTATATAGTTTTTAGATCCTTGTGAAAAGAAACTTCAAAAAATAAATGCAATCAGCTTCCAATGATGGTAAATCTTAGGGATCTTCAAAAATCCCCATTGAAATAGCTTTATGTAAAAAAGTAAAGCAAACAAAGTTATTCGTTGTGCCCCTTTTTCTACATGGGCTTTTGTAAAAAGTAAGTTTATGATCTAGGAGTCCGGTCGGTTCAGTCAGATCTGAAATCGAACACCGTTTGGTCATCCATGTGTATGACCAAAGATCTCGAGTTTAGACTTACTAGGAGGTCTTGTGCTCTTGTGAACAAGTGATCCACTTAGCTTAGTGGTTAAGTCTCAAGGATGTGAAGGAGGAGGTCTTGGGCTCAATCCCCATGGGAACATGGGGAGAGTATTTTGCCCAAAGAGATCTAGAGCCTTCTAGAAGCATCCACTTGAGTTAACTCGAGTTAACTAGGACACTTGGTGCACATGTAGTTACATGGCCGACACATGGATGGTTAGTATCCACCTGCCCAAGAAGGCAGTCCCTTGGAGAGAGCTATATATAGAGGCATTTGGCCGACACATGGATGGTTAGTATCCACCTGCCCAAGAAGGCAGTCCCTTGGAGAGAGCTATATATAGAGGCATTTGGTTGGGAGGAGAGTCATCTCTCTAGCATGTGGTGGTCGTTATCTTGCATTGGTATGAGAGCCCTAGGCAAGCTCCCATGGTGACCTTGATGGCTCATTATCATCCTCCATCTCTAAGAGAGTTCTCATAAAAAGCTTTGGCAGATATTTTCTCATCATTCTATCCATCTTCTTCCTATTTTCGAATTCCGGCGGCATCATGAGTGGCAGCATTTTCTTTTCGCGGGTGTGTAGATGTTCATCCCGATTTTCTCTTGGAGGCATACCTTACCTGAAGGTTGCAAAATGGAAGGCTATAAGCAGATGATGGCACTAAAGATTTGAACTTTTGACGTTATGCTGCTGATTCTGATCTTCTACCCACTAAAGCATTCAGAGTTCAGAATACTTAAGCAGTTTACCTCGCTTTCCTCACCATACTGCGCTACTAAGAAGGCAGCCACAGCTTCTCGCCTAGAATTCATGGGCATCAATTCTTATCAGGCAGCTCCTTTATTTGAGCACTCTATTGAGCGGTCTAAGGAAAAGCAAAAGTCAGAGCGAAAATTTCCACGCGATGAAGCTCTTGAGTTTCGTCACCTGGAAATCAAGCATCAAACTCCACACAGGTTGCTCTATGAGAAACAGATCAGATAAGATTTCTCCTTCCTTTGCATATTTTGAGTTGTTCACGAGTGATTAATATCCTCAGTATTCTGCTATTCAACGTTAGTTTAAATTGCTGATGGACGTTAGCTTCAGCAAAAAATGTTTTTCGCTTCTGCTCTTTGTTTTAAGGTAATAAGCAAAAGATGTTTTATTGTGTAATCATCCCAGTATGTTATCAGCAGATTCGAACTCAAAATACCTTTGTTAAGTTAGATTACTCCAGCCATTGCGCCCTTGTTGCGCTATTTAGCACTTGTTGCGCTATTTACAACAAAATCGATGTGTGTTTATAACAGGATAAGAGAGCAAAACAACGGAAAAGCATAATAGTTTTCCACGATTATGAATTGAGCCGGAGCCGGGGCTGCTGTATCCAATAGGATGTCACTGGCAATTATTTCTTAGAGTGCGTGTAGTTTTGGCAGCGGAACACGTAAACAACAAAAGGATTCGAACCTGCCACCATATTCTCATCCTGCATGATGTTTACCCATCTAGCTACGAGGGCTGAGCAATACCAGAAATCTTCATTCGAGCAACGACTCGGATTTGATCACGGTTTGCATCAGTGGTTGTCCGGGTCTATTCTCTGGCTGCGACATCCAGGCGTAATCTGTTGCTGCTTGTTTATCAATGTCACTGAGATAGTTTCTGAGTACCCTGCCAGCGTAGCTTGGTGGTTCGGTTAAGACTGATAACTGAGGCATTGCGATCGAATCCCAGAACAAGCCCTTGGTAAACAAGCCCTTGGTAAGAATGACGGTATGGCAAAATTTTTATTGCTACATAAGGCAATTTGACGAGCCTAGTCAGTGCATTAAAAAAATAATCGCCACCAAACACGAATAAAGAGGAGAAAAATCAGTGCTACCTCACAAGTATGTCACGATGCCGGGATTTGATCCCAAGTCTCTCGGATAAGAGCCTTGAATCCTAACCGACCATAATACAATAGAGGGATTTATTACTATGTCATCATTCATTTTGATGAAGTAATACTTGCTTTTGGAGAGGACGACAGCAATTCGAATCTGGAACCTCCACGATCAAGCATTTATACCCTAGTCACTATACTTCGGATGATTCGGTGGTAGTGATCCGATATGTTTATAAGATCTAATCTTCAGAAATGAATTCTTGATTTCTTTTGAATTCTCCCTAGTATGTGCATCTGAACCTGAATCCATGAACATTATGTGAGTCAATTTTGAAGCCCACACGTCCAAAGGGAGGCAAAGGGAAATATCACCCAAAGCCAAAGTGAAGCAACCTCACATCGGAGGAAGAAAGATCGTACTTCTGATTTTCAATTATTTTCGATCGACAAAAGAAAGCTCTCTTCAATGTTTTGGAGAGATGTGAGCATGGCTATGAAGATTGACTCTTCTTTGCATGGGAAGATTTTTCGCAAGGACCTAAGGATGCAAAATGGCTCTTTGAGAAGATCAATGGAAGGATGTAGCTTAGCTAAGTACTTTACAAGTTATGTTTTCATTTCATTTTTTTTTTTCTCCATGCTTTCATGTAGGATACATTTTATTAAAATGATGCAAATGAATGAAAGCTTAATGGGAGAGAATAAACATATTGAAATGGGAAAGCATAAACATACTGGAATGTTTGTTAAGCATAGGCATGCATCTACGAAAGATTGTTGGTACATCTTTCCTTTCAAAAGAATGTTTAGGAAAGACCCACGATGAATCATTGGCTTAGTATTACTTGATTCCTTAGTAGGAATCTAAAGTCCTTGAAAGAAAAATCTCCTTGGATGTGAGACTAGAATCTTTCAAGTAAGTTGATAGCAAGTAGTTCCTAGTAATTCCCAAACCTTAGGTATAGGTACTTAAGTCTAAATAGTGATATAACCTAAAGGTATATCAAAGATTCTTAGCTTTGGAATCTAAGAGGCATCAGTGTATGCTTGGACTGAAGTTAAGGAAAAGATCTCTAAAAATCCTGCAGGTAAGCAAAGAAGCTTTTGATAGTTCAAGAGATCTTAATTATATAGACTTATTCTTTATTTTAGTCGCAAGATCAAATAGACTTGATCAAGCTTGGCCATAATTATCCAAGTATGTGCGATTGGAACTACTTTGTAAATTGCCCAAGTATTGGAAATAAAATTCCTTTTGGGAATTATTCACTCAGGTTCCATTTATCCAATGGAAAATTATGAAAAGAGTAAGCTATTCCAAGTCTGAACAGAGTGAAGGAATTCCAAGAATGTAGTCTACAACCATGAAGATAGTACTTAAGTCTATGAAAGGTAAACCATAAATGTTTACCTATTTTTAAAGGGATTTCGGTAAAAATCCAGAGAGCATGAGCGGATGCTTAGACTTAAGCAGTAGAGAGATTCCTGTAAAAGTCTCGGCCGAGATAGATACCTAAAGCATTAGTAAAGAAGGAATCTAAAGACAAGAAGTTAAAAACTCTTGTCACTACAAATTGGTCAAGGGTAAATCAATAGAGCTTGGATCTGTGAAAATTCAAGTACTTGGAATTTTGATTGGTTTTCATTTGAAAACCCTAGCAAAGAAGGATGGATGTTCCATCAAAAGGTTTTAAAGTTCCCAACGGAAAGCACAAGATTGTGAAACGATCATGTAAAGGGATCAAAATCTAAAAAAATCTAGTTAGAGGTAATGTCGAAAACTTCAAAATTCTTGTCAAGAATTGAAGCAAGAAGGTTCTCTATCAAGAGATGTTTAGACTTTAGGATAAAATTCACTCACATGTCAATATGAGTATAAAATAGGGTGGTATGGGACACCAGATTTTATACTCAATTGATGTAGGAAAGATGGTATGGGACATCGGACCGTGGGATGATAATTATCTTTTAGTCCTAGATTGGATCTTGAAGTTAGGTTTCATCCTCGAGGAAATTAAGACTTCAAAGAAGGAGTTTAATTCAAGAAGGATAAAAGTAGTATCTCAAGATACTTCAAGATAACTTCAAGATCAAGGAAACAGAAGATAGGAAGTAAGTAACTTCTAAGATCTTCTTGAAACACTTCAAGATAAAGTGTTGTTAATTTGAAAATATTTCATAAATTTCTGAAATAGTTGGACTTTGATTTGAGTTGATCTTTTCAACCAAGGATTTTATTAACTAAGTCAAGCATCAAGTTCCTAGTATAACTTGGTAAATTCACTCTTTTGACTCAAAGAAATGCACAAGAATTGCATTCGCAGTAAGGAGTCGGAAAGACTGAATGCGACCTGAACTTAGTCTCAAGAGAAGCATTATTTGAATACAAAACTCATCAACGGAACCTCAGTGGGTCGACACACTAATGTTGGTTACCATACTAGTGTCTTGTGGTTAGATGATGTTTTTTATTTTCTTTGACTCTTTTTGAGAATCCAACTTATTTCTCTTAAAGATAGAAAAAAAATGCTTCAATACCCTGTTGAAATAGATCTTTGAGAAGTTAAAGTCCTGAGTCCAGACTTTGACTCATATAAAATTTACGTATCTTTGAAGTTTGAATTGGTTGAATAGAATTTTAGTTCTTTCTTTCCACTTTTCGAATATTTTGGATTTGACTCAGATATGCTATCTGATTCTTTTCAGAAAAGTCAAGGGTTAGTTGGTTAGAACCAGGTAACTAAATTCAACGTCCTAGATAGATATTCTTGTTGATATATTTAGGTAGTGATGTGTTTGAACACACTAGGACCGTCAGGGTACTTTTTTCCCTCTTTAGGAGGTTTTTTTCCTTCGGCTTGTATATACGCCTATTGCCCTAATGGGCTACTTATCTTTGTACATTCTCTAGTAATACATTCAGTATTGTGTGTTGTGCTCCAAGCTTCTTCTTCTTCCTTGTGTTGTTCGCATGCTTCCGCAGACGTCTAACTCCAACAATTGGTATCAGAGCAGGTCCTCGCTTCATCTAGGGCGTCATCGACACTCCTCCGGTTGCAGTCTCCGAATCGCACGAATTTTGGTAAGCATACTCAACTGTTTTCAAGATCACAACTGCTTGACTTTGTGGTGCCAAAATCGCGATCTAAGCTCGTTTCGGCCTCCGAATGCACTATCATAATGCTTGTGTAGGCTATTTCGTCCTTTTGTGCCAAAGGTATATACCAGTTTCTATTCGCCACTATAAGCGTCTCAGAGTCTGCTACAGGTCTAGCGGAATTCATCTCGGCAGTTCTGTTCAACTTTTTGAGATACAGTCAATTTTTTGCATCAAGGTATGTTAGTCACCGGCCATGACTGAAAGCAGTGATGTATTCCGTATGTTGGCTGTTGAGGATATCACTATGTCAGGGAGAGGTTCTCTACTGGGGAGATTAGCTTGGCATATGTGCCCACGCAGGAGAACATTGCAGACCTTTTCACAAAGGCTCTGCCTAGGGAGAATTTTGAAGCTTTCCACAAAGCTTTGAGCTTAATTCCTTTTATGGAGTGACTTCCACATAGCTTGGCACTTCCTTATACATGAGTGCCAGCTCCTTGTTCACCGCATCACTCCTAGGGGGGATTTGTTGATATATTTAGGTAGTGATGTGTATGAACATACTAGGACCGCCGGGGCACTTTTTTCCCTCTTCAGGAGGTTTTTTTCCCCTGGCTTGTATATACGCCTATTGCCCTAATGGGCTACTTATCTTTGTACATTCTCTAGTAATACATTCAGTATTATGGATTCTTCTTCTTCCTTGTGTTGTTCGCGTGCTTCCGCAGACGTCTAACTCCAACAGTTCTGTACAAGAACCTTTTCAAACATCGAAAGATGAAAAGTTCAAGATTAACTTATTCATTTGAGTTTGCTTCAAGTTATAGCATAAATGATTTCCTAGAGTCCAGTATACTCTAGAATAGAGAAGTTAGGAATTGCTCAGCAGATTGATAATTCCCAAGAACTACTAGCTCAAGTCTTTGAGAAAAGTATCCTAAGTTGGACAATTTTCATTTTGAATTTTAATTGGTCAAGTTATAGTATGGTTGACTCAAAGAAAATGATAAAACTTTCTCCTACAGTTTACATAGGATTTTTAAACTCATTAGGACAAAGTAGTCCTCTAGTCAGGTGATAAAATAAAGTAACTATTGGATAGGAGTTAATAATTGAACAAACATCCAAGTTAGATGTTTGGGACAACCAAACTTCAAGTTTTCCAAATCAAATTCAAAGTCAATCAAGAGTTCTCAAAGTTTTTCAAGGGATAAGAATCTCGCCTTCATTATTAAGTCCATGCACTAGTCATGCCCAAAAATGGACTAGTAATTTGAATCCATCTAGTTCACATGTTTGTGCCTAGATCACACCTAGAAACACTGTGAATTGGCTAGAGATGTTTTAGTTCTATCCTCATTATTCTTTCACTAGTTTGTACTCTGTCCAGTTCATCAAAGTGCAAAATGGGATAGTGTTTTGAATCATTCGGGCAGGGACGCCACCATAGAGATGAGACATGTTCTTCTAGTTCTAGAACATGACCATGTTCTTCCAGTTTTAGAACATGAAGCTCGGGGGTTGCCTACGGTATATATATAGATCTATTTTTTAGGACGAAAATATATTTTTCAAGGGGGGAAGAATGTAATAAAGTGAATTTATGATCTAGGAGTCCGACCGGTTCAGACAGATCCAAAATCGGACATCGTTTGTTCATCCGTGTGTATGATCAAAGATCTCAAGTTTAGACTTACTAGGAGGTCTTGTGCTCTTGTGAACAAGTGATCCACTTAGCTTAGTGGTTAAGTCTCAAGGATGTGAAGGAGGAGATCTTGGGTTCAATCCCCATGGGGAACATGGGGCAAGTATTTTGCCCAACGAGATCTAGAGCCTTCTAGAAGCATCCACTTGAGTTAACTCGAGTTAATTGGGACACGGCGCACATGCAGGTACATGGCCGACACATGGATGGTTAGTATTCACCTGCCCAAGAAGGCAGTCCCTTGGAGAGAGCTATATATAGAGGCATTTGGTTGGGAGGCGAGTCATCTCTCTAGCATGTGGTGGTCGTTCTCTTGCAGCTTTGAACCCGGGTGATTTTTTTCGGAGACTATTTATCTAGGCATATCACCCAATGTGATTTGTTGTAGAGGGATCTATAAAGAACAACTGATATACTTTAGTTTTAGGACTATTTGGACAGGTTGTGATATTGTTTCCAACAATCCTTCCTTCAATGTCATAATGATACAAGGTTCAGTAACTTGCAAAACTTCTGATATGTGCAAATATATCTCTTAATTGATTTCTACTGAATCTTGTGCAAACTATGCATGAACCTAAATACTTGAGAAGCTCCAAAATAAATGTTTGGATGTGTATTACATAGATATATAAGCAACCAAGTGCTTGACTATATGATGTATCATCAAATGGTTTTGAATCTGCTTCCAACTGTAATGACACATTAACATCCATAGGTATCTACATAGGTTTAGAATCTGTCATCTCAAACCTTTTCGATAATTTCTCAATGTATTTATGTTGTGTCATGTAGATACACTCATCTTTGTATTTGAATTCAATCCCAAGCTAATAATGCAAGATACCTAAGTCATTTATATCAAATGTATGCTTAATGGTGCTTTAAAATACTGAAGGTCTGAATCCTTGGGACCTATCATGATCATATCATCAACATATATGATAATAATAATCAAAACATCTCTCTCAACTTTAACATAAAGAGTTGGAGCCACATCTGAGTTTTCAAAACCAATAGTTAGAAGATAGACATGTATATTCTCATACCAAGTTGTTGGTGTCTGCTTCAAACCATATAAAGCTTTCATAAGCTTGCACACTAAATGCTCATTACCTGTCTCTTCAAAACCTTTTGGTTGGTGAACATAAACATCTTCATGTAAATCACCATTAAGAAATGTACATTTGATATCTCACTAGTATATTTTCCATCCAAGGAGTGCAACCAAAGAAACTATTATCCTGAATACTATCATTTTAGATGTAGACACAAAAGTCTCATCATAGTCAGTACCTCTCTTTTGTGCATAACCGTTGACAACTAATCTTGCTTTATACGTGTGAATGGTACCATCTTCTTTTCTTTTGATTTTTGAGATCCACTTAAACACCAATATCTTTCTTACCTTTTGGTAACTCACAAAGCTTCCATGTTTGATTTTTATGAATAGAATCAATCTCTTCTTACATAGCTTTCTTCCATACAGGATGATGTAGTGCATCTTGAACACTAGCTAGTTCATTCTCAAATGATTTAAGAGCTAAAACATTATGAATCTCAAAAAATTCCGCATAATTTACATGGTCTTTTTTTGTCTCCTTGTTAGACTTCTAGTTCTTCTAGTGTATTCCTTTTTACCACTCTCCTTTCAGGTTTGATATAACCACTTTGGCGTATTCTTGAAAAGTGGTGGTATCCTTTCTGGTTCTTCAGTATCTCTTTCTTCTAGAACTCTCAAACCTTCTCCAACTTCATAAGTTAGAACTTCAAGAGGTACTAATGATGGACTAGGTAATGATGATGGACTAGGTATTGATGTAGGTAATGTAACTCTCTCTTCACCTTTACCAAGTGCATCCTTTAGGGCATGAGAAAATTCATCACCCCCTTGGTATGGATGAATGTAAGAATCCACATTCCTTCTCAAAAATGCAAATTTATCTCCTTTTATGAATTTTGGAATCTCTTTCTTCTTATCATATATCTCACTTTTTGCAATATATGTATTGCGTGAGAGTAGGATATCACATGTATATGGAACATAGAATATGTATCCTATTCTTTGTCTCTGCAACACCATTTTGTTCTACCATGTAAGCAATGGTGAGCTGATGAGACATACCTTCGTCTTCAAGAAAAGTCCTAAAGTCTTTAGACATGTACTCTCCTCCTCTATCACTTCTCAAAATCTGCCTGCATCTTTGATTGACTTTCATTTTCAACCATAGCTAAGAATTTCTTAAAAAATAGGAAAAATATCACTTCACTTTAAGACTATAAATCCATGAATATCTTGAGAAATCATCATTGAAAGTAACAAATTACTTTAAACCTTGAATAGAACCTATATTCATCAGACCATCACATGTGAATGTATGATTTGCAACTTCCTTATGGCTATGATGTATATGTGCTTCTTGTAAGGAAGTTTGTGAAGCTTTCCTTCAAGACATCATTCACACGACTCTACATCTTTTGATAAAGCAAAATTAGGTAAACTCTCCACCATAGTTTGACCTTTGATACGCTTGAGAGATGTGTAGATGATATAACCAAATTTAGCATGCCATAACTTAATATTCTCCGTAGGTGTAGTAGACTTAGCAACATTAGCATGACTAATTTTGGATAACACAAACAACCACTTCTATTTTCACCGTGAAGTAGACAATGCTCCTCATTAAGTGAGAGGATCTGACATGAATCTTTCTTAAAAATAACTTTTTAACCATCTAACAAAAACGTAGAGATAGAGAGCAAATTCTTCTTCATGTGTGGAACATAAAGAACATTGTAAATTATGAAATTCCACTTGCTCTAGACTTAAGATGTACTTCTCCAACACCAAAAACATCCAAATCTTGACCACCCACAATTGTCACTCTTCTACTTGAAGAGACAGTAAGAGATGAAAATACCTTTCTACAACCTATCATATGCTTAATAGCTCTAGAATAGAAAATCCAAGGATTATCTAAGATTGTATTTAATGCTACTTGATCAAAAGCTACGTCTTCAATAGTACACATGCATATGAATCTACCTTTGAAGATTTAGGTTTTGGATCATCTTTAACACTATTACATGATGCTTTCTTCTTCTCATAAAAAATCCTGGTTCTACATTCTTCTATGAAATGACATGGTCTCTTATAGTAATGGCATAATCCTTTCTTTGAATTAGACATAGTTGAAGACTTTTCTTTGGGTGTAGTGTAGAGGAGGTATTAGGGGAAGGATTGGAAGACTTAGGATTAGAAGACTTACTTTCCTTCTTGGATTTGTTGACTCTTCTTCTCCTTCTTTGTCTCCATCTTCTTCTTACCCTTAGATGATGATAACATGGCTTCATCATTCTCTTACATACTCTTTTGTTGGTCTCCATCTTGAGGTAACATGAACTATAACTCTTCAAATGAAATTTCTCTATCTCTTGTAGTAAGAGTAAGAGGAGTAACAAAAGCACAATATGAGGATGGAAGTGAGTTTAGAAGTGTGTTTACCATCTCTTCATCTGAAATATTTACTCTGAGATTTAAGTAAGTGATCTTATAAATCTTTAAGCTTCAAAACATGTGATTGAACTAATTCACCAACTTTCATCCTTGTGTTGGCTAATTTGTTACCGTTAGTGTCCATGTGAAAGGCCAAATGGCCACCAGACACTTCTTTGTATATGTTCTTTAATAAAACATATAGTGGCTTGGTCAGTCACTTACTGTAAGTTCGACCGCATTTGTAACACCTACAAAGTTTGTGTTCGTGCTCCCTATGTACTGTGTTTTTTTTGTATTCTGCAACGTCTGTGCCGAGTATCGTGTGCAGCTCTCGAAGCTCAGTTTTCTACTCTAAGGATATTGTCATGGAGCTCTCACGAGGAAGAGCACATTGTGGTGCATTGCCATTGAAATACATCACTGGTATCAAAGCATTTTGATGCAAAAGATTTGGTCCTTTTGTGCGAACACCCGCCCACCCACCCAAGGCTTTCTCCAAGGCTTATGAATAAGGCGGCGACCAAGGCATAGACCTTGGCATACCTTGTCATCCGAGTCACTATTGGTGCCATTGGCTGTGCACGAGGGAGGACCTCAACAATCAAGGAAGATAGAGGTTCCTGATACTTCCCGAGAGTTCACCCATCACAGTACTCTTCCCCCCGAAGCTCAATTAACCCTGGCAATCTCTTGCCACTAAGCTACACTCGTACGATGTTTGAAGAAGGGGAAAGGCTAAGGTTAGCATTAGCTTGAACATGTTTTGGTCCCTCAAAGCTTCATTCTTTGATTTCAAAGCCTGTTTTTGAAGCATTTTTGGGGTGTCTTTTGGAGTCATTTTGGAGAATTTTCGACATAGTTCTCTTCACACAAGTCCAAGAACATCAAGAAGAGTGTTCTCTGTACTTCTCCAACAATAAATATAAACCTTTGGGGTTGTGTTTTGATCAACACTCGTAAAACTACAGGTTTCTCAAAAGGTTTTCTCAGTTTTGGTGGGAGCGGCCGTTGCAAATTTATGTAGGTTTTTTGAGCCTAAAACATCAAAGTTGACATACATTTGCAGGTGTTTTTGGCTATTTTTTGGGCTATGCATTCAGCCTTTTAGTGTCATTTTACTACATATATTGAGCACATACAAACCATGTACGCTTCTGTGGATACCGCTTATGTACATCCATGTGGTAATTGATATATTAGTTACGTTTTTGCGTAAAGCCTTTTACGTTTGATAAAGAGCATTTTGGTGAGGTTTTCTTAACTAGGAGAAACCCTGATGTCGAGGTCTCTTTGGTGATGCAGGTGGAAAACTTACCCAACCTCGCCATTAGAGATGTATGATAGTTGTTCATAGGTGCTCGATATGATTATATGTAGTGGAGTCAATGATTCAATATGCAGGTAAACATGTTAGTACTTGCAGTTTTATGATATTTTGACACTTCATATGCCCATTTTGTAGAGGATACTCTGGCAAAATTTTTCCAGATTTTTGGCTTTCTCAACTATACAGTGGTCGATGTACTCCTTGAATATACACTTATTCATTGGTGTTTGGACTCTTCTAGCTCCATTATCATTCTATTCAGTTCTCTACCATCATGGCATCTGAGGTCTCGGGAACATCTGGTGGATTAGGGTCTAGTGCTAGTGTTTCGAGGAGGAGTTATAACTTTCAGGGCAAAGACCATTTTGAGATCCAAAAACTTTATGGCACAAACTTTTCTCTATGGAAGAATCAGATTAAAGATGGGCTGATTCAAAGGAGGTAATGGAAGCCAATAAATGGAATTTCAAAGAAGCCTGCTAACATGGATGAAGATGATTGGGACGAGCTAGATGAAATGGCCAGGTCTACCATTCGCTTGAACCTGGCAGATAATGTTTACTTTACAGTATTAGACTGTGAACGTGAAGTTGAGCTTTGGAAGAAGTTATGCAATACATATGAAAAAGAGACGGCATCAAATAAGATGTATCTGATGAGAAAATTATATGACCTTTGCATGAAGGACACAGATAGTGTTTTTGCTCATCTAAATGAGTTTGATGCTATATTCTTGCAATTACAGGCTCATAGAATGGATATAGATAATGAAATGAAACCAGTATTGCTGTTATGCACTTTGCCATCATCATGGGATATGTTTTGCACATGTATTAGCAATAGTGCACCTCGTAGTAAACTCGTTTATGATGACATATGTGGAGCACTCTTGAGTGAGTCAATTTGTAGAAAATCTATGGTCGACGCTCACAGTGGAGATGCATATAATGTTCATGATTCTTATGAAGGAAAGAATCAACAACATGGTAGGAGCAAGAACAATGAAAAGAATGGTCAACAGAATAAGAGTAGAAGTAAATCAAGGAAGAGGGATATCGAATGCCATTATTGTCATAAGAAAGGACACATGAAGAAAGATTGTTATGCATTAAAGAATGCTAAAGGTAAAGAACAGAATGTTGATGGGCATGTTAAACAGTTACTTGCACCATCTACTTCGATTGTGAAGATTGAACTATTTCTGATGATGTTGATGTGTTGACACTTGATAGTACTCTGCCAAGTGAGGCTCTTATGGCTGATTCTCTTTCCCACATGTGGTTATAGATTCTGGTGCTTCTTTCCATGTGACACCACATAGAGAATGGTTCTCTAATTATGCAGCAAAGTCTCTTGGTACCGTGAGACTTGGTGACTCTTACGAGTGTGATGTTTTGGGGATTGGAGATGTGGTTGTGGAGTTCATTGATGGTTCAAAATTTACTATGCATAATGTACACCATGTAACTTAGTTATCATGTAGTCTGATGTCAGTTGGTCAACTTGATGACCTTGGTTAGAAGGTGTTTTTCTATGCTTAGTCCTTTCGTATATCAAAGGACAATATGGTTATTGCAAAAGGAAGTAAAGTTGGCTGAATTTATCCTTTATTTTTATCACAGAAATAACACTTGTTAGCTATTACTGAATAGCCTATGGCTTGTATATTTGGAATACTCGTTTGGGCCATATATCTTGTAGTGGAATGGAAAGTCTTTCTCATTCTGGCTACTTACTTGTGTTATCTTTCTTTGATTTTTCATTTTGTGAGCATTGTCAATATGGAAAGCAAGCAAGAAATGTGCATAGAATGCACATTGACTCTTCAATTCAGCCTTTAGATCTTGTTCATATAGATGTGTGTGGTCCTATACCCACTAGTTCCTTCGATGGTTCTCTTTACTTTGTCACTTTCATAGATGATGCTACTAGAAAAGTTTCGGTATATCCTATCAAATCAAAGGATGAGGTATTCCCTACTTTCAAAAAATGGCTTGCTTCAGTTGAGACTGAAAAAGGAACCAAGCTTAAGGCTTTACGTTTAGATAATGGGGTTGAGTATACCTCACATGAATTGAGCCTTTTTTGTTAGTCTAGAGGGATTTGTAGAGATTTTATAGCTCCGTATACCCCAGTACAGAATGATGTAGCTGAAAAGGATGAATAGAACTATTCAAGATAGAGTAGTTTCTATGTTGCATCATGCAAACCTCTCACAAGGCTTTTGGGTAGAAGCAGTATTGAATGCAGTTCATGTGATTAACCTTTCACCTAGTACTTCCAAAGGTCTAAAAGTGGCACAAGACTTATGGACAAGGAAGCCACCATATTATGATCATCTTTGATTTTTTGTGTATGAAGCATATGTTCATATACCCAAGAATCTTAGACAAGAGTTGGACCATAAGTCAAAGAAATGCATTTTTCTTGGATATGGTCGAGAAGGACAATTTGGATATCACTTATGGGATCCTGAAACACGGTCAATGATCAGATGTAGTGATATGATTTTCAATGATTCTAAGATGCATAAACAACCCATTAAGGAGGTTGAAGTGAGAAGAGTAGTGTTTGAGGATACTCTCTAAATCCAACCAAGCCTGACGAGAAGTTCTCCATGAACTTATTTAGGGTATCATGTGCCTCTTGAATCCCCTAGTAATATATGAAAGTGTTTGTGCATCCCTTGAATCCCATCTAGATTGCTCTTCTGTAGGAAGTAATTTGCTAGTAGTACCTTGGACTCCTCATGATGAAAGAGTGTCTTCTTCTTCACTAACCTTTTGTTGAACAGAAATAGGAATAGGGATCTTTTAGAAGATGAAGTAACATCTTTTCTTACTTGTCTTTGCCTTGGATAAGTGCCATTGACAATATTCCATAAGTCCTTTGATAGTAACAGATCCATCATCATAGAACTCCACATCGGATAATTAGGCAATCACTCAAGCTTATCTTCATTGTCAAGTCGATAATCACTCACCTTGTTAAGGATGTATGTCAACTATGCTCTGATACCAAATGTTGGAAGTGGGGTGGGCCTCAATAACATTTAATCATAGATTTATAGGATCTTCCAACACATGAAACTTAACATACACACCTTAATACTAAAAAAGATGATGAGTGAGATATAGAGAGAGAGAGTAGACAAGTTTTTCCAAAGTGTACAATAACCTAAGATGCTCATCTACACTATCTTATATTCTAATGTCAAATTGCAATATGTGAATATGATACAAATTGGCAAGATCTGAATCAAGGCACAAATAGGAACTAAATACAAGAAATTGTGTGCAAGCTACCTAAGAGGTATGAAGAGTGTGTGTGCATGTGAGAATATGGAGGATATAAATAGTTTAGAACTCTTTTACAGCAAACCGGAATTTTGATTAACCTAAATAAAAAGCTAGTGAACTAACAAGTAGAGATAGAACTAGACTTGTTATTCACAATAACTTGGCAAGTGATGTTGATGGTTGGTTGATATGAACTCCTCTATGTAATCACCAGATGTAGAGCACACCTCCTCCAAGAGTGTAAGAACACTTCCTCCAAGCCGAGTACCTCCTTGATCACCAATTGTAGAGCCTTGAAAGCCTTGAGTGATGCTCAAACAATGAGCCAATGCCTCTCTTATATAGTTTTTAGATCCTTGTGAAAAGCAACTTCAAAAAGTAAAAAGTTATCGACTTCCAACAATTGCCAATCTTAGTGATCTTTGAAAAGCTCTATCAAAATATGTTTGTGTAAAAATTAAAGCAAAAAACCTATTCACTGTGGTCGGTACTATACGTGGGACTTGAACTCAGATGGCTTTTTTCAAAATCCTTTCATCTAGTCATTTCGCATGACACGATTTGTTATAGATGGTTCTATACAAAATAACTAATATACTTCAATTTTAGGACTATTTGGAAATGTTGTGACATTATTTCCAATAGTTATAAACTATTTTTTGTACATGCGATGTCAAACCATCAAAATCATTTATCAAGAGAGACGTCTTAGTATCTCTGGAAAAGTCCACCTCTACCATAATCTAAGGGTCCCATTTGGGGTTAGTGCCACTTCCAGGACTTTTTCCCAAGACTTTACGTATTTAATTTACCAATTTATCAACCCAATGGTAGAATTCCATTGGGAGGTCAAGAAATTATATCCAAACATGCACTTTTGTAGGTTTAGGTCCTCTAGGGTTAAACCCTTGGTGCTAATTTGCTACATGTTTCCATAGCTCTAACTTTACTTTCAACAATTCTTCTTAATTGAAATGATGCTTCACTTTAGTGTTTCTCACGAGATCAACTTCTCTGGGTATGATCGAGTCTCCCTTTCTCACTAATACCATGGGGGCTCTCATAGGAGTGATCTAGATTCCCATGGTCTAGGGAATTGGGAATCTCATGTAAGTAATTAGACTCAAACTCTAAAGCTTTTTCTCATTGATATTGCAATGGATATCCATATAGATATGGAATGTCTTGGAAAATTTGATCATGTAAGTCATCTATTTCTTTAGCGGGTGGGGTATGCTCTTGTTCTTTGGCCCATTTTCTTCTTTGATCTCCCACAAGAACTCATGAGAGTACTTTGTAATAGAGGGAGGCATTCCACACTGCATAAAGTTGGGAACATAAGCTTCTTGTTGGGAGAAACTTCCTCTCTTAGTGCAAATGGAAGGAGATTTTTGTAGGGCAGAAGCCTCCTTCTTATCCATTCACTATCTAATTACTATAATATGCCCTTAAAGTGTAGGTCTAGTTTGATGGAGTTTGAGAGATTGAAAATTTTAGTGGCCTTGATCATGGCATGAAATAGCTCCATCATTTTGACACACAATCTTTTCCTTTCAATCTCCAAATCCAACCATGGGTAACTCTTCTCTAAGGTAGCTATGTTTGGTCCTATGTGAAGAAGATCCTAATAAGATTTGAATACCATGTACAACTTTTATGGCATAGGATCTACTAGTACTAATCCTGCTTTTGAGGTGGAAGAAAGGGAAGTTGAGGTTTGGGGTGCAGGTGGGGGCTTTGAGATGAGAGTTCAAAGATATTTTCGTAGGTTTGTTTGATGTTGTCTTCTTGTTACTAGGTTCATCTAGATCACTAGAATCTACTCCCTTATCTTGTTCTGGATTCTTGGATTGCTTCATAGTCTATGCTCAAGTAACTACATGAACTAGAGTGATCCCAACTAAGCCTTGATTGGCTATGTGTAGTATGCCTACTACATTTATTGGTGAAACCTTTGAAGCATTGGGAGGATTCTTTGTACGATCTTGAATGAGATGGTACTTTGCCACACTCTAGAAAATATCCTTGAATCATGATGGATTGTGGTTGGTCTGAGGTGGGGATGAGGACAATTGTGAAGAAAGTGACATCCTTGGTATATGAAATAAGGACCTCTCAAAACCTATGGCCTTGTTGTTGGAGCAAGTCTATGACAAGCCTAAGTATTGGCTTGAGTCTCACAAAGTCTTAGAAGAAGCTTTAAAAACAAGACTATGTAAAGTTCACTTGTGAACTACCTCTTGTAACTTTTGAAGAGTTTACTTAATGTAAAAGTAAGAGAATCTTAAGTGGTTGAGTCCACTTGATCAAGAATGGAAAGAGGAGCCACGAATTCGTGATTTGTGGTAGGTAGAGAATCAAATCAATCATTGATTGATTGGAGAGTGATTGAGGGAAGTTAGCCTCCCAAACTCAACTATAAATAGATGGCAGTTTTAGTCGTGGTTAGAGAGACCTATGTGAAGACTTCCAAGAGCTGAGCTTTATGCCATGTCAAGGTGTGATTACAAGGCACACATATGTATCAGTAAGTCATTGTATTGTACAAGAAATATACTTTCATTTTCATGATTATTTGGTTTCATCTTTCCATGTTCTTGTGAAGTGTACTACTCACTACCATTACTCTCAGTTTTCTCAGTCAGCTTGCAGAGATGTTTTCTCTGAGCTTGGTGCATCATTTTCAGTGATTTAACTTGGTAAAGTTAGCTCTATAAGTTCACTATATGCTCATAAATTTTCATGTCATTTGGATGTTGCAATCTTCAGTTATGTTCATTTGAAGTCAACAGGGTCTGTTCATCTTCACCTCTTTGTCAGGTACCCGACTTTTGCACTCATCTTGTCAGAGGTGTTTCTCAGTGGTTACTTATCCAAATTCAATGATTGAAAGCTTGTTGGATTCAGCTTACTGTCTAGTATAACCATACAAATTTTCATAATCATTGGATTTCTACATTTGGAGTTATGGTGATTTTTCTGCTCACTGGTCTATTTCTATAGCAGCCCGTGAAAATCGGGATGATGTCATCACTTGTTAAAACTCATTCTCAGTGTGTGCTTTGTTATTTTTGATGAGATTACTCTTGAAAGTTAGCTCTTTAAGCTACCTAGACTTCCCCAAGAGGAATTAAGCTAATTGCTGCTGTGCTCAGAGAATTATGTAAAACACTGGACAGGTGTATGAACCAAGAATAGCAAGTTTTCACCTCTGAGCTAACTCCAACTTATCTGTTTTGATCTATCTTTTTGAGAGTGATCTTCCAAGGTACATAGGGTGTCTAATACATCCATTGGCAAGCTAAAAGGGCCCACCATCTACTCCTGGAGTTCATTTGGCTGGTGTTGATCAAGGATTTTGCAACACCTCTTCATCTTCAAACACATACTTATCCATCTCTTCACAGTGGTATCAGAGCAAGGTTGGACAACATGGCAGATGGATTTCCTTCATCAATTGACAAATTGGACAGAGGTAACTACTCAGCTTGGTCATTAAGGATGGAAGCTTATCTCCAAGGTAGAAGTTTATATGGTTATGTGGCTGGAGATGAAGTTATGCCAAGTTTCAGGAACAAAAGTCAACCAACACAAGAAGAGCAAGAAAGATTGAGCACATGGTGCTCCAAGGATGCACTTGCAAGGTCTTATCTCCTCAACTCTATCTCAGATTTTTTGTTGCCTCACATTAGAAGTTGTAAGACATCTCAGGAAGTGTGGGATGCACTTGAAGATCTCTTTTCTTCAAGTACCAAAGCTAGGAAGCATCAACTATGGCTGGATTTCACAACTCTCAAGAAGGCTCCCAAACAAAATGTGACTGATTTTGTCACAAAGCTCAAGGACATAGCGGATCAGTTGGGAAGCATTGGAGAGGTAATATATGAAGAGCAAATTGTAAGGCAGGTCATCAATGGCTTGAAGGCAGATGATAAGTGGGAAGGATTCACCACAGCTATGGATTTGTACATGGACATGCATGTACCTGATTTCAACACACTCATTGGACAACTACTTACTCAAGAGGCAAAGCTTATCAAAAATGGAGAAACCTCTAAAGGTAATCAATCTTCAGCTTTATACACGGATAAAAGCAAGTCTAAAGATAACAAAGGAAAGGCAAAGATGAAGCAGGTACATATCAAGCTAACTATGCAGGTAGAGGAAGACATGGCAGAGGTAGAGGAAGAGGAGGTAGACAAGGCAGGGGCAGATCCCAAGACTCCAACTCATGTTCTATTTGTGGATTAACTAATCATACAACTGAAAATTGCTTTAGGAATTCCAGGAATCAAAGAGGCAGAGGATACAATAGTTATGGCTACTCAAGAGGAAGGTTCAACAACTACCATGGCAACTACAACAACTACAATCATTCAAACTATCAAGGAGGCTACAAAGGAAGGAGAGACTACAATAACTACACAGAAGACTCAAACAAAGAGGATTCATTATTGATCATGAACATGGCTATGCCACAAGGTAAATCTGATGAGCATGTTTTCTACATAGATTCAGGTTGTTCAAATCATGTGGCAGGAAATGTGGCACTCCTATCAGATTTAGAAGATCCAAGGAATAAGCATGAGGTACAAATAGGAGATGATACAAAACATCCTGTGGAGAAAATAGGCAATGTCAAAGCACCTGATGGAAACATCAACCTACTCAGTAAGGTACTCTATGTCCCTACCATTACAAAGAATTTGATAAGTGTTGGGCAGATAGTAGAGAAAGGGTTGCAAGTCAGGTTCACAAAAGCAGGAGCATTTGTTGAAGATCCAAGTCAAGGATTCAGAAGAATTGCAAAAGGTGAAAAGACAGGTAGATTGTTCACATTTGAATTACAGGACACTAGAAACATTGCTCTCTTTAATTATGGTAGTCAGACACTCACAGAATTGGAAGTATGGCACAAAAGGTTAGCACATATTGGTGAAAGGTCATTAAAGCAAATCTGCAGGGACCAAAGTGTACTTGGACTTCCTAATTTGTCAAAACAACATATGATTTATAAGTGCAGTGCATGTCAATTTGGAAAGTCTCACAGGTTACCATTCATGAAGAAAGGTTATATGCATGGAGATCTCTTGGAGTTGGTTCATACAGATGTATGGGGACCTAGCAAGGAAGCTTCAATATCTGGATCAAGGTATTATGTTTCCTTTATTGATGATTGTAGCAGATGGACTATCCTATTCTTTATGAAACACAAAGATGAAGTTTTTTCATGTTTCAAAAGATATTTGGCTCTTGTGGAGAATCAAACAGGTAAATCACTAAAAAGCCTAAGGTTAGATGGAGGGGGAGAATATTTCTCCCATGAGTTTGATTCTTTTCTTCAAGAAAGAGGAATCAAAAGAGAGGTAACTACAAGGTACACTCCTGAGCAAAATGGAGTGGCAGAAAGGAGGAATAGGACAATTGTTGAAGCTGCAAGGTCTATGTTAAATGAAAAGCATTTACCTAATTACTTATGGGATGAGGCTGTATCTACAGCCACTTACTTGATTAACAGGTTGCCTTCAAAATGCCTTGATGGGATGACTCCATATGAGGCTTGGAATGGAAGAAGACCAAGCTTAGATCATTGTAAAATTTTTGGATGTATTGCTTTTGCTCATGTTCCTTCACAGGTTAGAGGCAAGATGGATCCAAAGGCAGAAAGGTGTGTATTTATTGGATATGACAACAATCAAAAGGGCTACACGTTATACAACCCTACCAACAAAGGATTCTTGGTAAGCAGAGATGTAGTTTTTGATGAGAACAATTCATGGTATGAAGATTCATGCAGGAAGATCAATTTACCATATGATCTTGAAGAAGATTTTCCAAAGCTTGGTAGAGAACAATCAAAGATTGAAGAACAAGACACCTCAGAGGATGATGAAGAATCTCACATGGAAAAGATCAAAGCATGGAAGTCTAAAGGTAAAGCAAAATTGTAGGAACTTGGACATGAAGCAGAATCATCACATCATGGCCTAAGAAGATCTATGAGGGAAAAGAAAAAACCAGAAAGGTATGGGTTTGACAACTCATTAGTAACTAAACATTCTATCTACATAGCACATGACATAAACCAAGAGGAGCCATCATCATTTGAAGAGGCCAAAGCAAAAACAGAATGGAAGCATGCAATGAAGGAAGAGACTGAAGCACTTGAGGAAAACAACACTTGGGATTTGGTGCCCAAGACTTCATCCATGAAGGTAATAGGCTCAAGATGGGTCTATAAACTCAAGAAAAATTCTGATGGTTCAATTAACAGGTATAAGGCAAGGCTTGTGGCAAAAGGCTTTGCACAAACTCAGGGAATTGATTATGAGGAGACTTTCTCTCCTGTGGCAAAGATGCCTACTATTAGGGTTTTGCTTAGTATTGCCTCTTCCAAGAATTGGAAGATACTTCAACTAGATGTAAAGAATGCATTCTTGAATGGTTGGATAACAGAAGAGGTATATATGGCACAACCACCTGGTTTTGAGAATCAAGTTTATCCTGATTATGTGTGTAAACTTAACAAAGCATTGTATGGTCTCAAGCAAGCTCCAAGAGCTTGGAATTTCAGGCTTGTTTCATTCTTGCAGGACAAAGGCTTTCAACCAAGCAAGGCAGATCCTTCACTCTTTATTAAAAAGAGTAATTCTGAGTTCATCTATCTATGTGTATATGTAGATGATATTATATTGACAGGAAATGATGCAGATGGTATGAAGAAGATCAAAGATCAGATGAGAGAAGAGTTCAAGATAAGTGATTTGGGTTCACTTACCTACTTCCTAGGTTTGGAAGTTGTCTACAAAGATCATGGTTTGTTTCTCACTCAAAGGAAGTACATTAAGGACATGTTGGCAAAATTCAAGATGCAAGATTGTAAGATTGCAGGTACTCCAATGGAGGTCAATCACAAATTGAGCTCACATGAAGGTGAACTCATAGAGGACATCACATCATATCAAAGTCTAGTGGGTAGTCTCAACTATGCCACATTGACAAGAGTAGATATATGTTACAGTGTGAGTGTGCTAAGCCAATTTATGCACACACCAAGGAAACCACATATGGATGCTGCCAAAAGGATTCTCAAGTATCTCAAAGGAACCATAAATGAAGGACTTTATTATCCTTATGTATCTGATTTAGGTTTGAAGCTATTTTCTGATGCAGATTGGGCTGGCTCCAAGGAAGATAGAAGGAGCACTTCAGGTTATCTTACCTTTGCAGGTTCAAAGCTTATTTCATGGTCATCCAAGAAGCAACCAACAGTTGCTCTCTCTTCTACTGAAGCTGAATATAGAGGTCTTGCCATAGCTACACAAGAAGCTATGTGGATGAAGACATTGTTCAAAGATCTTGGATTGGAGTTTGGAACTCCAACTATTTTTGGTGACAATATGAGTTCTATTCACTTGGTTGCTAATCCTATTTTTCATGCAAGGACTAAACATATTGAAGTTCATTATCACTATGTACGAGAGAAGGTTCTAAGCAAAGAGATTCAAATATCATATCTATCCACTCATCAACAATGTGCAGATATTCTAACCAAAGCATTGGATGGTACAAAGCTTTGCAAATTCAAGGCTATGATAGGTTTGCAGGTAATCTTGGAAGATTGAAGACCTCAAGCATACTTGGCTTGAGGGGGAGCTGTTGGAGCAAGTCTATGACAAGCCTAAGTATTGGCTTGAGTCTCACAAAGTCTTAGAAGAAGCTTTAAAAACAAGACTATGTAAAGTTCACTTGTGAACTACCTCTTGTAACTTTTGAAGAGTTTACTTAATGTAAAAGTAAGAGAATCTTAAGTGGTTGAGTCCACTTGATCAAGAATGGAAAGAGGAGCCACGAATTCGTGATTTGTGGTAGGTAGAGAATCAAATCAATCATTGATTGATTGGAGAGTGATTGAGGGAAGTTAGCCTCCCAAACTCAACTATAAATAGATGGCAGTTTTAGTCGTGGTTAGAGAGACCTATGTGAAGACTTCCAAGAGCTGAGCTTTATGCCATGTCAAGGTGTGATTACAAGGCACACATATGTATCAGTAAGTCATTGTTTTGTACAAGAAATATACTTTCATTTTCATGATTATTTGGTTTCATCTTTCCATGTTCTTGTGAAGTGTACTACTCACTACCATTACTCTCAGTTTTCTCAGTCAGCTTGCAGAGATGTTTTCTCTGAGCTTGGTGCATCATTTTCAGTGATTTAACTTGGTAAAGTTAGCTCTATAAGTCTACTATATGCTCATAAATTTTCATGTCATTTGGATGTTGCGATCTTCAGTTATGTTCATTTGAAGTCAACAGGGTCTGTTCATCTTCACCTCTTTGTCAGGTACTCGACTTTTTCACTCATCTTGTCAGAGGTGTTTCTCAGTGGTTACTTATCCAAATGCAGTGATTTAAAGCTTGTTGGATTCAGATTACTGTCTAGTATAACCATACAAATTTTCATAATCATTGGATTTCTACATTTTGAGTTATGGTGATTTTTTTGCTCACTGGTCTATTTCTGTAGCAGCCCGTGAAAATCGGGATGATGTCATCACTTGTTAAAACTCATTCTCAGTGTGTGCTTTGTTATTTTTGATGAGATTACTCTTGAAAGTTAGCTCTTTAAGCTACCTAGACTTCCCCAAGAGGAATTAAGCTAATTGCTGCTGTGCTCAGAGAATTATGTAAAACAATGGACAGGTGTATGAACCAAGAATAGCAAGTTTTCACCTCTGAGCTAACTCCAACTTATCTGTTCTGATCTATCTTTTTGAGAGTGATCTTCCAAGGTACATAGGGTGTCTAATACATCCATTGGCAAGCTAAAAGGGCCCACCATCTACTCCTGGAGTTCATTTGGCTGGTGTAGATCAAGGATTTTGCAACACCTCTTCATCTTCAAACACATACTTATCCATCTCTTCACACTTGTCTCTCTAGGGTCTAAGTTTTGGGTTTGCATACATGATATTCTTGTAATCTAGATCCCAAGTAGGCTCTCGTGGAGAGGATTCATACTAATAAGCCTTTGGATCGTTAAGGGTGACTATAGTTGGTTGATGTTCTGACAGTATGTGTTGAGTCAAAATTGTTGGCATTCTTAACATTGTTTGTGATCGATGGGGAAATGAGAACTAAGAATCTTTCTTGGTTCTCCTTTGGAGCTGCATCTTTTATTGAAACTATATTGGTAGGAAGTGTTTGCTACCATGAAATTGGTTGATGCCTCTATTTTGGTTGGCACAATTATTGGTACTTTTGTTAAGGCCTATAGAAATATTGTTGTAGGAGGGTATTTGTTTTGTTACCAATAAGGATGCTAGTGTGTTTGCCTAATAGCTTGCTTATTGTAAGGATAGTCTTAGAGTAGTACTATCTATGGTTACTCACAAAAGATGGATAGTCTATCACATGGATGTCAAATCTATATTCCTGAATGGAGAGCTCATGGAGGAGGTTTATGTGTATCAACCACCTTGATTTAAGGTTTTCCATTCAAAGAGCAAGGTATCTAAGCTGAAACATATGGGCTAAAACAAGTGCCTAGAGCATGGTACCTACCAACAATGGATGGAAAAGTATCTCTTGGGTCTAGATTTCAAAAGTTGTGCTTCTTATGATAATTTATATGTTCTAAGGAGAGGAGGGAAGATATATGTAGATGAACTTATGATACAATAAATGATGATGCCCTTGAACAAACAAAAGATGCCCTAAGCTCAAACTTTGAACTGACGAACTTAAGCTTAATGCATTATTTCTTAGGCCTTGAAGTGTGGTAGGAATCAAGAATCATTTTTATCTCTCAACAAAAATATGCGAGATAGATTTTAAAGGCATTCCACGTGGAGGATTCCAAGATGATTTATATACAAAAATTATCTATTAAAGATGGTTCACATCTAGTGGATATTGGAAGACGTACAAAACTATCCAAAAGTCTCATCTACATGGGCAATAGTAGACAAGATATCTCTTATGCTATTGGATTAGTAAGCATGTTCTCTAACAAACCGCAAAAACACATTGGAAGGTAATATGTAGATACTTTGGTATGTGAAAGGAACCATTGTTTATGGTATTCTCTATGAGAAAGGGTAATCTTTAGTTGGATATTATGATTCAGATCGGGTACTATATATATTGATACTAGAAAATCGGTTTCTAGATATTGCTTCTCTTTAAGATCTAGGATTTCCTCTTGGATTAGTAAGAAACAATCGACTATAGCATTATCTTCTACCCAAGTTGAGCACAAGGTGGCATGTGTTGTAGCATCTGAAGCAATATGGTTGAGGAGGATCATATAGCATATAACAATACAAATATAGAAGGAAAAAAAGCTCGTGTGCATGTCATCACCAAAAATCATGTTTTCCATGCATGTACAAAGCACATAGGATTATACATCACTATGTGTGTGAGCTGATTGAGAAAAAGGTACTAGATATAAACTATTATCCAACTAAAGAAAATGGAGCATACATCTTCACCAAGGCTCTTGAATGGGAGAAACTTCATTGACACTTTCCAAGGCTTGATATATTACCAAGGAAGTAGTCACCCTAGAGTGGACATTGAGGAGGGTCTTAGATATACTCAATACTTAGGCCTCAACTAACCACAAATGATCCAGGGTGCTCTAATTTATAAGGCCCCCATTATGAAAAAAATACATTCCGAGAGTTTGGATGATTGTGGAACCTTGCAACAAGCCTAGCTTATACCTATCAAATGTTCTTTTAGGCTTATGCTTGAGCTTGTATACCCACTTAGTGCCAATGACCTTCTTGTCAGGAGGCAAGTCACATAAAGACCGGGCACCATTTTTCATAATAGCATCATATTTTGATTGCATAGCAACCATCCAATTTTCTGAATTTTGTGCTTCATCAAACAAAACATGCTCATTCTCTGTTGGAGTTAGACGTCTGCGGAAGCACGCGAACAACACAAGGAAGACGAAGAAGCTTGCAGCTCAACAGACAGTACTAAATGTATTACCACTAGAATGTAAAAAGATAAGTAGCCCATTAGGGCTATAGGCGTATATACAAACCGGGGGGAAAAATCTCCTAAAGAGGGAAAAAAGTGCCTCGGCAGTCCTAGAGTGCACAAAGCCACGGGGCTAAAGAACATACACTTCTTCAAGTCACCATTCAAAAATGTAGTTTTAATGTCAAATTGATGTACATTCCAACCATGATGGGCTACAAGTGCACAGATGCTCCGAACAGTAGTCATATGGCATGTAGGTGCAAGGGTCTCATCAAAATCAATGCCTCTTTCCCATGCATAACCCTTTGCAACAAGCCTAGCCTTATACCTATCAACTGTACCATCAGGTTTACCATCAGCTTGTATACCCACTTAGTGCCAATGGTCTTCTTTATAGGAGGCAAGTCACATAAAGAACAAGTACCATTCTTCATTATTGCATGATATTCATATTGCATAGTTGTGTACCTAAGTCACGAGGTCTTAGGGACTTGGGTCAAAGAGACTAAATCTCATTTGCTCCACAAGTGCGTATAGTGGTGGATTGACACACATTTAATTGTCAATCCAAAGAACCATGTGAACCAAGATTATGAGGACATGTACACACGTGATAGAAAGTGAAGTGGTTCACCTACAATGCATGAGAAAGGACTAAACTACCTCTCCAATTCACTAAATCTCTGGAAATGTCTGTTGCGATACCACTTACAGCAGTAAGCACAAATTTGAATGGTTCTCCTAGCTCCAAACTCCGAATATGGCCAATAGTGGGTTCGTTTCAAAGCTCTCGATGACAAGCATCTAGTCATGGTATCCTCGAATCTAACAACTGCTCTTGAAGTTATGGCCAAAATAGTGAATGGCGGGAAACACCCACACTCACTCCACAACTCCTATTGGCTCACACACACACTATAGTAGTTCAAAAGTGATGGGGAGGGATAGACAACAATCCGACACACATTCCAAGCTTCACACGCACCAAAGATCATAGAGAAGATGAAAATCAGCAGGGAAGAAGCAAATTCGAAATTTCAGTTCTCCTTCTCCACAATGGCAAAAAGTGCTTACAAAGAGTCACAAAGTGACTTATATACATGTGCCCTAAAAATAGTCCTTTCACACATGAGATCGGAACTTGTGCTTACAAAGAGTCACAAAGTGACTTATATACATGTGCCCTAAAAATAGTCCTTTCACACATGAGATCGGAACTTTATTGACTAATCTCTAAGTTCCTACTATTTTACAAGAATTATGTTACAAGGATTTGGGGTTTATGCAACTAGAGGACTCCTCTACTGCATTTACATAGCTTCAAGGGAATTTCCTAGGATTTTGAAGAAGAAATTTATGCCCATTAATTTGAAAATTTTGGGGCTCCCCTTTTTTGCCTCTTTTGTCTGCAACAATAGCAGCCATCCAATTTTTTAATTTTGTGCTTCATCAAATGAATCAGGCTCAGTCTCATCACAGACACTAGATGCAGCCATAGCATAGCAATCTGATGCAAAAGAGGCACTATGAGAGACTGATCGAGTACGATATGAGAGAGGTGCATCTAATTTGTTGTCACGCAAGGTCTGCACCAGCCATTTTGGCATAGTTCTTGCTTGCTCAATATCAGCTCTCATCAATAAGTGCATCCTATAAATCTGCATCAGAAATGGAATCATCTACATCATCACATGAAACCTACAAAGGTTGAGAAGTTGTCTCATTAGGATCAGCACTAGACTATCCACCTGTAAAAAGAGGCAGCAAAGTATCATACATGTCTTTGGAGCTAACAGATGTCTCTTTAGTACATGAAAGCAATGGCCGAATAGAAATTTTCACAAAAACAACATCATGGCTAACCAGAATGTGTTTAGTCTGTGGATGATACATATGATAACCATTACTTTCAAAATTATACCCAACAAAAATACATTTTATTGCTTTATCATCCAATTTTTTCCGATTTTGTTAGGGCACTAATGCATATGCCGAACAACGAAAAACATGCAGATGAGCAACAGATGGCTTGCAGTCATGCCAAGCCTCATATGGAGTGATAGACTACAACACTTTAGTGGGACACCCGTTAAGTACATATGTTGCACACATAACAGCCTCAAGCGAGAAACTATGTGGTAGAGCCTGACTCTTGACCATACACCTCGCCATTTCCATAAGTGACATGTTCTTTCATTCAACAAATCCATTTTGTTGAGGTATATATGGCACTATACACTGGTGTTTTATCCCACGTTCAGCCAGAAAATGCATTAAAATCAGAAGACATATATTCTCCCCCTCAATCAGAATGGAGGGTGTCCATTTTACATGCTGATAGATTTTAAGCCACAACCAAAAACTGTTTGAAGCACATGAACACTTCGAACTTTGCCTTCAATGGATATATCTATGCATGCCTAGAAAAATCATCGATGAAAGTCAGGAAGTAAAGATAATTTCCAAAAGAAGGTGTTTGCATAGGACCATAGACATCACTATGTACAAGCTGCAATTTCTGAGTAGCCCAAACTGAACCATCTTTTGGAAAGGACAAACGCCAAATTTTGCCATAAATACTAACCTTCACAAACATGTTTTCCAGTTGCCTCAAGTTTGGGCAAAGAGGACACCATTTTAGATTTCTGTAGGCATAGAAAACTACCAAAATTCAGATGACTATAGCATGCATGCCAAAGCTTTGCATCTGACATAGCCTGAGAATCATGTACTACATATGTGAATCATTTACAGATCTTTCATAGTCTATGAGCTTATACAGCCCATGAAATAAAATTCCAGAAGCAATAATCACATCGCCATTTGAAAGATCATGAACTATACATCTAGCATCAACAAATTTCACAACCAAGCCAATCTTAGCTAATGCAGAAACTGATAACAAATTTTTCTTGATCCCTAGCACAAACAAAACATCTGACAAAGTGAAAGAACTACCATCAGCAGTAGTCAAAATGATCTTACCAACTCCCATAATAGGATAAGAGGAGTTGTTGGTGCATGTAACAGTATTCCCTGTAGGGGCAGACTCGAGTGAAGAGAAGAAACTGTGCTGCAAGGTAATATGTTTGGTCACCCCATTGTCAAAGTACCAAACATCTAAGTCTACTCCAGACATGCACTGCTCATGAGAAGATGGGTCAAAACTGCAAATAGTAGTAAACCCAATTCTTCTTCCTGCACAAGATTAGCAGACTCTATTTTTGGTGTAGAGGCCTCTACAACAACCATTCTATCCTCTTTTTTCTTTGCCTCTTTAGCAGCCCATTTTGGACAATTCTTTTTTATATGATCATTTCATTTACAATACTTGCAAAACAATTTCTACTTTTCTGATTTCTTTTCATCTTTGTCTTCCCTCTTTGATTGTGCAGAATTAGCGGATTTTTGCGTACTAGTTGAAGAGCTCCATTTTCCTTTGCCCTTCTGACTAGCCATGAAAGCTTGATCTGCAACACACATAATGGACCTGTTCTGCCTAGACTAATCCTTATGCAACAAAACAGAGACTAACTCCTCAAAAGACAAGGCATTTGGATTGCCTTTCATCATCAACCGAGGAGTAGAAGCAAAACTGTGATATGAATCAGGAAGAACATTCAGAACGGTCTACACCAATGAGCTATCTCGTATAACCTCATCAGCAAAAAATCAATTGTTCCTTCAAATCTTTGATCTTTGTTGGAAAACTCTCCATACAATCACCTTCATTTGTGCTCACTCTCCAATTGTTTTTGGAGGTAAGCAACACGAGCCTCATTCCTAGCTTGGTTCAATGTGGTAAGTGTATCCCAAGCATCCTTAGCTGTTTTGTAAGAGCGAATGTGAGGAATAATGGCACGTTTGACAGACAAAGCTATCAATGCATGTGCCTGGGCATCTCTACCATCCCAACAAATCTTCTCTAGAGTAGGTGTAGCAGAAACCGTAGCACAAACAGGAATATGCAGAAGATCATCATCTTTGATACCTTCTGCATCAGCTTTAGTACCTGTAGTTGTAACAATTGCAGGTGTGATAGGACGTTTTTCAACACCCTGCACAATGTTCTACAGTCCTTTTGCAACCAATACATGTCGCATCATATAAGCCCACAACGGGCAGTTGGTACTATCCAACTTATCCTCAACAACCAACATACGAAATACATCACTACTTTCAGCCATGGTCGGTGACTAAACTACCTTGATGCAAAAAATTGACTATATCTCAAAAAGTTGAATGGAACTGCCAAGACAAGTTTTTCTAAACCTATAGCAGACTTCAAGATTCTTATACTGGCGAACCAAAACAGGTATATACCTTTGTCACAAAAAGATGAAATAGCCTACACAAGCGCTGCGATAGTGCGTTCGGAGGCTGCAACCGGAGTATGCTCACCAAATTTCGTGCGATTTTGAGACTCTAACCAGAGGAGTATCGACGACGCCCTAGATGAAGCGGTGACCTGCTCTGATACCAATTGTTGGAGTTAGACGTCTGTGGAAGCACGCGAACATCATAAGGAAGAAGAAGAAGCTTGGACCTCAACACACAATATTGAATGTATTACCACTAGAATGTACAAAGATAAGTAGCCCATTAGGGCTATAGGCATATATACAAGCCAGGGGAAAATAACGTCCTAACGAGGGACAAAACTGCCCCGACAATCCGAGAGTGTTCACACACATCACTACCTAAATATATCAACATTCTCATCATAAAGACTAGAGGTAGTTGTAGAATAGCAGTTTGATGAAAAAGAAACACTATGAGAACCTGAATGAGTATGATATGATAGAGGTGCATCTAATTTGGTATCTTGTAGAGTCTACACAAGCCATTTTGGCATAGGTTTTACCTCCTCTACATCAGTTCTCTCATCAAAAAATGCATCATGTAAATCTGCAACATAAATCGAATGAAACCTATAAAGGCTGAGAAATTGCCTCATTTGGAGCAACACTAGACTTTCCACGTATAAAAAGAGGAAGCAAAGTATCATACACATCTTTGGAGCTAATTGATGTCTCCTTACTACATGAAAGCAATGGCTGAATTGCATCTTCCACAAAAACAACATCATGGCTAACGAAAATGTGTCTAGCCTATGGATGATACATATGATAGCCTTTGCTTTCAAAATTGTACCCAAGAAAAATACATTTCATTGCTTTATCATTCAATTTCCTACATTGTTGTTCAGGCACTAATTCATATGCTAGACAACCAAAGACACGTGGGGGGCAACAGATGGCTTGCGACCATGCCAAATCTCATATGGAGTGATAGACTAGAATGCTTTAGTGGATTAGCTATTAAGAACATATGTTGCATGCATAACAACCTCAAGTGAGAAACTATGGTAAAGCCTGACTCTTGACCATACACCTTGCCATCTCCATGAGTGACATGTTCTTCCTTTTAGCAACTCCATTTTTTCGAGGTGTATTTGACTCTATACACTAATTTTTTATCGCATGTCGAGCAAAAAATGCATGAAAATTAGAAGACATATATTTCGCCACTCAGTTAGAATAGAGGGTGCCCATTTTATGTGTTGATACATTTTCAGCAAAAACCAAAAATTGTTTGAAGCACATAAACACTTCTAATTTTGCTTTCAGTGGATATACCCATGCATGCTTGGAAAAAGCATCAATGAAAGCCATGAAGCAAAGATGGTCCCCAAAAGAATGTGTTTGCATAGGACCACAAATATCACTATGAACAAGCTACAATTTTGAGTAGCTTATACATAAACATCTTTTGGGAAGGAGGAAAGCTCCATTTTGCCCAAAATACAGCCTTTAGAGACATGTTTACGAGGTGCCTCAGGTTTGGGTAGAGAGGATACCATTTTAGATTTCCACAAGTGTAGCAAAATAGAAAAATTCAGATGACCAAAGCATGCATGCCAAAGCTTTGCATCTAACATAGCCTAAGAATCTTGAATTGCACATGCTGAATAATTCATAGATTTTGCAAAATCTATGAGCTTATAAAACCCACAACATGAAATGCGAGAAACAATAATGACATCACCATTTGATAGATCATGAACTGTACATGTGTCATCAACAAATTTCACAACCAAGCCAATCTTGCCTAATGCTGAAAGTAATAACAGGTCTTTCTTGATCCTTGGCACAAATAAAGCATCTAGCAATGTAAAAGAACTACCATCAGGAGTATTCACAATGATCTTACCAACTCCCATGACAGGATAAGAGGAGTTGTTGGCACATGTGATAGTATTCCCTACAGGGGCAGGCTTAACTGAAGTGAAGAAACTGCACTATGAGGTAATATATTTGGTTGCCCCACTATCAAAGAACCAAACATCTGAGTCTACTACAGACATACATTGTTCATGAGAAGATAGGGCATAACTACAAACAATAGTAAACATTTATTCTTAATTCTACACAAGATTTGCAGACTCTGATTTGGGTGTAGAAGCTTTTGCGACTACCATTCCAACCTCTTTTTTCTTTGCCTCTTTTGCAGCCGATTTTGGACAGCTCTTTATGACATGATCATTTCCTTTACAGTATTTGCAAAAGATTTTCTACTTTTCTTTTTTCTTCTCGTTGTCGTCGAGATTTTCTATCCTCTCTCACTTGTGAAGGCCTACAAAAAACATATTTGGTGAAGGTAGCCACAATTCCCCGAGAAGTCCAGGATGCATCAAGGATGTCAAAGGAGGTCACATACAAAGTTTCAAAGAAATCAAGAAAGTCCATGGTAGCGGTCAAAGCTGGTCAAAGCTGGTCAAAGTTAGGAAATTAGGGCAAAAATTTCATTATCACCAAATTAGATGAAAATCCATATACTTGTAAAGATTGTCAAAGGCAGTCTATAGCCCAAATTTCAGTAGAAAATGGATTTTGTAGCACATTGATATGCCATGTTCATTTTGTAAAAATGTAATTTTTCTAGTTTGACCCTACAAATTCTTGTATAGAAATTTATGTTAGCCATATGGTTTGGCATGTATAAAGATCATATGTGGCTACATATTTGTACAAATTTTCAAGGCTATCAGAGCTTCCTACAGACCTTAATGCCACCTTGCAAGCTTCAAAATGTAGTCAAACTTATACAAGGGAGATTCAAATGGGCATTTTTTCTGCCTATTCCTGAAGGAGATCTTTGGAAACATAGTCCTACAAAGTTTCATCTTCATCAAAGCCATTTTGGAGGGTCAAAGAGTACAAAATCCAGTTTTCAGGATCACCGCAGTTTTCTAGTTTAAGCAAATTGAAGGGTTGAAGGGCCACCACATGGCGAAAGCTGATTGAGCCATGTTGTACGATCAAGATGAGCTCATATTCAAGGGTGGAGATGCACTTATGCTTAAAGCAAAGAGGATCCACGAGTTTTTCCATAAAATAAGACTCTTTTTACAATCAAAGATCAATAATGCAGTGTTTCTCCCAAAATAGTGGCTTATCTTATCCGAATTGATGTCGGCACTGATCCGACGGTCCAGATCATCCCGAGATCCAATGGTGGAGAATGAGGGCGCCTAAATTTGACTCCTTTACACTAGATTTTATAGAAAGAACAATTCCAAGCCATTGATTTGATTAATCAAATGGTTGTAATCGAAAGTAGTGATCCTAGAGTTGAGAGTTGATTTCTCTAGATCCAATGGCCCAAATTCATTCAAAAAACTATATAAACCCCCCTCCAAACTCCTAGAGCATCATTGTTAGGCATCCATAAGGCTCATGCTAGCTTACGGTTTCCTTGAGACGATCACCCTCGGTTGAGCGAGTGAGGATCCAAGGTGAGCTAGTATGAGTATAGTACCTAGTTTCAAATTTAAGTTAGAACTCCAATCTAGGATAGGCTCTTGAAACCAGCATCTCTATCTTGACTCACCCTCGGTGGAGCGTGTGAGTGAGTTAGAGCTAGTTTAAATGAGTCTTAGACTTCTTTAGTTAGACGTTACGAGCCTAGACATACATAGGGTCACTGAAGTGGAACTCACCTTCTTACGTGTGACATTCGGTTGAACTGTCATGGTTTGAGGGTTGGAACCACCTTTGATCAGTAAACTGCCTAGTTTGACGTACCACGACGATCTTATACATGTATGTTAATTCCAATCCTTTTAATTCATGTCACTTGTCACTTGTCTCTTATCTCCTCTCTCAGTCTCTTAAGTATTTTTACATGTCTTCTATTTCTTCTATGTGTGAGAAGGCTCCGCAGTATTGCGTTGAACTAGTGAGGATGTTTCTTTGAGCTTGTGAGTAAACTCTATCATCATAATTCACTTGCATGCATATAATCCATACATACCCATACATATTGATTAGTTTCTGAAAGTGTATAAGAAGCTCCAATATTGGACCATTCTTCCTTTCGAAACTGGTTTATGTGCAAGGATTCCATCTATTCACGTCATGCATACATATCATCCAAAGAAGACTATGCATATGGATTAGAATTAGGAAGTGTTTAAGAAGCTCCTTCAATGGACCATTCTTCCTTCCAAATTCGATTCGTGTGTATGGTTCTCTTTCATTCTTATCATTAATGTTCATAAATCTAACTTGCACTCCTACTTTCCCATTCCCATAATCATTTCAACATCTCTCTCTTCTCCATACTCAACATTAATTTCACTTTCATGTCCTTAAACCATCCAACATTCATTAGCTTCATACACCCTGTGTGTGCCACGATCAGACCCGATCCACCCGGATTGCGATCACCTCCATATTTGAACCCGACGTGAAACGCTTCGTGGCATTTGCTTCTGATCTTGTTGGGAGGTTGTGATCCATATCCTTTGTTTCATATTTTTCATCCTCATCATATCATCATCATCAGTCTTGAGTGTTGCACTGGATTTCTTACAGTATCGTGCACATCTTCATCGTGAAGTAAACGCATTTGTGAGAGATCTAGAGCATCGTGCATCACTTGCTTATTCACATAAGATGGAGGAAGGATTCAAATCCCTTATTGTTGAGAAACAAGGCCAAAGAATAGTCTCTTCTATGTTGAGAGAGAAGGGAAAATTCAATGGCATTAACATCACAAGCTACTTAGATTTGTTTGAGGAGCAAGCTATGATTTTTGGTCTTCCGGAAGATCTTTTGATATCATTCTTTGAACGAATTGTTGATAGCTCTATCATAAACCGTGTCACTCAATATGATAGTCTTCCTTGGAGTGATTTTAGAAAGGAGATGCTCAAAGAATTCTATCTTGAAGATTATAGCCAACATAATCGAGATGGATTCTTACGATGGGTCAATTCTCCAAAGCCTAGTAGCTCTATTACTCACTTACAAAATGAGTATATTAGACGCTATGAACAACTTCCTGATGAGGATAAGATAACTTTGGAACCTGATCTTGTGATCAATTTTCTTAAGCTTCTTCATCCTGAAACTCGTAGGGAAGTTGAACGGCAATTAGAAGAACCAGATAAGCGCTATGGTCTTACTGACAATTGGTAAAAAGTGCGTAAAGTAGTAGAGGTTGTAGCCCATAGACATCAAAGACAATCCATGCTTTATGAGCAAACTAGTCTTCCTCAAGCTAGCCTTCCACAAACTAAGGAGCAAGTTAGAGAACAATCCCATCCTATGCTTTTTGACTCTACTCCTATTCCTCAAATGATGGAGCCTACTCAAGGTTTTAAAGTAGAGCCAAATAAAAGTGTAGTTGAAAAATCTCAAGTGGATATTCTCACTAAGCAAATGGAAGTCTTATTGCTACACAATCCAATTTGGCCAAGACTATAGATGCTTTACAATCTAATTACACCAAAACTTTCCAAAATCAAATGAACCCAATGACTTTTCAAGAGCCTAATCAACATGTTATAGCTACCAATCAAAATCCACAAGTAGCTCCTACTCAAGCATATCAAGTTCCTCCAATGCATAATCCTTCAATGCAAAATCCTCATCCTCATGTGCAAAATCCTCAAATGTATCAAAACATGTATCCTCAAGCTTCTCAAATAGCTTTTCAAAATCCTCAAAATCAAAATTTTCAAAATCATCAACCGTATAATATGGAAGCTCCTCTTGCACCTCAAGTACCACATGTTGCTCCCCAAGCTCCTCAAATACATCAATTGCCTTTTCAAAATCCTAATTATCCTGTTCAAGCAATACCTTATCAACAAAATCCTCAATTTCAAAATTTCCCACCACAAGTTAATCAAAATCCTCAAAATCAAAATGGTTTTGTGCGTGGCCCTCGTAGGTGTCCTTGGTGTGATTCGTTAGAGCACTTTTTGAGAGATTGTGAACTATTGAAGGCTGCTAAGGAGCAACGACTAGTAATAGACATAGACAAGAAAATCTGTGACTATCGATCTAGGCTACCTTTGCAAGGAAATTATGGTAAGGGAGGAATGAAAAAACACTATGAAAATATAACCATAACGGATGTAGGAACTAGAGGAGTGAAACTAGAAGCTCTTGATGAACAAGTGGAATCAAGTAAACCCACAAAGGAAGGTGATTTTTCCATAGAGGCTTTAGTAAGAGCACGAGATGAGATTAGGAGAATAACGGCTTGGGAATCACCAATAGAAGATCAATCTCTTATTTCTCACATATCCAATGTAGAAGAAAAACGAAAAAGAGATGAAGCTGAGCCTAGTGAAAGAAGAGTGACTCGAAAACAAACCTCAGAGGGAATAGAAACAATCATAGACCAGGGAGATACATCACAATCTAAAGATAAAAAACAAGAATCACAACCCAATGAACAAAAACAAGAGGAGAAACAAAAAGGGAAGAAGACAAAGCAAAGAAAAACAGAACCAAAGCCTTTAGATAAACAAGAACAATCAAAACAAACTGAAGACCAAACACAAGAACATGAAAAAAAACAAGACCCTGAGCAAAAACAAAAGAAACCAAAGAGAAAACCTAAAGCCATCTTGATTTCAGAAATTGAGAGAAAAATAGATCCTATGGAGATTTTAGATGACATTTTGCTTAAGAGTCAAGTGACTATGTCTTTAGAACAAGTTTTCTCTATTGCAAAGCCTGTTTTTAAAGATAACTTTATCGGCCTAATTAAAAGGAAGAGGTTTCCACTTAATCTAGATACTGAGATGCAAGATTCTCAAGATCAAGATCAAGCTATGAATGAAGCCTTAAACTTTGATGAATCTGATGAAGAGGACTTTGATGATGATGAAGTAAATGTTAATAAAAATTTCTTAGGACCTATTCAACCTGACCATGAAAATCATGAAAACAATCCTGAAAGTCACTTTAAAAGAACATTTTGGTCTAGAGGTACATTAGAGATGCATGTTAAAATAGGTAATGATAAGAACACTATCACTGTAAATGCATTAGTAGATTCCGGCTCCAAAATCAATGTGATTTCAAGAGAAGTTTATGATAAGTTTCGATGGCCCATAGATAAAGATTGTGGATGGCGTATGAGAACTGCAAATAATGGTGTAGGTACCCTGTATGGAGCTTGTGCTAGTGTGCCCATGTCCATAGGAGGAATCACAGAAGAGTTTCACTTTTTTATTCAAGATAATTGATCCTATGAAGTTCTCTTAGGTCAACCCTTTATTTGTGAGAGTCGTATGGAAACTAAAGCCATGGATGATGGGTCTACCTATGCTAGATTTAAGTCTAAGGATGGAATGCAATCACTTCAAGTCATGACAATAGGAGTGAATCATCCTAGGAATCGATTGTCAATTAGAAAGAAACCTATTATTACTCAGAGTCATGAGCATGCTTGTAGTGATTGTGCACCTCGATTCATGTTTGGAGCTACATATGATCAAAATTTCGGATAGAATCCATTGTTGAGCGGGAGAACAGTGGATATTGGTTTGACATCTCGCATCCAACCAACATGTACAATAGTTTGTCACTTTGTTTTCCACATTCTAGATTAGATTTTCTTCATAAGAGTCAATTGTCCAAGTCTTTTATCCAAAAAACCCAAAAAAATTATAAAAACAACAAAATCATGGAACATGATGAGAACATTGAGCATGTGATTGAGACATATCATTGTTTCTCTACTCTTGAGGAGTTAGAGTTATGTCTTCAACAAAATTCTAATTCCCATATTATTCTTCTTTCTTCCCTTGATGAGTATGCTCTAATCCAAGAGTATGCTCTCAATGTTGACAAGTGCTCAAAATTTAACCAAACACATGATGCCTTAGTTGAAACAAAGTACAAAACTGTAGACAAAAAAATCAAACCCATAGCTCAACCATTACCTCAAGGAAGTAATGAAAAAATTATTGATGTGAAAAATGATCCAACTCTTCGGGAGAAGAATAACATAGGACATACATTCACGGATGAGACAATCAAACAGGTGAAAATTTGTAGAGATGATGACTTTCTTTTGCCAGCAGAGAGAGATAAATTTGAGAGAGTCATACATAGCCATGGAAAAGCCTTTACTATGTATCCTCATGAGATTGGTTGTGTAGATCCTAAGCTAGTTGCACCCATGATAATCTTTACTATTCCGCATATTCCATGGAATCTTCGTCCTATACATGTTCCAAAGGCTCACTTACCTGAGCTAATGAAACTACTTAAGGAGAAGATAAACATGAGAATTTTAGAGCCATCTTTTGCACCTTACTCAAACAGATGGTTCACTGTGCCTAAAAAGAATGGGAAACTACGTTTTATTCAAGATCTCCAACCTGTCAATAAAGTCACCATAAGGAATGTAGGAACAGGACCCATTGTAGATGAGTTTGCTGAATCATTTTAAGGACATTCTATCTATTCAATGGGTGATTTGTATTCGGGATATGACCAATTCCAATTAGCAATTGATCGTGACATAACCACAATGAAAACTCCTTTAGGCTTAGTGCGAATGTGTACTTTACCTCAAGGAGCGACGAATTCTGTGGCTCATATGATGAGTGCTATGAATATGGTCTTACATGATTTTATCCCTCATATAACTATGCCATTCATTGATGATATTCCAATTAAAGGGAGTGAGGAACGTGTAAAGGACATTACTTTAGATTCATCTAGATGTCGTAAATTTGTTCTTGACCATATCTCTGATTGTGAAAGAATATTTCAATGATTTGAAGAGGTAGGTCTCACATTTTCCATAGAGAAATCTATTTTTGGTGTCAACGAGGTGCTCATTGTTGGACATTTATGTGGCCATTATGGTCGAAAGCCATACCCACAAAAAGTTGATGCCATTAGCAAGATTTTTGAAACATGTAACAACGTGAGTGAGGTATGTAGATTTCTTGGTGCTTGCATCTTTTATGTTATTTGGATCCCACACTTTGCTCATGTTGCTGGTTGTCTTTATGAGTTGTTGAGGAAGAAACAAAAATTTATTTGGACTGACAAACACACTCAAGCTATGCGTAAATTGAAGAAATTATTGCTTGAAGCTCCCATCCTTAAGCGCGTAGACTATTCTGCTAACAAACCTATTATATTGAATGTTGATACTAGTCCTATTGGTATAGGTTGGGTCAT
Source organism: Ceratopteris richardii (assembly GCA_020310875.1). Classification (NCBI taxonomy): domain Eukaryota; kingdom Viridiplantae; phylum Streptophyta; class Polypodiopsida; order Polypodiales; family Pteridaceae; genus Ceratopteris; species Ceratopteris richardii. The sequence goes on along the minus strand of CM035425.1, from coordinate 86,849,636 downwards.
AAGTCAAGATGATAGTGAAGGGAATAGATATGCAATTAGGTTTGGTACCAAAATTCTACATGAAACACAACGAAAATATCCACAGATCAAACGAGAACTATGGGGTATGGTAACAACTTTGAAAACAGACAAAGAATATTTCATTGGTGCAAATGTCAAAGTTGAGACTGATTGTTTGCCTCTCATTGGAATGATAGCCAATTGTTCATCTCTTGATATAGCCATGCTTAGATGGATCTCATATATTAAGTTCATAAATCCTGAGTTAGTTCATATTTCAGGTAAGTCAAACTCAGTTGCTGATATGTTATCGAGAGCTAGATTTGATGATGATCTTGAAAGTGATCTAATAAAGAATGTGAATTTAGTTGACTATGTTCCACATATATATGAGTATGAGAAATTTCATGAGTCTGAGTACGAAGATGAATGGAGAGACATAGGAAAGTATCTGAGTACACTACAACCATTACCTAGTTGGACTACGAATAGATTTCGTAACATTAGGAAACGAGCTTATAACTTTTTCCTATGTAATGGTTATCTTTGGAGACATGCTAAGGGTAAGGTTAAGAATCCACAACGAGTCCTAGGAAAGAGAGGTCTTCAATTGCAAGTAATGAAGGAAATGCATGAGACATTATGGCAGGTCATAAAGGATTTTTTGGAACATATGAAAAAATTAGAAGTACCTATTATTGGCCTAGGATGTATGTTGACATTAGTAGCTATGTTTCTACATGTTCTACTTGTCAACTTCATTCATCAGTCAAACATAGAGATCCGTTGCATCCTACTTATCCACCTTGTATTCACTACAAGTGGGTAGTAGATCTTGTAACTATGCCTAAAGGTATTGACAAAATGCGTTACATTGTACTTGCAAGAGAAGACTTAACTAATCATGTAGAGGGACGTGCACTACGATCTAAGACCACTTACAATGTTTGCAAATTCTTGCTTGAAGATGTCATAAGTCGCTTTGGGTACATAGAGAAAGTAGTTGCCGATCGTGGAGAGTTAAATGCGAGAGAAGCTAAAGAGTTCTTTGAGCGTCACGGTATTCGTTTGTCTCTCACTACTGCATATAACCCAGAGGCCAATGGTAAAATAGAGAGAGGGCATCCACCTATTGTGAAAGCCATATCTAAAGCATGTAACAGTGACATCAAACAATGGCCTAAATTCTTACCTTTTGCACTTTGGGCAGATAGAATGACATGCACACGTACTACTAGATATATGCCTGCTGAACTCATGTACTGTCAAAAACCATTGTTTCCAATTCAGTCTCATATTTCTGCATGGTCAAATTTGCCTTGGTCTGAAAACATGTCTACTGATGATTTTTTGAGTTTGCGTATTAAACAGTTAGAACAAGGTAAATTAAGACTTGATGATGCTGTTGAAAAATTAAGAGAATCTAGAATGAAGAACAAGCATTATTTTGATAAAACTCATCGATTGCGTCCTAAGCCAATTGAAGTAGGAGATTGGGTGCTCATTTATGATAGTACATTTGACTCTCAATATGATGCACGCAAAAAGCTCACTCAACGGTGGTTTGGGCCATACATTGTATCAAAAGTCAACAACAATGGTACGTATGCTCTTTGTGAATTAAATGGTGTTGCACTAAAAACTTTGATTGCAGGTAAAAGGATAAAGTTATTCAAGAAGCGTGATAATGACGAGTACATTTTGGATGAGGACATTGAAGAAGATGACAACAATGAGGCCGATTCATAAACAGGAGTATCCATGTTATAAAAAGAAAAAAAGAAAAAAAAAATAAATAACATATAAAAACATCATTAATTTTCAACTTCATGTTGCTTTGTTTTTTTTTTTCAAGTTCATTCTATTTTTATTTTTATTATTTTTTTTTCCATGCATGTTTTTTTTCAATCTTTGCATTGCATTGCATATCCACATCACTTGAGTTAAAAAAAAAGGCAAATGATGATTTCTCTACTTGTGTAAAATTTTATCTTAAGTAGTAACTTATCTACCAAGAAATTGTTTATAATCTAGGATTGTGGAAAGATAGGGCATGTAGATTTGGAGGTTTATTTTGGTGACAAGACTTTCATATATAAACATGCATATGTATTCTGTATCGAAAGCATAATTGTTGAAATCCTAGCTCCTGCTACTGCATGTTTCTACATCCTTAGTCCATCTCACAGCACTTGTATCGGAGTTTTAAACAATTGTTCTCCGTCATCAAAAATGGTTGTACCTTGTATCGGGGTTTAATTTTTCCCCGTCATCAAAAAAAAAAAAAAAGTTGCTACATGTTACCAAGAAGTTTACACTTTCTTCCACCCCAAAAAAGTGATCGTAACCATAAAGTTTCCGAATCATCATCATCATCATCAAAAAAAAAAAAAGAGCAAGCCAAAGGAGGATAAAGAGGCATAGTAGAATAAATCACGGGCTATATAGGTAGATTTATGCATTAGTGGAGTTTAGTTAGATTTCCTTGCATGTTATTAGAGAAAGAGCATATTCATATTTATGTAGGAAAGGAGTTGATCTAAAATAAACTAAAGATGAAAGATGTCTCTTGAAAATCCTAAATCTTTATAATTGTATTTAAGGTAGATTGCTTTATGAAAAAGGTACAAATTTTTCTTCAAGATGAGAGGAACTGATGCTTAAAACGACTCAATACATCCACTTCCACTTCATATTGATGCTTGTTTTTTTCCTTTCTTGTTGCCAATGATGCTTGTTCATTTGCATATATGTTGCCTATTTGTTCATGCATATTCATGTTGCCTGTTTCAATTTCTTTCATGCAAATTTTGCTTCATGTCACGTTACCTACTTATTCATGCATATAATCAATTTTCCTTCCATGTTTCTTATGTTGCCTATAAAAGAACTTGATGCCTGGAACTTTTTGTTTTTCACAGATGCTAGAGTGGCGCTTCCGGAGGAATCGCAGGTTTAGTGGGGGCGAATGTCGTCGAGATTTTCTCTCCTCTCTCACTTGTGAAGGCCTACAAAAAACATATTTGGTGAAGGTAGCCACAATTCCCCGAGAAGTCCAGGATGCATCAAGGATGTCAAAGGAAGGTCACATACAAAGTTTCAAAGAAATCAAGAAAGTCCATGGTAGCCGTCAAAGCTGGTCAAAGCTGGTCAAAGTTAGGAAATTAGGGCAAAAATTTCATTGTCACCAAATTAGATGAAAATCCATATACTTGTAAAGATTGTCAAAGGCAGTCTATAGACCAAATTTCAGCAGAAAATGGATTTTGTAGCACATTGATATGCTATGTTCATTTTGTAAAAATGTAATTTTTCTAGTTTGACCCTACAAATTCTTGTATAAAAATTTATGTTAGCCATATGGTTTGGCATGTATAAAGATCATATGTGGCTACATATTTGTACAAATTTTCAAGGCTATCAGAGCTTCCTACAGACCTTAATGCCACCTTGCAAGCTTCCAAATGTAGTCAAACTTGTACAAGGGAGATTCAAATGGGAGTTTTTTCTGCATATTCCTGAAGGAGATCTTTGGAAACATAGTCCTAAAAAGTTTCATCTTCATCAAAGCCTATTTGGAGGGTCAAAGAGTACAAAGTCCAGTTTTCAGGATCACCGCAGTTTTCTAGTTTAAGAAAATTGAAGGGTTGAAGGGCCACCACATGGCGAAAGCTGATTGAGCCATGTTGTACGATCAAGATGAGCTCATATTCAAGGGTGGAGATGCACTTATGCTTAAAGCAAGGAGGATCCACGAGTTTTTCCATAAAAGAAGACTTTTTTTACAATCAAAGATCAATAATGCAGTGTTTCTCCAAAAATAGTGGCTTATCTTATCCGAATTGATGTCAGCACTGATTCGACGGTCCAGATCATCCCCAGATCCAATGGTGGAGAATGAGGGCGCCTAAATTTCACTCCTTTACATTAGATTTGATAGAAAGAACAATTCCAAGCCATTGATTTGATTAATCAAATGGTTGTAATCGAAAGTAGTGATCCTAGAGTTGAGAGTTGATTTCTCTAGATCCAATGGCCCAAATTCATTCAAAAAACTATATAAACCCCCCTCCAAACTCCTAGAGCATCATTGTTAGGCATTCATAGGGCTCATGCTAGCTTACGGTTTCCTTGAGACGATCACCCTCGGTTGAACGAGTGAGGATCCAAGGTGAGCTAGTATGAGTATAGTACCTAGTTTCAAATTTAAGTTAGAACTCCAATCTAGGATAGGCTCTTGAAACCAGCATCTCTATCTTGACTCACCCTCGGTGGAGCGTGTGAGTGAGTTAGAGCTGGTTTTAATGAGTCTTAGACTTCTTTAGTTAGACGTTACGAGCCTAGACATACATAGGGTCAATGAACTGGAACTCACCTTCTTACGTGTGACATTCGGTTGAACTGTCATGGTTTGAGGGTCGGAACCACCTTTGATCAGTAGACTGCCTAGCTTGACGTACCACGACGATCTTATACATGTATGTTAATTCCAATCCTTTTAATTCATGTCACTTGTCACTTGTCTCTTGTCTCCTCTCTCAGTCTCTTAAGTATTTTTACATGTCTTCTATTTCTTCTATGTGTGAGAAGGCTCCGCAATATTGCGTTGAACCAGTGAGGATGTTTCTTTGAGCTTGTGAGTAAACTCTATCATCATAATTCACTTGCATGCATATAATCCATACATACCCATACATATTGATTAGTTTCTGAAAGTGTATAAGAAGCTCCAATATTGGACCATTCTTCCTTTCGAAATTGGTTTATGTGTAAGGATTCCATCTATTCACGTCATGCATACATATCATCCAAAGAAGACTATGCATATGGATTAGAATTAGGAAGTGTTTAAGAAGCTCCTTCAATGGACCATTCCTCCTTCCAAATTTGATTCGTGTGTATGGTTCTCTTCCATTCTTATCATTCATGTTCATAAATCTAACTTGCACTCCTACTTTCCCATTCCCATAATCATTTCAACATCTCTCTCTTCTCCATACTCAACATTAATTTCACTTTCATGTCCTTAAACCATCCAACATTCATTAGCTTCATACACCTTGTGTGTGCCACGACTGGACCCGATCCACCCGGATTGCGATCACCTCCACATCGTCTCTCTCATCCTTCTTTGATTGTGTAGAATTAGTAGATTTTTGCTTGCTAATAGATGAGCCCCATTTACCTTTCCCTTCTCACTAGTGGGGAAAGATTGATCTACAGCCTGCATAATGGACCTATACTAGCTAGACTGATCTTCCTGCAATAGAACAGAGACTAACTCCTCAAATGTTAAGGCATTTGGAATGCCTTTCATCATCAATCAAATAGTAGAAGCAAAACTCTAGTATGAGTATGGAATACCATTTAGAACAGTCTGCACAAGTGAACTGTCAAGCAAGACTTGATCAGTAGAAATCAACTACTCATTCAAATCTTTGATCTTTGTCAAAAACTTGTCCATGGAATCTCCTTCATTCATGTGCCCACTCTCCAACTATTTTTGGCGGTAAGCAACACAAGCATCATTTCTTACCTGATATAAAGTGGTAAGTGTATCCCAAGCATCCTTTCCAATTTTGCAAGAGCTAATGTGAAGAATAATGGCACGTTTAACAAACAAGGCTATTAATGCATGTGCCTGAGCATCTTTGCCATCCCAACAAAGTTGCTTTGCAATAGGTGCAGTACGAACAATAGCATAACAAGAACCCAAAGAATATCACCATCTTCAACATCATTTGCATCAGCTTCAATAACCATATTTGCAGATGTAATAGGACATTTTTCAACAATGTGCACAATATTCTATAGTCCTTTTGCAACCAATACATAATGCATCATATAAGCCCATAATGGGTAATTGCAACCATCCAACTTATCCTCAATTGCCAACATACGAAATCCATCACTGCTTTCAGCCATGGCCACTGACCAAAATACCCTGATGTAAACAAAAATTTGAACAAAACTACCTTGTTGAGTTTTGCTAAACTTGTAGTAGACTTCGAGGTGCTTATTTTGGGGAACCAAAACCTGTATATATGTTTGACACAAAAAGACAAAATTTCATGCACAGGTACTCTCATAGTGCATTCAAAGGCCAAAATGATCTCAGATCATGATTTCGACACCACACAGTGAAGTCGTTTTGAACTCTTAATCACCTTGAGTATGCTCGCCAATTTTTGTGGGATTTTGAGATTGTGACCAAAGGGGTGTTGACGATGCCCTAGATGAAGCGGTGACCTACTCTGATACCAATTGTTGGAGTTTGAGCTCTATGAAAGCACACAAACAACACAAAGAGGAAGAAGAAGCTTGGAGCACTGTTGGAGCAAGACAATCAACAATTGATGATTATATGAAGCTTAAGAGTAAAGACTTGATGAAAAGATTGAAGCATAAGAGTAATGACAAATCCATGTTCATATGAATATATATACACTTGTATATAGTCGTGATATATATGAGAGATGAAGAAGAGATGAAATAGTGAGGAATAGATCATAAGATAAAAGAGAATTATCCATCAGATGTAAGATGAGTTGAATAGAAGACGTTTTTTGAGAATTGCACGTCGATCTTTTCTCCATTTCTCCTTCTGTGCTTGATCATTTTAGAAATCCTTTTGTATATGTTTATGTCCATATTTCATGCATCTATGATCACGTTTTGAGAGTTCAATTGCAAACAAGATAAGAGAATTGTGAGTAGGAACATTTCTATGTGTAAATGTATTAAGTGACTTCTGAAACAGGTGCAAATTCGATGGTCAATGATTTGATCAGATCTTAGTGTAGAGTGTAAAGTTTTACACAAATGAGGGCTCAAAATCTAAGTTGGAAGGTAAGCCATCAATATCTAAAAGCATTTGATTAAACGGGTTATAGATTCAGAGAACCAAGTAGTTGAAGTTGCATATGTAAAAGTCGCTTGTAGAGAAAGCTTGTTTCACACATAGGTTTACTCATTGAAGTAAATCTGAAGTTTGATAAGTTCTTTTGAAGAATTTTCACTTGTACTAGCTGCACAAACATCAAATGAATGTTGTGTCAAAGTTCCAATGTTCCATAGAAAACTTTAACCATTTCATTAGTCAATGAATGAGTTTTGTGAAGCAGACTTTCTTGAATGAAGCCATTAGGGGGAAAAATGAACCGTGCATGGGCCTTGTAGGGATTCCTAATTTTAAGGGATTAAACCTAATCTTGTTCTTGCTTGAGGGAACAAAGTGCATTTAATAGAGCACTTTTTAGTAGGCAAGACTAGGCTTTTTTTTGGGCCCAAGTAGGGTCATCTCTCTCTTCTGTAAAAGAAAGAGAGAGAGATTCCACTTTACACATCATCAAATCCGTCCATCTTTGTGAATAAAAAAATGACTTTTTTTTGAAAAGTCACACAGTTAGTTATTGCTTACTAAAAAGGGCCCATTTCTTAATATATATGGCAGAAGTTACTTTTTTTAATGGATTTTTTAATAAAATCATTCAAAATAGTTCTTGAGGTATATATTTTTGTTGATTCTCATATTTGCAAAAGAATTAAACCATTATTTCCTTTGCATAGGTAATTCATCTAAGAAATAAGTGCTTCATCAACACCAAAGAAGCACGTTAAGTTGTTAATAGTTTCTCTTGCTTCTCCTTTTTTTCGAAAGATGCATGATGACTAGTTGGAATAATACTCACTTGCTTTTCTTCAAACAACTTTCGCAAGAGTTTGACTATTAGAAATGTTTTCATGAAATTACAACACAAGATTGCAAGTGAAAATTGGAGGTTATGAGCAAGTCCTTTGCATCATGATCAATGTCATGCACAAAAAGTGTTTTAGGCTTCAATTGGAACTCAAGTTACATAAGAGGCATCATTGATTATTTTATATTAACAAGTTTTTGTGGTATATCCTATCTATGCTCAAGGTACATAATGACCACCTTGGATGAAGCTCCATCACAGAGGATGAAGTGGTCTACATGCAACAGAGGTCACCATACAATCATAGAGTGGCTCAATATGACAGAGTGAAGTCGATTAAGAATATCAAAATAGTTCATACCCTCATTCATAGAATTATTCTTGTGAGCATGATGAAGATCAACTGCCACAGATGTGACCATTCATAAAAAGATTCTAAGGACATGCACAAAGGGGAATAATAGATCCACTAATCATTGGTGATGAACCATTTGAACTCAATCTACCTCCAAATGGAACATGGCTGATGAAACATGCATGAAGTAACCATTCCAAGTCATCCAAAAAGGAGACCTTCAAGGAATCATCATGAAACATATGCATATTCCAACATCATATCAAGTAGAGGCTATAAAGTCACTACTATAAGGTCAAAGAACACTACCCACATATGAGAAAAGAAACATATGCAATAAATTGTGTCACAATGTCAATCAAGGCATAGATGTAAAATGAATAAGAACTACCAACCATATCATAGATCATATGTAGCACAACCTAAAGTTTCTCCTAATGAAAAAGCAACAAAAAAGTGAGCAAACGTTAACGATCCTTAGTGATTCAAAGTTAATGCACCAGACTTTGGATATAATCAATACCACTTCAAGCCATCCAAGAGGAAGGAGATGCATTCCTTACTTCTATTTTGAAAGATATTGACTTGTGTGTAGCTCATGTGAAGATGATGACCATACAACCAAAGAAACTAGATGGGACCATACAAGATTATGTAATCATTCTTGTTGAAGAGATACATTTTGTAAAATCACATTTCCATTATGATAATCTACTTTTCATCATCTTTCTTACACATGCTCAAGTCCACATTGATCTATATCATATGTTCATAATTGTATCCACTTGCGTAAAGATGGTATGTGTGCAAAACAAATCCTTTAGAATCAAAACTAGTACTTGCATTGTTCAACTAGGTTGTGCATATAATAAGGTCCATGAACCTAAAATTTGAAAGAAAGGAGTCGTATTCTCACTAACCACGTCATATTAAAATGTCCTAGGAAGAAGATACAAGTTGGGTTTAAGACTTCCACGATCACCATTCCACATCAAAAGATCATCATCTGAGTCACAAAAGGATTACTATCCATCATGAGAATCATGCCCTTGATTATTTAGCTAGATAAACTACAAACCCTTTCTAGTACCATCATGGATATCCATCATCATCGTGTTCTAGTACAACATATAAAGAACTCTAAAAAGACCAATAACTATGAAGATTCAATTTCCAAAAAATCTCACAGTTACATAGCTACTTCTCGTGGAACTTATCGCTTTGAGAGGGAGATGATGTCATAAACACAAAGGAAACCATTGTAAAAACATAAATTCTATGAAAGGGTTTATATCTCATCAATGGTTTAGATTTTGGAGAAATGGATGCTACCATCACGTCCGGAACATGCAAAAACCCTAAGATTGATTGTTTATTTGTCTAATTCTGACATCCAGAGCCCTGGTAACCTCAAAAAGCACCAGTAAAGGGGTAGCCACAGAAGTCAACATGATATGTGTGCAGAGCAAATCATTTATGGTTATAAACTCATTTTTCCATTGGTAAATTGAGTTGAGCACATAATGAGTTTCATGGACCTTCCATTTGTAATAATAAAGTTTCATATCCACTAGAAATAAACTTGCATGGCCTCAAAAGCACAAAAAAAGTTCATCCATAGAAACACACAATAGGCCTCTACAAAACTTTTGCGAAGACATATCCCATGTTTCTATGGCTCCTCTTTTTTGATACTTTTGAGGCAATGCAAGGTTATTTTTAGTGGATATGAAACTTTGTTATTTAGATTTTTAGAGCCGTGGAACTTATTTCTAACAAGTCACTTACTCTATAGTGATCCATGCATATACAACTTCTACAATGGGAGCCAGTATAAACAAACATAGTCACATGAGATAAAATAGTTTGCAAAATATAATTTAGGATAATATCCTCATGTCTAGCATTCTCCTTGTGCCTCTATACCCCACATAAGGCAGAAATCCCCCTTTGAACTCCTCCCATTAAGGTTCTATGGGGAAATTCAATGGCACCAAAGGGCCTTTACTTTCAGCTTGAATGGCATTCAAATTGGCAAAACTTTTATGCCCCACTTACCTCATGGCATCAATCACAAAGACCATTTATTACCATAAATTTTCACATATAAAACTTATCTAGCTTAGAAGTTAAGGTTCCATGGATGTTTGTACTCTCAAAGTGGTTTCTCCTCATAATGGGGGCCTTATAACTTAGAGCACCATGGATCATTTGTGGTACTTGAGGAGTAAGTATTGAGTACATCTAACATGAATGGCCTTTTTTAGTTATATCCTTTGTAATTTCAAACGTCATAAATGATCATCTATTGAGAAAATTAACCAATAAAATGTCAATTATTGTGAACTTGAACATACTCTATATAAAAACAAAAATTGAATAATCACCAAGAGAAATTATAAATGCACACTTGTAGACTACAAAAATGTGAGAGTAGAAATGTTTTCATTACAAATATCAAATCTTACAAAATTTACAAATTATTGGTATCAATGATTGTACAACTTGAAGTGCTTGCAAATGCAAGAACGCATCACAAAATTTGTGATGCTCATCCATGATGTAAAGTATTTCTAGAACAATTCTAGATCAAGAGGATTTTTAGATATCTTAGTAGGAGAGAAGGGATCAGAGAAGAAGGTATCTACAATATCTAACATGAATCAATTGTCCTACTTTTTACAAGGTTCTTGAAAGTGCAAAAACCATGAGATACAATGACTAGGGCCCAAGAAGTGACATTATCAGGTTGCAAAAGAACTATGACAATGAGAGTTCTGTTCCATCTTTGCTCCAATCTACAGGGACTTTCATTTTGTATTCCATTCTTCTGCCCACCTGTAATCAACTTGCAAGAAATTGAAGTCATTAAAGTAAAATAAACAATAATGAAAAGATTACTTTAACAAAAGCACGAAACATTTCTCACCTTATATCCTTGAATTTTGAATTTGGATTGAGTTAGTCCTTCAAACCCCATAATCATCAAGTGTTCTCTCAGATTAGCCAAGGTCCAATGATTATTCACTAAAATAGTTTCTGTTTCATTATTGGGCAATCTAAGCTTTATTTCAAAGGAATGTAAAGATCCCTCTGAACTTTGAAATGGTATCCAGTTGCCAAGTTTGCACATCCAACGATCATAGTAGAATCTGATGTATAATGAAGTACGTTGTTTCAAATATCAAAATCCTATACCTGTTCCACCTATTTTATAAAGATATTTATCACCTTTTGCAATTCCTTCTATCAAACCCCAATCTTCACCAAGAAGACTTTCGACTTGCTCATATGTGATATCTTTACACATGAACATGATGGAAGTCACTTGGAATGAGAATCCTTGGAATAAATATACAAAACAATGAATGGGAAAAGACCAGTGCAAACCTACAGACCTAGACGCTTTTGTGAATTTCAAAGAGTTATTTATATCCATTACCATCTTTTGCTTCAAAGATGATACTGACCATATATCAGGTTTTGGCCACTCCAAGCTAAGAAGAGAATGTACTTCAATTCTCTCTAACCTTCCAAAACCATTCATTGTAGATGGTACAACATATCTATGTGTGTAAAAGAAAACTCTATCATGGTAAAGTTGAGCAGGAGATATTTTTGGAAAGACTAGTGCACCAACATCTGCATGGAATGCCTGGAAAGTACCTGTAAGACTATGAAGTGGTTGCTCTTCCACCAAAGTAGAAGGAAATATATCTGAAACAAACAAAAACATATCTAAATAGTTCAAAAATATATCCGACACAAGAAAACATAAAATATTGTAGAGTAATACTTACAATTCACAGGATATTTCATTCTACTAGAGTTTTCAAGTTTCATAGTTGCCATTGTAAAAACATGTTGTACAATAGCAACCATCCCATTGTCTCTGTGCTTCTTGAAGCCAAGTAACTTTCCCTTCCAATGAAGATCTAAGTTTCCACGATCTCTAACAGCTCGATGAGGCCCAACTCTAGAGGGTTGCATGTACACCCATGCAGCTTTGGAGTACTCGTATGATAGCCACTGTCCATCTATGGCTTTGATATTGTGACATCTTAATGTGAGGATTTCATCTTTCGGTCGCCTAGAAGCTTTAGCTGTTGCCATTGAAGCTAAAGGTCTTCAAGCTACAACAGTAATTCGAGATAGGAGATGCAAATAGGTTGGAGTGTAGAAACCGGAGCTTCAATGGTGTGCTACAGAGTGAAAGTAGTGCAAAAAAATGACTTTTTGGGACCTGGGTATGAAAATGTGAGGTTTAGGAGAGAAATAACTCTTTTTTGAGTATTTTTGAAAAAACCCATTTTTTTTACCTCAAAACATGCACGGATTTTGAATTTGGGGTCAAAAAGAGTACTTTTGACCCTAAAAAGTAATGGGGGGTCCATTTTCATATGTTATGATGAGTTTTTTAACCTTTTAGAAATTTTGAATTTTTGGGCCCAATTGAGTTCCGAGATTCCTTCTCTCTCTAGATGCAGCTCATTAAATAAAGGAGAAATATGTCCCCTCTTCCCCCTTCAGCCTAGTATTTTATAGGGCATAGACTGTGACCACCACCCTCTTCTTATTGGTCCATCAGTAATCACTCCTTAATCACTCTTTAGTACATGAAAGCAATGGCCGAATAGAAATTTCCACAAAAACAACATCATGGCTAACCAGAATGTGTTTAGTCTGTGGATGATACAGATGATAGCCATTACTTTCAAAACTGTACCCAACAAAAATACATTTTATTGCTTTATCATCCAATTTTTTCCGATTTTGTTTGGGCACTAATGCATATGCCGAACAACGAAAAACATGCAGATGAGCAACAGATGGCTTGCAGTCATGACAAGCCTCATATGGAGTGATAGACTACAACACTTTAGTGGGACACCCGTTAAGTACATATGTTGCACACATAACAGCCTCAAGCGAGAAACTATGTGGTAGAGCCTGACTCTTGACCATACACCTCACCATTTCCATGAGTGACATGTTCTTTCGTTCAGCAAATCCATTATGTTGAGGTATATATGGCACTATACACTGGTGTTTTATCCCACATTCAGCCAAAAATGCATTAAAATCAGAAGACATATATTCTCCCCCTCAATCAGAATGGAGGGTGTCCATTCTACATGCTGATAGATTCTAAGCCACAACCAAAAAATGTTTGAAGCACATGAACACTTCGAACTTTGCCCTCAATGGATATATCCATGCATGCCTGGAAAAATCATCGATGAAAGTCAGGAAGTAAAGATAATTTCCAAAAGAAGGTGTTTGCATAGGACCATAGACATCACTATGTACAAGCTACAATTTCTGAGTAGCCCAAACAGAACCATCTTTTGGAAAGGAAAAACGCCGAATTTTGCCAAAAATACAACCTTCACAAACATGTTTTCTAGTTGCCTCAAGTTTGGGCAAAGAGGACACCATTTTTTATTTCTGTAGGCGTAGAAAACTACCAAAATTCAGATGACCAAAGCATGCATGCCAAAGCTTTGCATCTGACATAGCCTGAGAATCATGTACTGCATATGTGAATCATTTACAGATCTTTCATAGTCTATGAGCTTATACAGCCCATGAAATAAAATGCCAGAAGCAATAATCACATCGCCATTTGAAAGATCATGAACTATACATCTATCATCAACAAATTTCACAACCAAGCCAATCTTAGCTAATGCAGAAACTGATAACAGATTTTTCTTGATCCCTGGCACAAACAAAGTATCTGACAAAGTGAAAGAACTACCATCGGCAGTAGACAAAATGATCTTACCAACTCCCATAATAGGATAAGAGGAGTTGTTGGTGCATGTAAGAGTATTCCCTGTAGGGGCAAACTCGAGTAAAGAGAAGAAACTGTGCTGCGAGGTAATATGTTTGGTCGCCCCATTGTCAAAGTACCAAACATCTAAGTCTACTGTAGACATGCACTGCTCATGAGAAGATGGGTCAAAACTGCAAATAGTAGTAAACCCAATTCTTCTTCCTGCACAAGATTAGCAGACTCTATTTTTGGTGTAGAGGCCTCTACAACAACCATTCTATCCTCTTTTTTCTTTGCCTCTTTAGCAGCCAGTTTTGGACAATTCTTTTTTATATGATCATTTCATTTACAATACTTGCAAAACAATTTTTGCTTTTCTGATTTCTTTTCATCTTTGTCTTCCCTCTTTGATTGTGGAGAATTAGCAGATTTTTGCGTACTAGTTGAAGAGCTCCATTTTCCTTTGCCCTTCTAACTAGCCATGAAAGCTTGATCTACAACATGCATAATGGACCTATTCTTCCTAGACTAATCCTTATGCAACAAAACAGAGACTAACTCCTCAAAAGACAAGGCATTTGGATTGCCTTTCATCATCAACCGAGGAGTAGAAGCAATACTCTAATATGAATCAAGAAGACAATTCAGAACGGTCTACACCAATGAGCTATCTCGTATAACCTCATCAGCAAAAAATCAATTGTTCCTTCAAGTCTTTGATCTTTGTTAGAAAGCTCTCCATAGAATCACCTTCATTTGTGCTCACTCTCTAATTGTTTTTCTTCTCGTCTCTCTCATCCTTCTTTGATTGTGTAGAATTAGTAGATTTTTGCTTGCTAATAGATGAGCCCCATTTACCTTTCCCTTCTGACTAGTGGGGAAGGATTGATCTACAGCATGCATAATGGACCTATACTAGCTAGACTGATCTTCCTGCAATAGAACAGAGACTAACTCCTCAAATATTAAGGCATTTGGAATCCCTTTCATCATCAATCAAATAGTAGAAGCAAAACTCTAGTATGAGTATGGAAGACCATTTAGAACAGTCTGCACAAGTGAACTGTCAAGCAAGACTTGATCAGTAGAAATCAACTACTCCTTCAAATCTTTGATCTTTTTCAAAAACTTGTCCATGGAATCTCCTTTATTCATGTGCTCACTCTCCAACTATTTTTGGAGGTAAGCAACACAAGCCTCATTTCTTGCCTGATATGAAGTGGTAAGTGTATCCCAAGCATCCTTTCCAATTTTGCAAGAGCTAATGTGAAGAATAATGGCACGTTTAACAAACAAGGCTATCAATGCATGTGCCTGAGCATCTTTTCCATCCCAACAAAGTTGCTTTGCAATAGGTGCAGTACGAACAATAGCATAACAAGAACCCAAAGAATATCACCATCTTCAACATCATTTGCATCAGCTTCAATAACCATATTTGCAGATGTAATAGGACATTTTTCAACAATGTGCACAATATTCTATAGTCCTTTTGCAACCAATACATAATGCATCATATAAGCCCATAATGGGTAATTGCAACCATCCAACTTATCCTCAATTGCCAACATACAAAATCCATCACTGCTTTCAGCCATGGCCACTGACCAAAATACCCTGATGCAAACATAAATTTGAACAAAACTACCTTGTTGAGTTTTGCTAAACTTGTAGTAGACTTCGAGGTGCTTATTTTGGGGAACCAAAACCTGTATATATGTTTGAAACAAAAAGACAAAATTTCATGCACAGGTACTCTCATAGTGCATTCAAAGGCGAAAATGACCTCAGATCATGATTTTGACACCACAGAGTGAAGTCGTTTTGAACTCTTAATCACCTTGAGTATGCTCACCAATTTTTGTGGGATTTTGAGACTGTGACCAAAGGGGTGTTGACGATGCCCTAGATGAAGCGGTGACTTGCTCTGATACCAATTGTTGGAGTTTGAGCTCTATGAAAGCACACAAACAACACAAAGAGGAAGAAGAAGCTTGGAGCACTATTGGAGCAAGACAATCAACAATTGATGATTATATGAAGCTTAAGAGTAAAGACTTGATGAGAAGATTGAAGCATAAGAGTAATGACGAATCCATAATCATATGAATATATATACACTTGCATATAGTCGTGATATATATGAGAGATGAAGAAGAGATGAAATAGTGAGGAATAGATCATAAGATAAAAGAGAATTATCCATCAGATGTAAGATGAGTTGAATAGAAGACGTTTTTTGAGAATTGCACGTCGATCTTTTCTCCATTTCTCCTTCTCTGCTTGATCATTTTAGAAATCCTTTTGTATATGTCTATGTCCATATTTAATGCATCTATGATCAAGTTTTGAGAGTTCAATTGTAAACAAGATAAGAGAATTGTGAGTAGGAACATTTCTATGTGTAAATGTATTAAGTGACTTCTGAAACAGGTGCAAATTTGATGGTCAATGATTTGATCAGATCTTAGTGTAGAGTGTAAAGTTTTACACAAATGAGGGCTCAAAATCTAAGTTGGAAGGTAAGCCATCAATATCTAAAAGCATTTGATTAAACGGGTTATAGATTCAGAGAACGAAGTAGTTGAAGTTTGCATATGTAAAAGTCGCTTGTAGAGAAAGCCTGTTTCAGACATAAGTTTACTCATTGAAGTAAATCTGAAGTTTTATAAGTTCTTTTGAAGAATTTTCACTTGTACTAGCTGCACAAACATCAAATGAATGCTGTATCAAAGTTCCAGCGTTCCATAGAAAACTTTAACCATTTCATTAGTCAATGAATGAGTTTTGTGAAGCAGACTTTCTTGAATGAATCTATAACGCACAGAAGTGATAGAGATTCATAATTTGATAAGGACTTCCAGAATGAATGAAGGTTTCTTGCTATTATTGATATAGAGGTGTTCTAAATTCACCTATAGATTTTCTTTTGGAGGTTAATCATCTCCATCAATGGTATCAGAGCAGGAACTAATAAAATTGAATGAAGAAAGGACCTCAACTGTTGAAGACATACAAAATTCAACTTTTGAAGATTCAAAAGGACAAAGATTGAAGGAAAGGCTAAAGGTTGACACACGAAAGTAATCAAAAGGATGAGAAGGAGTAAATTTCAAATCAAAGGTACATACATTACTCATAAGGATTGAATATTTGATAATACATGTAAAGAAAGAATGGGAGACAATCTCCAAATTGAGAAGTTGGATAGAGAAAACTATCTAGCTTGGTTTATGAGGATGGAAGCTCATCTTATGAGCAAAGATCTGATGGGATACATCACACGAGAAGAAGAGAAGCTAGATTTCAAAGATCATAGTGTTCCAACTAGGGAGGAGCTTTCAGATTTAATGATTTGGATGAAGAAGGATGCTCAAGCAAGGAGCATTATCTACATGGCAGCAAATGATTACTTGCTTCCTCATATCAAAGGACTTGAAAGTGCAAGTGATATATGGAGAGCTTTGAAAGAGCACTTTTAGAATACAAGCAAGTCAAGGAAAGCATCATTATGGGTAGAGTTTACCACATTCAAGAAGAAGGCTTCACAATCAATATCTGATTATGTGACGAAGATGAAAGACATTACTAATTCTTTAGGTGGAGTTGATGAAGACATTTAAGAAGATAAATTGGTAAGACAAGTTCTTATAGGTCTAAGAGGAGATGAGAAGTGGAAGCCTTTCATCTTGTCAACATAACTTTCATTGGATCATTTTACTCCTGATTTGAATCAACTATTAGGACATATGCTAACTTTTGAGAATGATATCAAAGGAGATTGTTGAGCCCATAAAAGTCATATCGGTCAAAGTCAATTGCAATCAAAGTCAAACCGACCAAAGTCAACATGTTCAAGGCCAAAGTCAACATGGGCAAAGTCAAAGAGTTCAAAGAGTTCAAAGTGTAGAAGAGTTCAAGGGTACTGACAGCACCATACTCACTTAAGAGGTAATCTTCCTTCCATTGGAAATATCTTAAACTTAAGAGGTAATCTTCCTTCCATTGGAAATCTCTTAAACTTAGAGGAGTATGAACAGCTCATGACCGCAACCCAGTCTCAAAGCTTGAGGGTCCCTTGCAAAGCAATAAGAAGGAAGGTTATTCGAAGATCAACCAGCCCATTGTGCTAGCCCTCTGAAGGATGGAAACTTTACTTTCTAGATTGAATATCAAATTTCCATCCTTTAGAGGGCTAGCACAAGAAGACCCAGATGAGCACATTAGGAGATTCTTAGCATTATGTAAAACAAGGGGTCTGACGGGAAGAGAGGATGCATTTTTTTTTCTTTTCCTTGCAACATTATAAGGGCTAGCAGACAAATGGTTTAGTCAGTTTGCTGAAAACCATTTCACCACATGGGACTTGATAAAGGAAGCATTTAGGACACAGTTCCAACAAGGGAACACAACTTAAAACATTATTGAAGAATTAGAAAATTTAAGACTAGGTCCTGGGGAGACCTTCCCAAAATTTGTTACCAGAGCTAAGGCATTAATGGCCAAACTACCAGACCCTCCCCATGATTTTTTTATCAAGAATTGGTTGGCTAAACCACTTCCCATATCAACACAATACAGCTAAAAGATTGGAACAAATTAGATAGCAGTATGGGGCAAGCTCTTCCAATTTGTCATATCCTACAAAACATGAAGACCCAATAATTCAGCTAAGGAAAGAGCTTGAGAGCTTAAAAAGGAATAAGCCCCATAAAGAGGAGGAGAGTGTTGTGACTCAGTTGAGGAGGGAAATTAAAGCATTGAAGCTACAAAAGGAAGAGGAAGCCCAAGTAGAAGAGGTGGCTCAGCTTCGACAGGAGTTGTAGGAACTCAAGGGGGGTGGCATCAAAAGTGGGCTATGGTGTACCGTGTGCAACAAGCAGGGTCATGTACTAAGTGAATATCCATTGTTAAATGTAACTTGCTAGCTATGTAGGAAAGCTAGTCATGAGGCCCATGAATGTCAATCAAGAGGGATGCCTGCACAACCTTATTGGGCACACGGAGGTGCTCAATTCTCAACCAATGTAATGGCGACAACCCCCAACCAAGGTAACACCTACAATCAAAGACCTAGAGGTAATTATGGAAATGGGCCTAGAAGGCCAATTATCTGTTTCAGGTGTGGAGAGTGTAGACAATATCAAAGTAAATGCACCTTGCCAAGAAATGCTCCCCCTTGTAGGAATTGCCCAGATGTCAGGGATCATTATACAAATTGTTGCCCACAAAACAAAGCATCTACATATGGGCCCCATCTACAAATGATCTCAGAAAATAATCATGGAGTAGCAAAAGGAGTGATTGTTGTACAATCACCATCCACTAGAGTGGTACAATTAGAATAAATCAACTCCATGGTCATGCAAACAAGCAACAAATGGAAAATTCTAGAAGAACCAAACCAGGGATCAATTACTTTTGGAAGTGACAAAGATCTGAGGGTACATTAGAGCAAATCAGATATATATGAAGATGCAAAACAAGATAAAGGAAGTTCAACAAAATGTGAATAGGTGACACAAAAATAATATTTTTTAGAAACTAACGATTTCATTGGGAATTCATATAGTCGGTCCCACAAGGAACTTGAGAAATCAAACATCAAAATTGACCTTAGGGAATCTGGAGCTTCAAGATTATTCAAGTCAATTAAAACAGAGGTTACTATTCTTGAGTTGATAAACATGGATGCAAAATTCAAGTCTGAAGTACTGCAGATTATTGATGAGGCTTCCTCATCCACCTTGGTGGCCAAGACTATTGCCTTTGGCCAAGGGAAGGGTGTAGAAGAAGCACCTCTCACGGACTATAAGAGTCCCAAACTGATAGTAACAATTAAAGGATTAAAGCTACAAGGATTCATTGTGGATGGTGGGTCTGGCATAAATTTGATGCCTGAGCATACCATGGAGAGGCTTGGCCTACATCCATCCAGACCTACCCACTTCACCGTTACTTTGGCAGATCAAAGCAGAGTAAGGCCAATGGAGGTGATTCCAAACTTCACTGTTACTTTGGCAGATCAAAGCAAAGTAAGGCCAATGGGGGTGATCCCAAAAGTTCCAGTGGAAGCACAAGGTAATCTCTTTATTTTGGATTTTGTGGTATTAAGACTACCCCAGGTAGAAGGGGGATTTCCCCTCTTGATTGGAAGACCATGGTTGAGGCATGCAAGTGTCATTCATGACTGGGGTAAAGACACTATGTGGGTACAAAAGAAGGGACAGGAACTTAAACATATATATTTAGAGGAGGGTCCAAATCATCAAGGGAACACTAGCATGATGCAATTAGTTGGCATTTACATGGAACAAGAAATGGAAGACCAACCACAATTAGAGTTCCAGGAGGAGGAAGAAGACATTCTAAATTGGCTCTAAGCAGGTAGCTCTTCCTGTTGTTTTGGAGTTTTTCTAAATAATTCTTGCACAGATGAATGTTATGATGAAAAGGAGGATAAAGTTCAAGTTGATGGATTGGGAGAACCCACCACAGACCACAAAAGGGGGAGGAAGACATCCCTCAAGCAAAACTTGGAGGAGGATGCAACAACAACAGAGAAGGAAGTTACTGAATTTAAAGACAAGGTAAATCATACTAGTGAGGAATGTTCTTTGCCAATTCAAGAAATCCCTGCAGGATGGATGCAGGACAAAGAGGAATACATTGAGATCCAGCTCTTATCACACCAGATTGCTCAAAACCTTTTCATGTACATGTAGGTGCCACTGCATATGCAGTGGGTGCAGTTTTGACTCAACACAGTGAAGAATACAAACTTGACAGACCTATTGGAAAATTATATAGAGAGGGAAAAGATAACAGGTTTAGAAAGTGCATGGAAGAAGGAGAAGTGAGGGAAGTCCTTAAATCTGCACATGAAGGAACATGTGGTGGGCACCTTCCAAGACACATTATGAGTAAGAGAATCCTTGATGTTGGCTTATGGTGGCCTACATTATTCAAAGATGTAGAGGAATGGGGAAAAGCATGTGATGTCTGTCAAAGGTGTGGACCCAAGCCAACAAAGCAGAGGCACAACCCCTTGATTATTTCCACTTCTTGGAAACCATTTGAGAAGTGGGGGCTAGATTTCGTAGGGCCCATCTACCATGTGTTGGTTCCAAAGAGAGAAAAGTATCTATTGATCGCCACTAACCATGCAACAAAGTGGGCTGAAGCTATTGCCTCCCCTGATTGCACCGCTCAAATTGTTGTTGATTTCATTTATAGTAACATCATTTTGCAGATTTGGATGCCCCCTTGAAATTTGTACAAACCAAGGTACTCATTTTGTGAATAAGGTCCTTCATGAAATTTTTACTAGGTACGAAATTCTACATACGACCTCTTGTGCCTATTATCCAAGAGCTAATGGATAGGCAAAATCTACCAATAAGGTATTAATTGACATGTTAAGCTAGGAATGTATGTTACAACCCACATCTTGGGGCATAGCTTATCCAGGTACCCTATGGGCGTACATATTAGCTTACAAAGAAGCTACTGGATACTCCCCATTCCAATTGGTTTATGGGATATTGCCTATTGAAACCTTTGAATTTCTACATGGGTCACCAAAACTAGCATTCATGCAAGGAAAGAAAGATTGTGGTGTCTCTCAGAGGCTTGGAGCACTGCACAAAGTGGAAGAGATACGTATACATGCTGCAAGGCGATTGATAGAGACTCAAATGAAGAGGAAGGAGGCACATGATCGGAATCTATGGAACAATAACTTACAAACAGGCATGTTAGTTCTTCTCCATAGACCTCAAATCCACACACATGTAAGGGGAAAATGGCTTCCACACTGGGAAGGACCTTATAGAATTAAGACGATGCTGAATTGGGGTGCAGTGGAGTTATAGACTCTGAAAGGAGAGGTACTACCACTGGTCAATATATCAAGGCTCAAGGCCTATCATCAACACAACTGAAGATTTTTGGATCACCTGGCACTTGCAAAATTTGTCCAGGTTGTACATAGCCTTCTCATATCATTTTTGCTCAAGTTGTAGTGGTTTTTATCCCTTTTCATGCTTGTTTCTTGATTTTTTATGCAACTTGGAAGCCATTTCACAACCTTTGCATAATAAAAAACTTTAGGAATTTTTTGGGAATTTTTAAGGGAGTTTAAGAATTTTTTCTAGCATTTTTTCATCTTTTTCAATGTCATTTTCTTGAAAAAATGGAAGAATAAAGAAAGCTCTCTGTGGTTTTGAGTGAGAAAGTGGCCTAGAAATGTCGGGAAAGTTCTTGAGAATTCTTCTTGAATTTTTTTGCAATTTCTTTATTTTTTTTGGATTTTATTATTATTTTTTATATTTTTCAAGGTATTAAAAAAAGGCCTCTTGGTAGCTAATTTTTTCTTTCCCAATAAACTCTCTCTCTCTCTCTCTCTCTCTTTGTTTCTCTCTCTCTCTCTCTCTCTCTCTCTCTCTCTCTCTCTCTCTCTCCCTACCCCCCCAAAACAATTTTTATTTTTTATTTGTTATGATATTATTATTATTAATTATTTATTTATTTATTTATTAATTTTTATTTTTTTATTTTTTTATTTTTTCCCCCGAGACCCCCAATTTTTATTTTTTCTTTTTTATTTTATTTATATTTATTTTATGCATTTTTATTTAATTATTTTTATTTTCTTTTATTTTATTTTGGCACAACAAAAAGAAAAAAAACTATATATATATATATATATATATATATATATATATATATATATATATATATATATATATATATATATATATATATATATATATATATATATATATATATATATATATATATATATATATATATATATATATATATTATAAATCCAGAAAAATATATATTTTTTGTTTTTCATGGTCCAATGTTTTGGGCTCTGGATTGTGCCTCGGATGGCGATTTTTTTCAAACTTGGAGTCATTTTCATGTCTTTTGGCACCTCTACACTGATCTTTTGACTTAGTGTTTCCAAAATCCCAACTTTTCTTTTCGTTTTGGTCAAAACTCCCATGGTTAGAGCATATTTATCACGTGTTTTTCATTATGCACATGGTCCACATGGTCTATTCTCACCTTATTTTACCAAGTGTTTCACATTTTCCCATATGCACCCTTTGTAGTTTTACTTCCTTATACATGAGTGCCAACTGCCAATGAGTGTCAGCTCCTTGTTCACCGCATCACTCCCAGGGGGGATTTGTTGATATATTTAGGTAGTGATGTGTGTGAACACACTAGGACCAATGGGGCACTTTTTTCCCTCTTTAGGAGGTTTTTTTCCCCCGGCTTGTATATACGCCTATTGCCCTAATGGGCCACTTATCTTTGTACATTCTCTAGTAATACATTCAGTATTGTGTGTTTGTGCTCCAAGCTTCTTCTTCTTCCTTGTGTTGTTCGTGTGCTTCCGCAGACATCTAACTCCAACAATTGGTATCAGAACAGGTCGTCGCTTCATCTAGGGCGCCGTCGACACTCCTCCGTTTGCAGTCTCAGATTCGCACGAAATTTGGTGAGCATACTCAGGGTGTTTCAGAGATCAAAACAGCTTCGCTATGTGGTGCCGAAATCGCGATCTGAGCTTGTATCGGCTCCGAACGCACTATTGCAGCGCTTGTGTAGGCTATTTCGTCTTTTTGTGCCAAAGGTATATACCAGTTTCTGTTTGCCAGCTTAAGCGTCTCGAAGTCTGCTACAGGTCTAGCAAAACTCGTCTGGGCAGTTCCGTTCAACTTTTTGAGATACAGTCGATTTTCTGCATCAAGGTATTTTAGTCACTGGCCATGGCTGAAAGCAGTGACGTATGTTGGCTGTTGAGGATAAGTTGGATGGTACAACTACCCATTATGGGCTTATATGATGCGACATGTTTTGGTTGCAAAAGGATTATGGAACATTGTGCAGGGTGTTGAAAGACGTCCTGTTACACCTGTAACGACATGTACTGCAAATACAGGTGCTAGAGCTGATGAAGATGGTGTCGAAGATGATATTCCGCAGATTCCTGTTCGTGCTGCTGTTTCTGTTGCACCTACTGCAGAGCAGATTCGTTGGGATGGCAGAGATGCCCAGGTACATGCATTGATAGCTTTGTCTGTCAAACGTGCCATTATTCCTCATATTCGCTCTTGCAGAACAGCTAGGGATGCTTGGGATACACTTACCACATTGTACCAAGCTAGGAATGAGGCTCGTGTTGCTTACCTCCAAAAACAGTTGGAGAGTGAGCACATGAATGAAGGTGATTCTATGGATAGTTTCCTAACGAAGATCAAAGATTTGAAGGAGCGGTTGATTTCTGCTGATGAGGTTATACCAGATAGCTCACTTGTGCAGACCGTTCTGAATGGTCTTCCTGATTCATATCAGAGTTTTGCTTCTACTCTTCGGTTGATGATGAAAGGCAATCCGAATGCCTTATCATTTGAGGAGTTAGTCTCTGTTCTGTTGCAGGAAGATCAGTCCAGGCAGAACAGGTCCATTATGCGTGTTGCAGATCAAGCTTTCCTGGCTAGTCAGAAGGGCAAAGGAAAATGGAGCTCTTCTACTAGTAAGCAAAAATCTGTAAATGTTGCACATCCAAAGAACCAGGATAAAGATGAGAAGAAATCAAAAAAGCTGAAATTGTTCTGCAAGTACTGTAAAGGGAATGATCATATCATAAAGAACTGTCCAAAACTGGCTGCAAAAGAGGCAAAGAAAAAGGAGGCTAGAATGGTTGTTGCAAAGGCCTCTACACCAAAAACAGAGTCTGCTAATCTTGTGCAGGAAGAAGAATGGGCGTTTACTACTATTTGCAGTTTTGACCCATCTTCTCATGAGCAGTGCATGTCTGCAGTGGACTCATATGTTTGGTACTTTGACAGTGGGGCGACCAAACATATTACCTCGCAGCGTAGTTTCTTCTCTTCACTCGAGCCTGCCCCTACAGGGAATACTATCACATGCGCCAACAACTCCTCTTATCCTGTTATGGGAGTTGGTAAGATCATTGTGACTACTGCTGATGGTAGTTCTTTCACCTTGTCAGATGCTTTATTTGTGCCAGGGATCAAGAAGAATCTTTTATCAGTTTCTGCATTAGCCAAGATTGGCTTGGTTGTGAAATTTGTTGATGACAGGTGTACAGTTCATGATCTATCAAATGGCGATGTGATTATTGCTTCTGGCATTTTATGTCCTGGGCTGTATAAGCTCATAGACTATGAAAGATTTGTGAATGATTCGGCATGTGCAGTTCATGATTCTCAGGCTATGTCAGATGCAAAGCTTTGGCATGCACGCTTTGGTCATCTGAATTTTGCTAGTTTGCTACGCCTGCAAAAATCTGATATGATTTCTTCTTTTCCCAAGCTTGAGGCACCTGGAAAACATGTATGTGAAGGCTGTATTTTGGGCAAAATGCAGCGTTCCTCCTTTCCAAAAGATGGTTCAGTTCGGGCTACGCAGAAATTGCAGCTTGTACATAGTGATGTCTGTGGTCCTATGCAGACACCCTCTTTTGGGAATTACCTTTACTTCGTGACTTTCATTGATGATTTTTCCAGGCATGCATGGGTATATCCACTCAAAGCAAAGTCCGAAGTGTTCATGTGCTTCAAACAGTTTTTGGTTTTGGCTGAAAATGTGTCAGCATGTAAAATGGGCACCCTCCGTTCTGATCGAGGGGGGGAATATATGTCTTCTGATTTTAATGCATTTTTGGATGAACGTGGGATAAAACACCAGTGTACAGTGCCGTATACACCTCAACAGAATGGAGTTGCTGAACGAAAGAATAGGTCACTCATGGAGATGGCAAGGTGCATGGTCAAGAGTCAGGCTTTACCACATAGTTTCTGGCTTGAGGCTATCATGTGTGCAGCATATGTACGGAACAGGTGTCCCACTAAAGCGCTGCAGTCTATCACTCCATATGAGGCTTGGCATGACCGCAAGCCATCTGTTGCTCATCTGCATGTTTTTGGTTGTTTGGCATATGCATTAGTGCCTGAACAACATCGCAGAAAATTGGATGATAAGGCCGTAAAATGTATTTTTGTTGGGTACAGTTCTGAAAGTAAAGGCTATCGTCTGTATCATCCACAGACTAAATGCATTCTGGTTAGCCATGATGTTGTCTTTGTGGAAGATGCTATTCAGCCATTGCTTTCATGTACTAAGGAGACATCTGTTAGCTCCAAAGACATGTATGATACGTTGATGCCTCTTTTTACAAGTGGACAGTTTAGTGCTGGTCCTAATGAGGAAACTTCTCAGCCTTTGCAGGTTTCATATGATGATGCAGATCATTCTATTTCTGATGCAGATTTACATGATGCACTTGTTGATGAGAGAGCTGATATTGAGCAGGCAAAAACTATGCCAAAATGGCTGGTGCAGACTTGACAGCAAATTAGATGCACCTTTGTCATATCGTACTCGTTCAGGCTCTCATAGTGCCTCCTTTGCATCAGATTGCTATGCTATGGCTGCGTCTAGTCTCTGTGATGAGAATGAGCCTGTTTCTTTTGATGAAGCACAGAATTCTGAAAATTGGATGGCTGCTATGCAATTTGAATATGATGCTATAATGAAGAATGGTACATGGTCTTTATGTGACTTGCCTCCTGGCAAGAAGGCCATTGGCATTAAATGGGTATACAAGCTGAAGCATAAACCTGATGGTACAATTGATAGGTATAAGGCTAGGCTTGTTGCAAAGGGTCATGGGCAGGAAAGAGGCATTGATTTTGATTAGACCTTTGCACCTACATGCCGTATGACTACTGTTCGGAGCATTTGTGCACTTGCAGCCCATCATGGTTGGAATGTACATCAGTTGGACATTAAAACAGCATTTATGAATGGTGACTTGCATGAAGAAGTGTATGTTTTTCAGCCCCGTGGCTTTGTGCAGAAAGGGCATGAAAACCAGGTGTGCAGGTTAAAGAAGGCATTATATGGTTTAAAGCAAGCACCACGTGCTTGGTATGAGAAGATACATGGCTATCTAGTTGCACATGGTTTTGAGAACAGTCCAACTGAAAGCACCTTATATGTTAAGCGTGCTAATGATGTGCTTCTGATCATTGTTGTTTATGTTGACGACATGCTGCTCACTGGTCCTATTGAGAAGCATATTGTTGATTTCAAGGCTGATTTGCATGCCCATTAGGGCGAAAAACGGCCGAAAAGGGGCTGTTTGCTAATGAGAGATTAAGGAAATTGACAAATAGCGTCTTTCCACGTGTACAAGAATATAACATTGCTGTCTCTTTTAACCGTATGGAGAATTTCTTTTTTTAATACAATTTTCTTTCAAAGCGCCGCTAAAGTGATGAAGAGTCTCGTATTCAGTGTACAATTTTTCGGTTTGATGCAAAAAAAGATACTTTTGCACACTACACAAAGCATATTCTCGAATTTCCAAGAAGGAATTGATTTTTGAAGATACGAAATATTTTTGGGTTCACAAAATGTCATGATCATTCAACGACAGGGTTAACATCAAATCAAAAGTTTCCACGTGTACAAAGCCTTTTTTTCTATAAATACTGCCAAAATTTGTGAACGTCGGTTTCTCGCTTTGAACATTCTTCTTCTCCTAAGTTCAAATGGCTTCTTCTTCTCGTCGTCCTTCCAATCGCGTAACTTCATGTGAGGTTTACAACAGAAGAGAGGATTCTTTGTGGAAACCTCTTTCCGTGAAAGTAAATGACTGGGTTACTATGCTTCCTAGCTGTAGAGGTGCCCATAAAGTCAAGCGTGCCAAAAGAGACAACACAAGAAACCATTGGAAGGGACGTATTCTCAGTTTCAAATTGAAGAGATGCGGTTGGTTTGCACGAGTACAACATGTGTACACCACTAAGGATCTTGTTCTAGAAAATCATCTGCAATTCCCTTCGTACTGTAAGTGAAGTTTGACAATGCTCTTCTATCATTCCAGTTGATTTTGTATAATGAAACATATGTTTTTGTACTGCAGATATCTTTCCTTCCAATATTGTGGAATGGCAACCTGTTGAATGTTTAACAGGAACATTCAGAGTTCTTCATAAGGAATATGCAGAACTCATGTATGCAGAGAAATCTGTTCAATTCTTCAATAGCATAGAGTTATTTGTCCATTATGCAGATTATCAAGTGCCGTTAGGGAGGAGTTCTTATGGAATTCTTGTACACGTACCTAGTCTTTGCATCTCTTCATTAGATTGGGATGCTCCTGATCATTCAACAGTTTCAAGTTTTCTCTGCAAAATTAAATTTGACATCCAGAAGGCAATGTCAGCAGGCCGAATTTCGAGAAGGATAAAGATTCAATGGTTTTTGCCTATTCATGTCTTTGTAGCATGCTTTAAAAACATGTTATTACAGAAAACAAAAACAATGTGGTTGAATAGGAGAGTCCCTATTTCAGAGATTGATGATGTTTTAGGTAGGGAATGGGATAGCAAAGAAGTTCAAAAGCTAGGTGACATTTTTTATGTAAAGTTAGTCCCAATTCTCTTTCAATCTCATATCAGATATGTCGACAATCTCTGGTTCTAGGATATGACTATAGAAGGTGGAAAAAAAAAGCTTGGACTTTGGATAGCCTTGGACTCAGAGGAGAGCTGTCCAGAATTTGAGTTAGAAGTATTGATTCATCCAGATTTTCAATCAAGGAAAATAATTGTCACTGCAAATTGGCATCTCAGAAATGTAAGGGAGCTTCTAGAATACCTTGATGAGGTATCATCTCAGTGTAGATTCTCAATTGATGATGCAATATTAACATTAGATCAGAGAAATCATTATCTTGCATAAGCTGCCTGCCACCAAGGGTGATTAAGTTCCAACCTTTAAGATTGTAACAAGTTAACCCTGACATTCTTACATAATGTATCTTCATCTAATAGAAGCTTCTATTGATACTTCCATTGAATTTTCTTGGCAGGATGGTTACAAACAATGTGTGTTAAATTATTAATTTTAAATGTCTTAGATATTTTTTAGGTCCTTAATTTCATATTTCCATTGATTTTTTTTTGCAGGAGTGAATTGATGACTAAGAAATAATTATACAGGAACTTGCATAAGTTAATTCTAGATGAAGAAGAGATCTAGAATTGAATATCTAATTTCAATTTAATAATTATAGTCTATCAAAGGTGCACACTAGTCTCAGTTAAATAATTTGATTCTATCCAACTTTTCTGTCCTCAAGTAATGCAAGAGAAATTATCATGGTACACATAACAAGTAATATAAGAGAGTGTGGAGAACTTGGTGCAAATTCCAATCCAAGGTTTGGTATTTCAATATTAGAAGAGCATGTCTTAAGGCATAAAGCAGAGGAGACGAGATAAGTGAAGACGACCGATGCAAGCGACTAGTGCAATCTGAAATTGTCGGATGGCCCTTATCGCTTACATCGGTCGTGTTAGCAAACTACCGCGAGAGAAATTATCATGGTACAAATGCAAACTACCAAGTAATATAAGAGAGTGTGGAGAACTTGGTGCAAATTCCAATCCAAGGTTTGGTATTTCAATATTAGAAGAGCATGTCTTAAGGCATAAAGCAGAGGAGACGAGATAAGTGAAGACGACCGATGCAAGCGACTAGTGCAATCTAAAATTGTCGGATGGCCCTTATCGCTTACATCGGTCGTGTTAGCAAACTACCGCGAGAGAAATTATCATGGTACAAACGCAAACTACCAAGTAATATAAGAGAGAGTGGAGAACTTGGTGCAAATTCCAATCCAAGGTTTGGTATTTCAATATTAGAAGAGCATGTCTTAAGGCATAAAGCAGAGGAGACGAGATAAGTGAAGACGACCGATGCAAGCGACTAGTGCAATCTGAAATTGTCGGATGGCCCTTTTCACTTACATCGGTCGTGTTAGCAAACTACCGCGAGAGACTTCAAGAAGTGACCTTGCGTAAAGATTTGACTCACGAGTATAAAAACTAGCAACAGCGATGAAATGGATAATACGACCGATGCAAGTGATATGGGCAATCCAAGATTCTCCGATTCCCCGTATCGCTTGTATCGGTCGTGTCCTCTTAATTCTTTATGTCCTTCTGTAACTTCTCGAATTTAAACACTTTCCAACAAGAATGAAGTAAAAAACCCACAATGCATTCATAATTGTGACATTAATAAACTTAATTGGACCATCCAATGAACTTTTGTCAAACTCTCAAGAGGTTCAATACAACTGTGACCATCTTCCAGATGAAGATTGGCATAACTACATACAATTTGTTAAAAAATAAATCTTCCAACCTTGGTTGGCTTTACAATTGATTTCAATCTAAGACTCAAAAACTGATTTAACCCTTTCTATCCTTTTTAGAGCCTTGTTTTCTCTGTTGCTTCTGTCCCTTTTTGGAGCTTTCAGCTTGACTCTTTATGTTGTTCCCATGCTTTAGTGGTAAGTGAAGAGGAAGCCCTTTCTTTTTATCTTCAGACTGTTTTTTATCAGGTGGAGGGGGTGGAGGTGAGTCTAGATCATATGGGCAGATTGCATGTTTCATGATACTATTTATTGCTCTCTCTCTGATCAAGATGATCCATGCATCCGGGTAGTCTGATAAATTCAATTCAGGACTGTGGAACCTTCTTTCCAAGAATCTTACAGCATTTGCAATCACTCTCTAGCCACATGATGTTGAGTCTCTCTGCAATGGCACATGAATTTGGCTGTATCCAAATTGCTTTTGTTCATTCATTTTAGCTATTCCTGGAAAATTCTGATCAATATGCACCTTGAGAAGCTTTGCAGCACTGCATTGTAAAGTGAAAATCAAAACGGGACATGGCTTTAAAATAGAGAACAACAAAATGTATAGTAACTTACACTTTGCAATTCCCATGCTGTGATGGAAGAGAATTGAGGAAAAGAGCTTGATATGCATTGAAGTCCACAATAATCAAACTCCAATGGCCCCTGTCAATGAGTTGCATCTAAATATACTTTCTTAAATGAAACAAATATGTTTCCAAAATGAAGATGAATACTTACTTTTCAATATATGGGTAAATAACACATTCTACTTCTTCTGTAAAATCCTGTAGAAAGGACTTGGCATCTCCATGTTTATGCAAAAAACACTGTGTCACCAGAGGATCTAAAATAAATACTTTTCTTTGAACCGCTTCCTCACATTGTTGAAGAAGAACCCTACAAATCAAGAAATAAAAATGCAGTTAAGGAACTAGGAAATTATGCAAAACAAAAGCATTTTAAGGCCTCTAGATATACCTGAGTGAAATGTTGACCACACTATCTGATATTTCAACATGAAGCTCCCTCAACATTTTGTTATCTTCAGGTCTAATGTCAAGAAACAATTCACTTTGCCATGGCATTGCAACATTAACTATTACCTGCCCATCTCCTTTCTTGAGGAGCTCTTTATTTGCTTTCTGTAACTTTTGAATCTGGGTTAAGATGGCACTTTCCTCTGTAAATAATCCCTGCTTTTTCCTCTCCTCCTCACTATTTGCTGCAGTTCTAGTCTCATGATCATGAGTGACTTGAGCGTTGATCTCTTCAATGACAACTGTTGTTTTAGGTGCTCGAGCTGGAGGTATATTTAAAATATCGAAGAATTTTTTATCGTGGTGATCAATAGGAACCAGAGCTTTATCAAACTTATATCTTATTCTTGAAACAATAACATAATCCTTCGCCATTAGTGTTACCCTATGAGAATGAGCAGCACATAAGTAGGCATCATTCATGAAATCAATAGCAAAGTCCTCTGCAGCTTCTTGCAGGCATAGCAGTGCTTGAGTTTGCCACCTCACATTGACAAAGGATGAGGTCTTCATCAAAGAACAGAGGTTGGCTGAGATCTGCTTGACAACTCTCATAAATGGAAGTCTTGGGATCAACAATCCCACAGACTTTTGAGCTCTTCTAATTTCCCTCAAGGACTTTACATGGTAGTTGACCCTTTTTTTTGAAGGCTTGTCTGGCACATTGGCTTGAACCTTCTGGGAATTTTTCTCCTGGACATTTTCCCCTTGGGCATTTTTGTCCTGACCCTCAGGGTACAACTTCCTTGCTGTCTTTTTGGTTCTAGCCATACTCTGCAAAAAATCAGTCTTTAGGCAAGGAATTAGGAAAAGTGGAATATTCCACTGTCAAAACTTACTCTCAAAAAGCTATGATCAATGACTCTTTCCACTATCAGAGGCACGACCGATGCAAGCGATAACAGTCATCCGGAAATGCCCGGATGTCCCTGATCGCTTGCATCGGTCGTCTTTAAATTAATCATCAAATATCAATAAATAATATCTTACAATGCAAAATACTCAATTATCACTAAGATAAAGATAATTGGAAAACTATAATCAATGACTCTTTCCACTATCAGAGGCACAACCGATGCAAGCGATAGCAGTCATCCGGAAGTGCCCGGATGTCCCTGATCGCTTGCATCGGTCGTCTTCAAATTTATCATCAAATATCAATGAAATATATCTTACAATTCAAAATACTCAATTATCACTAAGAAAACGATAATTGGAAAACTATAATGAATGACTCTTTCCACTATCAGAGGCACGACCGATGCAAGCAATAGCAGTCATCCGGAAATGCTCGTATGTCCCTGATCGCTTGCATCGGTCGTCTTTAAATTTATCATGAAATATCAATAAAATATATCTTACAATGCAAAATACTCAATTACCACTAAGAAAAAGATAATTGGAAAACTATAATCAATGACTCGTTCCACTGTAAGAGACACGACCGATCCAAGCGATAAGAGTTATCCGTAAATGCCCGGACGTCCCTCATCGCTTGCATCGGTCGTCCCTCAATTCATCATCATATTTCAATAAATAGTAGTTAAAATAAAGGTAACAATGCGTTATACTCAAGCATAGCAAAGGAAACCAAAATTTGCAAGCTATGATCAAGGACTCGATGATATTAAAAAACATGACCGATCCAAGCGATTAGGGTTATCCAAAAATCTCGGATGTCCCTAATCGCTTGCATCGGCCGTGTCCACATTACCTTACGTAGAGAGCGCTCTCTATAGAAATTGTGAAGTAGCCTAAAAACGTGGTGGCAATGGAACCTCGACGCTTGGCAAGTGTTGACAGAAAAAAATGAAGGAAATGAATAGGGAAGCTTAAATAGGTCCCAAAACTGAGTTGATCATTGTGCCACGTGGCATGCCCCGATTGGTCCACGTCAGATACCCGTTGCAAATTCCAACGTCTTTTGCCACGTGGCATGATTTGATTGATCCACATCATCTATCCGTTGCATCGGGGAACGTACACTTTACCACGTGGCACTCTATGATTGGTCCACCTCATTCGACCGTTTCTTCCCTCCTCGCCTATAGAAAGCTACTTCCACCTTCAGAGAACTTGTCTCACTAGAGACACGACCGATCCAAGCGATAAGAGTCATCCGTAAATGCCCGGATGTCACTCATCGCTTGCATCGGTCTTCCCTGAATTCATCATCATATTTCAATAAATAGAAGTTAAAATAAAGGTAACAATGTGTTATACTCAAGCAACACAAAAGAAACCAAAATTTGCAAGGTATGATCAAGGACTCGATGCTATTTAAAAAACATGACCGATCCAAGCGATTAGGGTTATCCAAAAATCTCGGATGTCCCTAATCGCTTGCATCGGTCGTGTCCACATTACCTTACGGAGAGAGCGCTCTCTATAGAAATTGTGAAGTAGCCAAAAAACTTGGTGGCAATGGAACCTCCACGCTTGGCAAGTGTTGACAAAAAAAAAAGAAGCAAATGAATAGGGAAGCTTAAATAGGTCCCAAAACTGAGTTGACCGTTGTGCCACGTGGCATGCCCCGATTGGTCCACGTCAGATACCCATTGCGAATTCCAATGTATTTTGCCACGTGGCATGATTTGATTGATCCACGTCATCTATCCGTTGCATCGGGCAACGTACACTTTGCCACGTGGCACTCTGTGATTGGTCCACCTCATTCGACCGTTTCTTCCCTCCTCGCCTATAAATACCTATTTCTTCACAAACTCAAACTTTCAACCTTCAGAGAATTTCTCACCTACATGTGTATTTTTCTTTCGTCGCCGACACGACCGATACAAGCGATTTTCGCCGTTTGACCTACGTTGACTCGCTCTAGTCGCTTGCATCGGTTGTGTTCTTCTAATAGACATACAAGAGAAGCTGCAGCTTAGATGGAGGTAATGAATGAGATCCTTAGTGTCTCTCCATCAGAGAAACTTCTTGATTTCATGGTTCAAGAGGGTTTAAGTGTAGATTATTTTCCTGATGCAATGACCATATTCAACCCCGAAATTGATTTTGAAAAACTCTTAGAGAACTCGAAAAGTTTTCTTAAGGATGAGTGGGAGATTTTCTTGGGGTTGGTCAATGGGAGGATCCTTTCTATTTCTCAGAAAACCTATGTCCATCCTCACATCTTTGGGAAGGATCCAATAAGATGAGGTCAAGTATGTAGTAAAATATATTCTCATGATTTAAAGGCAAAGGAGATGAGATGGGCTTGATGCAAAATCTCTATCTTGTGTCAGTTTGTCCAAGTTCTCCATTAGAAGTGTCAGAAGTCGATCACGACCGATGCAAGTGACAAGGTCCATCAGATATTTTCCGTCGGGCCTCATCGCTTGCATCGGTCGTGTTTGGACTTTAGGAAGATGACGTCAAGGTATGCAGTTAACTATATTCTCAAGAACTTTAGGTTAAGGATATGAGATGGGACCAATGCAAAATCTCTTTCTTGTATCAGATTTGTCCAAGTTCTCCATTCGAAGTGTCAGAAATGGATCACGACCGATGCAAGCGATTAGGCCCATCGGATATTTTCCGCTGGGCCTCATCGCTTGCATCGGTCGTGTTTGGACTTGAGGAAGATGACGTCAAGGTATACAGTTAACTATGTTCTCAAGAACTTTAGGTTAAGGATATGAGATGGGACCAATGCAAAATCTCTTTCTTGTATCAGATTTGTCCAAGTTCTCCATTCGAAGTGTCAGAAATGGATCACGACCGATGCAAGCGATTAGGCCCATCGGATATTTTCCACTGGGCCTCATCGCTTGCATCGGTCGTGTTTGGACTTGAGGAAGATGACGTCAAGGTATACAGTTAACTATGTTCTCAAGATCTTTAGGTTAAGGATATGAGATGGGACCAATGCAAAATCTCTTTCTTGTATCAGATTTGTCCAAGTTCTCCATTCGAAGTGTCAGAAATGGATCACGACCGATGCAAGCGATTAGGCCCATCGGATATTTTCCGCTGGGCCTTATCGCTTGTATCGGTTGTGTCTAGGAGTTGCATGCAGCAATGATAATACATGTCTTGCTTGTGGGAATTCCCCTCATTTATCAAACATTAGATGTTTCTAGGCAGTTTGCAAATAGATATTGATGACGACCGATGCAAGCGATAACGACAATCTGAATTTCTCTGAAGACCCTTATCGCTTGCATTAGTCGTGTCTCTTGCTTTTCTTTCTAATAGTTTCAAGTTACTTCACATGTTTCCTTAAGTGTGCTTGCACTTCATCTAACCATGTTTTTCATTTTTATCACAGTTAACTTTATTGGATGAAGACAATTACCTTGGCAGGGGCAAGGGAACAAGAAAAGCCTTAGAAGAGAAAGGAAAAGCAAAGGTGGATATTCATTCTATTATCCTCTATCTTCCAAAGTTGAACCCAGACACTTTTTCTGTTATTCACAAGCACTATAGTGAGGAGCCAGACTTTGCATTGTTCTGCTTGAGGACTCTATCAAAATACATGGGTTTTACTCCAATACCCTTTAATGCTTTCAAAGTTTTACTGCTTGAAAGAGCAACTGCATTCAGAATTTTTGGATATGCCCCTGGACTCAATGCTTCAAGGGCAGGGTACTTTCTTTGTTATTCAAGCTATGCAATGGCTGCAGGGGTGTCAGATTTAAAAAGCATTGCTGGATACAGGAGAAAAGAGTTCCTGAGATATAGAGGTGATTTGCCAGAGCCAAGCTCTTTCAAAAGGCTCAAGGAATGACTTGATTTTTTCAAATTCTATATCTCAACAAATGTACATATACAGAAATTGCCCAATGTGATATAAGACATTGCAAATTTTTTTTGTGTAATTGTTATTGATTCTCTGGTCAAAGTCATCTGATGGTAGTAGACATATTTCTTTTCAAAGCATAATACATCATGAAATGTACATACATGACATCTTTTATTTCTCAAAGAAATAAAAGACATTGCAAATATTAAAGCTCTGTTTGAAATGTGGTCTTTTTCAGTTTGTGATATTGATACATGATTTGTCTGGAGATAGCCATATCCTTCTGATTATATTTGGCATGAGGTCCTTTGTAATTGTCTTCTAAAGAACCAATCAAAAAGCTCTCTGAAGGCATTGCTCTTTGTTACTCCTCCTCCTTTCCTTGTACACCTAAAGAAGCTTGTCCTTGCTTGATAATGAGATTTTTCCATGCCTTGGGTGTTCCACATGGCAAGTGGTTCTTTTTCTGCAAAGAATGCACCATGCACAAGAAGAATATGCTGGAAAGCAGAAGAATTTCATTAGATCTTTATTTCAATTAAAAATAAATAAATTGAATAAAATATCCTTGGAGCTCACCAAGTAGTATGTTATGTCTTTGGCACCCCATGCCTCTATGATGGTTTCTATAAGCTCTGTGGTCGCCTTTCTGAAATCTGTCACATAACTTTTTGATGTTACCTTCTGCCTCATGATCTTTAAAAGATTATCTAGTTTGACCCACACCTCCATTCTCTTTTTTGCTATTTCTGGTTTGCTTTTTACATTAGTCGTGACCTCACAAAATGTTTTCCATGAATTCCACATGGCATTAAGTTGTTTGCCATCATGGTTGCTGAAGAATCTCCTTGCTTTTGCACCTCCCATTGAGTCATCCTGTAAAACATCACCTGTATTTTGTGAAAGCTTTGGATCTTTTCTTAGATGAACATCACCACCATGAAACCCCATTTCTGAAAGAAGACATTCACATTTTTTTATGCATTCATCTGCAAGAGTTGTAGGCTTGATAGAATATGCATAATCCAAGTGAAGACGGACCAACTTGTCAATGATTCTTAACTCTGCATGTAGTGTACATATGTGTACATTTGTCAATGCTATTGGAAGTATGGGATCCCAAACCATTGAAGAAGATGAGTAGTTACGAAGAATAACATTTTGTCTAGAAGGAGCCTCTTCACCCTCAGCTCTAGTAATCCATCCATTTGTGCCTGGGCTTTGCATGCAGTACAAGCAAGGGTGTTTAGAATTTGCTCCCCCACTTATACCAAACATGCATTTGAGTGTCTTTAGGTCTCCACTCAAATGCCACTCAACTTGAAAGTTTCCGTAGTCTTTGACATTCAACAATTCTCCTGCATGATGCCCTTGGATAACATTTGGAATGTTTGTCTGTGAGAATAACCATTTAAGTGTTTTATGGCTCTCAGATGGAACTTGAGCACAGCCAACCCACCATAACTCCATTTCTGATTGTACTTTGAGAGATGGAGTATCCAATTTCCCAAGGCTATAGTCCAAAGCTTTGTTCATCAGTGCAATGCTTATTCTCTCCATCTTTTGATGTTTTTTAAGCTCAGCTTCATCAAGTTTGATTACAAATTTCAATAGACCAGAACATTCATGCTCTTTTATATTATAGAACTGAACCATGTATGTTTGAAGTTTTATAACATCTATCCATATGTTGTTAAATGCATTGTAAGTGAAATGTAACTTTTGTTTTCCTACTTCGTAAGGCATGTTACCGTGAATATGTTTATATTCACCAAATACTGATGTGATCTTCTTATTCAAGCAGAGCCGAAACTTTCCTACATGATGGGGTCTAGGCAATCCAAAACTTCTAACTTTGTTAAATTTTAAAAATTCACACCAAACTTTTGAAATTGCTCTATAACCTTTCCTACTCACTCCGACACTATCACAAATATTTTGAATTTGAGATGGTTCTAGTAAAAGATTCATTTCTGTCATGAGTTTTTGAAAAACAAAGCGTTTCAAGCATGTATTTTCATTTAGTTTCAATAGTCTTAAAACATCATTTTGACTCAAAATTTCATTACAAAAATGTATGCGCTCAAAACTGCTCGACATATTGAAACCTAGCACATTTGTCACATGATCTCTAACAATTTTCATTCTTTTCTTTTTCTGGCCAGATTTTTCAGTCAAATCTAAAAAAGGTTTTACTCGTTTTGACCGCATTCTCAAACCTATAGGAGTTTCTTTCATTTTTTTAAAAGACTCTAACTGAGAAGATAAAGTGGATAATTTGTTTTCTAGCTCCCTCATATGTAAATTCTTCTGGTGTAGTGTGTTTTGTAAATAGTTTATGTATTGTACATAATTCCTTGAAATATCCCAGAGCCTTGAACAATAGCCTCGTAAACCATCCTCACCATCTCCCACAAATCTAATCAGATCATGAAGATTATGAAAAGGGGGGTACCTTCCAGTTTGTGGATCAATTGGATAAACAGATCCATCTGTCCATATGTCGATATGTTTCTTGCCTTCCTTTCGCAATCCATCCACTTCAAGAGGATGAAGAGCCCTTCGAAATACGTTTCTTGTCGTCGCATACTCCTGACTAACTGCAATGTTGATATGGAACTTTTTACAATGATTTTGATTGTTTGAAAGCTCGGGGAGAGTATTTGGGTTAACGTTCTCCATGGTCTGCTATGAAAAATGACCAGCAAGTGTCTAAAATGACGTGAAAGGGAGAACCAGGCTTGCTATGAAAAGTAGAGAAAAAAAGCGCAAAACGTCATCAGCACACATTATATAGGTCCGTGAACAAGAGGAAAATTCAACTTTTGAGACGTAAGATATGACACAAACTTCGAGGCGTAAGATATCACACAAACTTTTCATGATTATATGATACGAGTTTCTCTCTCTTCAAAATTTGCATAAGATACGTTTTAAATGAAATTACACGGAATTTCTTAAAGGATTTGACAACTTTAATCCTGATTAAGCACAACTAATTGAAATCCTTACACGGCCCTTTTTGGGCCGTTTTTCGCCCTAATGCTCATTTGAGATGTTAGATTTGGGGCATTTGCATCACTATTTGGGCATTCAGTTTATGCAAGTTGATGGTGGAATGGATTTGTGTCAAACGAACTATATTGACACATTATTGCAGCGTTTTGGCCTTGAAGACTGTAAGCCTATTGCCACTCCTATGGAGACAGGTTTACGATTGAGTCTTCATGATGTTGGAGATGCATTTGATGCTATTCTCTATCAGCAAGTTGTTGGATGCTTGATTTACTTATGCATTACTCGGCTAGATATTCAGTTTGCTATCTCACAGATGAGCAGGTTTATGCATTGCCCAGGAGTCACGCATTGGAAGGCGGTTAAGCGCATCTTTCGCTACTTGAGTGGTACTCGGCTACTTGGGTTGTTTTATCCCAACGGGGGATCACTTCCGCCAGATTTGCATGCTTTTTCTGACTTAGATTGGGCTGGTTGGTATGACACTCGTGTGTCCACCAGTGGTTTTTGCTTCATGCTTGGTAGCTCATGTATATCTTGGTTGAGCAAGAAGTAGCCTACTATGGCCACTTCCAGTTGTGAGGCTGAGTATAGGGCAGCTTTCACAGCGACTGTTGAGTGTGTGTGGCTCAGACGCCTTATGGCTGATTTGGGTGTTGGCCAGTCTTCTACCACCACCATCTTCACTGACAGTCAGAGCGCATTGGCAGTTGCGAGGAACCCTGTGTTCCATGCTCGCACTAAGCACATTGAGGTGCATTATCATTATCTCAGGGAGAGGTTCTCTGCTGGGGAGATCAGCTTGGCATATGTGCCCACGCAGGAGAACATTACAGACCTTTTCACGAAGGCTCTGCCTAGGGAGAAGTTTGAAGCTTTCCGCAAAGCTTTGGGCTTACTTCCTTTTGTGGAGTGATTTCCACATAGCTTGGCACGTCCTTATACATGAGTGCCAGCTCTAGTTCACCGCATCACTCCCAGGGTGGATTTGTTGATATATTTAGGTATTGATGTGTGTGAACACACTAGGACCGCCGGGGCACTTTTTTCCCTCTTTAGGAGGTTTCTTTCCCCCGGCTTGTATATACGCCTATTGCCCTAATGGGCCACTTATCTTTGTACATTATCTAGTAATACATTCAGTATTGTGTGTTTGTGCTCCAAGCTTCTTCTTCTTCCTTGTGCTGTTCGTGTGCTTCCGCAGACATCTAACTCCAACATGTTTCAAATTTTCCCATATGCACCCTTTGTAGTTTTGCTGTTTTATCATTTTGGCCCTCTCTAGAGCCCTTAATCCTACTCCCTCACCCTCCCTTTAACCTTTTGCTTAGCCCCATCCTTTCCCCTCCCTGCCCTATCAATCTCAGCCCCCTCAACCCTCCCTTCCCCCTCCTTCCTAACCTCCATTCTCCATCCTTTGCTTTTCTGTGCAAAATTTCAACTTTTGGTTCTCCTCTGGTGTTTGTTCTCTATTGCTCCTTGTGGTCTTGGTAGCTGCTCAAGTGTCCTTTTGAAGATTTTGCAACACTAGAATCATGATGTTGTCTCTTATGAAGACTTTTGATATCGTTCAAAGTTTTGATATCATTCAGAGTACTCCTATCATATGGCTAAAAACTCTTATGAATAGTTTTGATATCATTCAGAGTACTCCTATCATTTGTGGAGATAACATGAGTTCTTTGTATTTGGCAGCTAGCCCTGTGTTTCATGCCAAGAGCAAACATATTGAGATTCAATATTATTTTTTGAGAGAGAAGGTTGTTGATAAAGAAATAGAAATCATGCATACTCCTACAAAGGATCAACTTGCAGATATGTTGACAAAGAGTTTGGATGGACCCAAGTTGTAGATATTTAAAGATATGGTAGAGATAAAAAAGATGCAAGTAATCACAATTCATGATTGAGGGGGAGCTGTTGGAGCAAGACAATCAACAATTGATGATTATATGAAGCTTAAGAGTAAATACTTCAAGAAAAGATTGAAGCATAAGAGCATGAAGTGTAGTAGAAGTTCAGAAAGAGATGGTCTATATACACATGTCTATTAGATTAAATTTTGTAAATACTTCACAAATAATTGAAGTAATGACGAATCCATGTTCATATGAATATATATACACTTGTATATATAGTCTTGATATATAAGAGAGATGAAGAATAGATGAAATAGTGAGGAATAGATCATAAGAAAAAAGAGAATTATCCATCAGATGTAGGATGAGCTCAATAGAAGAAGTTTTTTGAGAATTGCGCATCGATCTTTTCTCCATTTCTCCTTTTGTGCTTGATCATTTTAGAAATCCTTTTGTATGTGTATAAGTCCATAGTTAATTGTAGCTCAGTGATGAGTAGCACCTCCTTTAATGTCAATCCGGGAAGACGTGAGGATGGTATGAAGACCTCGAGCAAGTGGAGGCACAAGTGCGTGAGTGAGAAGCACACAAACATGCACACACATACACACACACGCGCACAAACGGCAAGACAAAGAGTGAGAAGCAATGGAGTTCTTAGATTTACTTTCAAAAAGCTCTTACAAGTTCATTTCAATTACAAGCTCTCTCCAAAAATGAGCTCTCTAGCTCTATTTATAGTTTTTGACTAGGTTTTGGCCTTGTCCAGACCTAGTGTCCGGCCTAGTTAAAAATTAGGTTCTCTACCCTATTTGGAGGTTCAAACGAAGTCTAAAAAATGTGAAAACTGACAGGTAGATACTTCTAAAGCTCCTCAAGCTCAAGGACTCCTTGGCTTGCACAAAATGGAGCTACAAAAATGTGAAATGGTATTTACAAGGGTTTTTAGTGATGAAAATCACTATTGTTGTAGGGATTTCTTCTAACATTTTGATATACATTTCCTGGAGCTCCCTACTTGCTCCTTCTCCTTGTGTCCACCTCTCTTATGTGCATAAATGTCTTGAAAAAATATTGGCCTACTTGCCAGATTGTCGTTGACTGCTCTGTCTGCTTGTACTTTCTCTTCTCTCTGACTCCCTTCTTAAGCTTCCTTGCCTAGTGAGTCCTTCAGTTCCAACACCCCCCCCTCTCTCGCGTCTGTCGTCGCTGACAGACCCTTGTTGGGTGGGTCGTTGGATGTAGTACTCAACAACGTCTTGTGCTAAGTGATGTTCTGCAATCCGCAACCCTTTGGCCAAGTCCGTGAGTAAAGCATCCCCATCTACCGGCCCGGGAACCTCTGGATGTGGTATACGTAACTTTTCTGAATGAAGAGCTTGTTCCACTGCAAACAACTGCAATAAATGTGATCGTTTGGGAATGAATATCTCTGAATGATATTCCCAGAATCCCGTGACGAACATTTCTTCAAACGTCTGTTTGAAGCAGGCTGGTAGATACTTGATGCGCGCGTGCCATGCATATACAACATTAATAGATGGTGTTGCACTCATGTCGTAGACGAGGTCCTGATTACCTTCATTAAATCCAAGAGCTGACAGATGGGGCTCCTTGACATTTTTGAAAGTCCTGAAGGTAACCAACATGAGTTCAAAAATTTTAAGGCACATTTGGGCCATGACATCTGGTACATTTTTAAACCTGACCCCCCAATGCCGAATCGTCGAGATCATGTATCCTATGGTAGGTTGGCCTTTGGGTGGTGCTAAGTAAACATAATTGAGCCATTTCTCACATCCTTTGTTTGTCAGCACCATTCTTGTGTATTCCGGCCATGACCTTCTTCGAAACACAGGACAGTAGCATGGGTTGTATTTGATGTACAAAGGGTTATTCCATGTTCTTACCATCTCTGGGTAGGTTTCCAGTAGATGAATCCTCCACATCGGTTGATGAATATTGCCCTGCTTGGCACTTGCTGGGATGTCGTCCGGTGCGAACTGTGTAGCCGAGGTTGGTTCTTTTGATGTGTGACTCTTGATTTTCGCATTGTAATCCGCCATTAGGACACAGAAAGGAACATACAAATCGTCGGATGTGCCGATCCACCTATGATGGGAGAGATTCGTAAAGTAATCCGATTTTATGACTACTTCTTCTAAGTGTGACATAGATGCTATCTGAACTGCCACTCTATCATCATGGGTTGTGGCCACTTTCTCTAACCTCTGCATCCATTCAGGAGCCTCTATCTCTATGGTGTCCATGCCCTCTTCTGTTTGCTTGCCCCCTGGTGCAGGCATGGGAACATACGGGTCTTCGAAAGTTTCCTCTATCTTGATTGGCACTAGATCTTCAGGCTCGGGCTCGATAAGGGGAGAGGGTTGACGTTCGTATTGCATGACTTTGCTGCGTAATTCTTCGAGTTCTGCCCTGAGTTTTGTGACCTCTTCGGATGTGTCGTCTGTGGTTGTGGCTTTGCTTGGTGACTCCTGCTGAGTCGCCAGTTGCTTAAGTAGATCATCCCTTTCTCGTTCTAACGCTGCATGGGCCTCCAGGAGGTCGGCATGGGTTTCTAACACAGTTTTCATATTTTCTGAGGGAATGGCCTTGAATTTTTCTGGGTCGATTTCCTGCGGGGAACCCTCCATGGCTGCTTCCAAGTTCTCTTCATTCTGTTTCTGTAGCCGTTTATTCTCTTCGAGAGCTGTAGACATGTGTTTCCGTAGGAGGGCTAGGTTGCGTCTAAGTTTGAGATTCTCCGTTATCTGGGAGTGTAGCAATTCATCCATATGTTGTCTTTCCTCTGCATCTGACTGGGGTGGATTGGCTACTAATTGTTCGTGTTGTTCCTGTAAGGTGGTATGCTGTTGTTGTAGTAGCCGCTTTTCCCTTTCGAGATCCATGAAGCTTAGTTGAAGTTCCTCATGACTTCGAAAGAGTCGCGTATGTTGGTTATCAAGATGCTGGTAG
Organism: Ceratopteris richardii; assembly: GCA_020310875.1. Lineage (NCBI taxonomy): Eukaryota > Viridiplantae > Streptophyta > Polypodiopsida > Polypodiales > Pteridaceae > Ceratopteris > Ceratopteris richardii. The sequence continues at coordinate 86,805,901 of CM035425.1, read as the reverse complement.
TGTTGTTCTAGTTGCGACATACACTGATACATATTATTAAATACATTATTAATAGGGATGGATGCGGGAAGGGGGTTGGATGCAGAAGGGAAGGGAAAGGGGAAGGGAAATGGAAGTGTGGATGTGGTGCTAGAAAATGGTGAAGTGGGAGGTGGGGGAATGGGAGATGGTGGATGCATGGGGGGAGGGAGAGGTACGGAGGTGGGGGAGATGTCCATAAGATCAACGGTGGATGCAGTAGTGGGAGTGATTGTGAATAGTGGAATTGTGGGTGCGGTGATAGTGGTGAAAGTGTACAGTGGTGTGTGCAATTGTGAATACGAACTGCCCGAAAGTGTGATCGGGGGGTTGAGATTTTCTGTGGCCGCGGTTGGAACTACTATTTCAGTGGCCTTATAGACAAAGGAAGTGGAGATAGGGTGTGTGGGTTGTGTGACGGTCTGTGCTTCGGTATGGGTAGTGGACTCTGAGGCGGTGACGGTCGTGGTTACACTGGTTGTGGGAGGTGAATGTGGTGGAGTTGGGGTGGCAACGGGGGTGATGGAGGTGCACTTGATACATGGGTTTCCTCAGTATCGTGGACAGTGTGTGCGGTGCCCGTGGTTGTGGATGTGCCTTGTGGTTCTGATACTAGTACATTCATTTGCTTTCCTGCTCAAGGGGGGCGTCTGCCATATCTTCGTTCCGTTCTTCGTGCTTGTGCAAGGGCGGTATGCACCGTTTCAGGGACGCCTAATGCCTCAGATATCATGTCAAGGGTGGCACGATATTGCTCGTCGACGCCTTCTTCCTCAAGGATCTGATTCATAAGGGCCTTGCCTGCTACTAGGGATAGTCTATGTTGCTCTTGAACTCTGTTCATGGTGTCATAGAGCTTTTTCAATGCTTTCGTATAAGCTGGGGCCCCTTCAAGTACCTACAGAGCTTCCTGATCATATTCCTGCTCATCTTCCTCGGATTGTCCATCATGTTCCTCCTCTTGTCCTTCTTCTTCTTCACCCTCCACATCGACGACATCTGGTTGTCTGGGATGGGGTTGGTTTGTAGCAGTTTGTTGTCCACTAGCTTGCTCTGCCTCGACTTCCGCGTTAACAGCTTCTATGATTCTGGCTACCTCCTCATCAGTTAGGTCTTCTAAAGTGAATCCGTGAGGGAACTCTAGGTCGGTTGGTACAGGTGGAAACACTAGATTTGGTCCATCACTGCTGTGTCTTGGTAATCTAATAGTGAATGGTTGCACCCGCCTTGGGAGTCGTGGAGTGGTCTCTGGTGTCAATGTCGCACCGCGGGGTTGTGCGCAGGGCATCTGAACGGCGCCTCTCATTTTCTTGGATGGTGGTCCTGCGGAGGATAATCGGCGCTGAAACTCTTGTACCCTGGTCCAAATGAGTGCCCTTTGCATTGGTACATCATACGCGAGACATCTGTCCACAATCCTGGTCAGAGCACAGCATCCGTACAGTACAGACTTTTGTTTTTTATACCACCTTTGATGAGCCAAGTGGATTTGGTCGATAATCCAGTGAGGCATGTTGATTGTCAAATCAAAAGCATCAGCCAGGTATAAACTAAACCATATCTTTTTAGGTGGCATTGTGAACCTCTCTTGGGCGGGAAATGCAAAGTGTTGCATGACCATTCGCAAATGAATGGCGATTGTAGGCGTCATTGCCACCATGTCTTTTAACTTTGTCAGATTCTTGTTCTTCATATTGTCGGGGACCATAGTCTCTTTCTCCGTAGGAATATGCATACCTTTCATGTCTAGAGCTTCCCTTACCAAGTTGATAGTTAATCTGAAACGCTTGAGCTCATTGCCCCTTGTGAGAGTTGGGAGGACAAAGGAGCTGTATCCCTTTTTGTCTTTGCTCGGAGTAAGGGTGCTAATCAAATAAGAGCATCTTAGAAAATCCGGGTTTGGCAATTGGAATTTGAAGTACTCGTAGAGTCCTGCCTTCTTCCATATAGGTTTCAGTCCTTCATTATTTTGCAGTCTCTCAAATTCCCTAGTGAAAAAGTGATACCTGCCCCAGCGCCCATTGAATTCTATCTCCGCCTCCCACATATAAGTGCCTTCGCCTAGGGGTCCTGCCACATCACTGAACCAATGAGAGTTTTTACTGACTAGCATAGTGTGCCCTTGTGGAGGGTTCTGAACCGGTATGGCATGTAATGCCCTTAATGCCACTGGGCGTTCCTTCAATTCCTCCTCAACGGGAAGACTTTCAATGTCCACGACTTGGGGGCTGGTGCCTACCTGGGAGCTAGTTCCTGCCGTATCTGCCATGTTACTTCTTGCCTCTTGATTCTGTGAGAATATAGAAATATGTGTTAACATTGTAAAGGACAAGATAGAACTGTTTTGTCCCCATTACAACATTAACATGAGGTTCGGGAGAGATTAGGGGGTTAGTAAGTGCTCGGTGCTTGTGTGTGTAGTTAGGTATTGGGTAGGCCTAAGAACTAAACGGAATGATGTAGTGTGAGAGAGACGTATTTAGTAGGTGGACAAGGATTTACAACTGGGGCCGGGGGTTTATGACAAGTTTTAGGTTGCCAAATGCAGTGGATGGGTTTTGGTATTGATTTTGTGGAGACTCTGAAGAGTTGGATAGGGGTATCTACTTGAGAATGGGTCTTTTTAGGGACCCATTTACGAGTGATTCTACTTTTGCGCATGGAAAAATATGTGTTCGTGCGTGATGTGTAAGACTGGGCCTCAGATGTTCGAGTGCGTGAAACATGTTGTACCGGGTGTGGCTTTGGTGTAGCTATTTGAGCCCGCAAGCAAGCCTTAGGCACCCAGATTTGTTGGGATTGTGGGCTGGCCTTCATTGACTTCTTGGGTACCCAAATAAACTTTACTTTCGCAGAAGAACTTATGAAAGGCTTCTTATTAGTATCGTGCTGTTGATTGCTAATAAGAGGTTTCGGCCGTGAGTTTGGCATGGTCGCACCATGGTGTTCGCCTTTCAGCACCCACACTTGTTTCACCGGCTGAGATATTCTTCTTCGTACGTGTTGTTGGCCTCTAGTGTAGGTAGTGCTCTGCTTCCTCTGTATTTGATCTGCCTTTGGATGCCGCATCTCTCTGGCCTTTGGAAGAGAAGGGAGTGCCGTCTTCTCCTTGACTCCGTTGTTGAGACAAGCCTCTTTCTGCATCATACAGTTTTGGACAAGAATAGCATTGTCAACTTCATGTGCGCCCCTGGAAGGACCAGGAGTTTGTGCTTTACCTAGTTCCTTGAGTGCTTCCCTTTCCAATTCAACTGTAATTCGGCTATGATTTACCCATACCTGAAGAAGTCCACTTCTTAGGTTTAGGTTGACTGCATGATCATAGATCCAGTCCTGACCCAAGACAAGAGGCTCAGTGAGGTCCTCATCTTGACACACTAATACTTTGACTATCATTACTTCATCTTGAATGGAGATGGGAAGATCCACCTCGCCCATGCAAGGGGTTTCCACACCTCCCAATCCTATGAGATATGCTTCTATAGGATTGACAGTTAATTTCAACTCTTGACAGTAAGACAATTTAACAGCACTAGTGGCTGCACCTGAGTCAATCAAGGCTCTTACAGTCCTTGCACCATTTCTTTGTCCTATCTCTATGGTTATGAAAGGACGTCGATCAACTATCCTTTGAGCGCTGATACCTGAAGCTTCACACATAGCCACATGATATTCTTGATCTGCATATCCATCTGGCCTAGGTTGCTCTCTGCCTTGTCTTCTTAGTTTCATTCTCCGTATGCGCTCCAATGCTTCTGCTTGAGCTTCTTCTCGAATTCGTCTTTCTTCTTCTTTGCGTTTCTTAGCAGTGTTGAGTCGACTTAGCATCTCTTCCCTCAGAGGTTCCTGATATAACTTGACCCTGCACCCGCTTATGTAGCTTGGGAGAACGTCGCCTTCTAATGTGGCTAGTTGCACTGCTCCACTTGTTGAGATTCTGTTAATAATCATGGGTCCATAGCCTCTCTTCTCTAATTTCCTTGCATGTTGTTTCAAAGTGTAGACTAGTACTAGGTCGCCTGCCTTCAAACCTTTATCTTTGACGTGGGCATCAAAATATGCCTTCTGTCGTTTCTTAGCTCCATATATCCCTGCAGCTGCCCTCAGTCTTATTTCTCCCAATCGTTCAAGGTCAAAAAGTCTAGAGGAGAGTTCATGACCCGTCCATTCATGCTCTTGTGCTACTTTCAATGTAGGTATCAAGAAGTCCAATGGTAGCACTGCATTTTGGCCAAACACCATCTGAAAGGGTGTGGCTTGGAGTACCATTTTATAGGCCACTCGGTATGCCCAAACAGCATGGTGTAGCTGTTTGTCCCAATCAGAGTGTTTATTATTCACTAATTTTGTCAGTACATTGCACAGAATCTTGTTTGTGCTTTCGGCTTGTCCATTAGCTTGAGGGTGATAGGGGGCAGACTTCTTATGAACTACCAAGAATTCTTGGAGTAGATTTTCAATCACTTCGTTCAAGAAGTGAGTGCCTCTATCACTTATTAGCTCTATAGGTAGCCCGTATCTTGTGAATACATTCTCAAACAAGAATTTAGCAGTTGTCTGAGCGTCGTTCTTTGTCGTAGCTTTTACCTCCACCCACTTGGTGAGATAATCCGTGGCCACAATGATATATTCAGCATGTGAACCCTTAGCTGGGGGATTAATAGGGCCTACAAAGTCTATTCCCCACTTAGAGAATGCACGTCCACCCATCATAGGTTTCAGTGGCATCTCATCTTTGCGTATAGGATACTGAGTTCTCTGACAAACATCACACCGTTTCACATAGGTATGTGCATCCATGTGAAGGGTCGGCCACCAGAAACCTGCAAATAATATTGCCTTGATCACCCGATCTGGTCCAAAGTGTCCTCCTGCTACACCTTGGTGAGCAATTTCCAAAATCTTTAGATATTCACTCTCATGAACACAAAGTCTCAGGTAACCATCTTTACCACGTTTGTATAGATTATCACCAATGAGTGAGTAATCTAGGGCTTCTTGTTCTAGACTTCTTTCCCGAGTCAGAGTCATGTCTAGAGGGAATGTTTTTGTCCTCAGGAAGGATACTAGTGGTTCACTCCAATCTGGCACTATGGACACTTGATAAAGAGTGGCATGTTCCAGAGGTGGTTTAGTGCAACAGATTGGGCATTCCTTGCACAACTTTTGGACATCAGCCTCCATAGTAGGCCAATGCACTCCTAGTCTCCTCAGGGTTTGTAGGGTTCGTTGTTTTGAGTAGTGCTGCTCTAATGCACCTACATGTGCCAATTGCAACCACTTAGCGTACTCATCCTCTTCCACACAACAGGCCAAGATCCCTTGATCTGTGTGCTTGTACATACTTCCTGCCATGATGTGGTACTTTTGGGCTTTTTACTACCTCTCTATCCTGTGTGGCTATTACTGAGTGGTTAGGCCCGTACGTCAATACTGGCACTAATGGCTTAGCCCACTGCGGCACCACTTCCAAATTAAACAAGTAAGCATCAGGAAGGTCATCTGACACTCCTTGTGGGGCTTCTCCCGATGTGAGCTTAGAAAGGTGATCTGCTCTCAAATGAGTCTTCCCTTTCCTTACCACAACCTCAAAATCATATTCCATTAGCAAGAGAAACCATCTTACTAATCTTCCTGTATTGCATGGCTTGTTTACGAGATATAGCAATGCCTGATGATCAGTAAAAAATTTAAACTTATTTGCAAGCAAATAATGTCTAAACTTTTTAACTACATATACCATGCCTAGTCCTTCTCGTTCGGTGGTGGTATAGTTTCGCTCAGCTGCATTCAACTGTCTACTAGCATAGGCAATTGGAAGATCCATATTACCTTCACCGGTAGGCTGCGCGAGTACACACCCAATAGCATAATTGGATGCATCCACATGAACATGGAAAGGCTTATTCCAATCTGGTGTGGTTAAGATTGGTGCTGAACATAATCGTCGTTTGAGCTCATTGAAGGAGTTCTCACATTCATCAGTCCACTCAAAGTTAGTCAAAAGTCCGTACAGAGGCTTTGCTATGATGGCATACATGTGTATAAACCGTCGATAATAACCACAATGCCCCATGAAAGCTTGTACTTCCTTGACATTCTTTGGTCTAGGTAACTCGGCGATGGCTCTCACTTTCTCTTCATCAGTGGATATGCCATTCTTTGACACTATGTGTCCTAGAATCTTGCCTTGTCTGACCATAAAAACGCACTTTTCTGGGTTCAGGCAGACTTGATATTCTCTACATTTGTCAAAGATTTGTTTGAGTTCAGGAATATGGGTTTGTCTAATGTTAGAGTGAGCACAAAGATCATCAACATAGACTTCTAAGTTCTTCCTCAGGAACTCTTTAAATACATGGCACATCAGCCTCTGGAAGGTAGCTGGTGCATTGGTAAGCCCAAATGGCATTACTCTAAAGGCAAATATGCCCCATTCAGTGGCAAATGCCGTCTTATGCTGATCTTCTGGAGCTATGGCTACTTGATTGTAGCCCGAAAATCCGTCGAGGAAGCTGTACACTTCCTTGCTTGCTACTCTTTCTAAGAGATGCTCTGTGATAGGAAGCGGATAGTTATCTCGAATTGTGGCTGCATTAACCTTCTTCAAGTTAATGCATACACGCAGCTTTCCATTCTTCTTGGGCACCACTACGATGGGGGATACCCACTCAGTGTGCTCAATTTCATAGATGAATCCAGCTTCAACCAGTCTATCTATCTCCTCTTTGATCTTGGCAGCATAATTATCATTATATGTATATGGCTTTTGCTTAGAGGGTTTGGCATCTGAGGTCATGGGAATAGTGTGTGAGCATATGTCAGGGTCCACACCTTTCAAATCCTTGTAACTCCAAGCGAATACATCCCTGTATTCTCTCAGCAAGGCTATTAGCTCTTGTTCTTCCTCTTCTGTCAGGTCATGTCCTATGTAAGTGCATCTCTCTTCTCCTTCTTCCATGGCTACCACAATTTTCTTTGTGGTTTCTTTGTTATCATAGGCCTCTCCTGATTGCGCCTCTCGTTTAGGCATTCTGATCATGACTCTCCTGTCATCTATCTCATACTTCTTAAAATTTTCCGGGACCTCAAACAAAGATTCTTCCTCTTCTGGTGTGACTTCTCTCTTCTTTCTTTTCTTTCCTTCCTCCTTCGGGGTCACATGTGTGGCTAGTCTTACATCATTTGTACGCTCTCCATACCTCTGGGGTTGAAATTCTACTTCATAGAAATATTCTTCATCTGATGCAAAAGGTGGATCCATAATGATTGACTCTAGATCAGAGTCATTTGCATCCTCAAATGCATCAGGGCTAGGTTCACACTCTTCCAACACTACCTCTCCCATGATTGGCTCTATGGAGAAGACTGAAATGTCATAGCCATCTTCATCACAGTGAGGTGTCCATTGTTCTTCATTGATGGCTACATCCATTGTTGCTAGGATTTCTGCCCAGCCGTGGGGTTCAAATTCCTCGTCAGGAAAGACTACCGGTGCATCGGTTGGGTCTTGAATTGATCTATGTGTTTCTTTTGCACCTACCTCTCTGGCTTTTTCTCTCTTCTCTTCTTCTACTGCTACTTTGCACATCCATAAGTGGGTGTCTTCATGCATCCATGAGGATCCTGACCCTATGGAATGCACCGATTCTGTATCATCTTTGGCTCTATGGATGGGATTCCATTGGATGGGAGGGACATCTCTATGAGAGTAATCTTTGAGATTCACTTTGGTCGTAACACCTAAGTGTTGTAGGTACAAGGAGCTGGTTCCCCAGTCCTGTACCACTTGCAACTGTCGCATAAATGGTCTTCCCAAAATCATCTCATAGGCATGGTTCTTGCTAAAATCACATATAGCAAATGTGTGTTCGAACTCAACACCACATGTGGTGAGAGTTATTCCTTCTAACAGCCCTAAGGGTCACTCTATGTGACCATCGGCCATTTGCAATTTCATCCTCGTGGGCCTGAGTGCTGGCTTGCCCCAACGCTTCCATAGGGAAGTGGTAGCAATTGCAACACCTGCACCTGAGTCTAGAATGGCCTTGGTGGTGTATCCTTGATGGGTGATAGGAAGATATGTGTTTCCCTCTTCGCCCTCACTCATGTCTCCTATCTTGTCCAATGGTATTTCTGGCACTGTTCTCTGGGATCCTACCTGGGAACGAGGTTTTGTTATCTCTGGTACTTGTTTGGCAACATGTTTCCATAGCTCTGGCCTTACTTTGAGTAGCTCTTCTAAGGTGAGGTTGCATTGTACTTTAGTGTTTTTCACTACCTCTGTGTTCCTAGGTATGACTGAGTCCTCATTTCTTACCATGACCGTGGGTGCTCTCATACAGGTGGACTTAGCTTCCCATGGGCCTGTGAAGTGGGGTAATTCTTGTAGAGAGTTAGACTCAAAGTCTAATTTTTCCTGAGAGTGGGTGCTCTCCTGCTCCTCATAAATGGATGGGATGTCTTGTGGGAATTGGTCATGTGCGTCATCCACAAGTTCAATGGGAGGAGGGACTTCACTTTCTTTAGCCCATTTGTCTTCTTGAATCTCTCGTAGGAAGTCTGGTGTGAATCGATTCATAGAAGATGATGTGTCTGGCTCCGTGGAGTTAGGCACATAGGCTTCAGGCACATAGGCTTCAGGCACATAGGCTTCCTGGGCAGGAATGCTTACTCTTTCACTTGCCCTGTCCTTATGTTGAGAGGCAGGTTCCTTTTCTGATTGTGCAATCAGCTTCTCTATTCTTTCTAACAGTCCATCAAAGTGCAATTGTGTCTTCGCCGAACTAGAGATGTTAAATAGGCGATTGGCTTCAAACATGGTTTGAGCCAATTCCACCATCTTAGCACAAATTTTGGTTCGTTCTAGCTCTAGTTCTGCTCTAGGGTAACACTTTTCATGATTAGTTACGTTTGGCCCTTCTTGGATTCTGGCCTGATATGCTTTAAGCATCATGTTTAGGTCCTCGGGAGTGGGATCTGCTAAGACCGATCCTACTCTTGGGGGTGGTGGGTTTAGGTGAGGCGGGTTGGAAGGTGGCGGTTCGGATGGAGTTGAGAATGGTGGAGGTGATGGAGGTGGGGCAGTGTGAGAGGTAGTTTGAGCTGTGAGTTCAGTTATCCTGGCCTTTGTTTCTCTCAGGCTTTCCTCGAGTTCACTCATCTTTTTTGCCCATTGTCTTTTCATTCTTTCACGACTATCTCTCCAAGCTCTAGTCCTCTTCTTTGTCATGCTCTCCGTTTCACTAACATCTGGGCTCTTTTCCTGGCCTACGCTTTGGTTCTGTTGCAAGGCTTGGGCTCTAGTGATTACTTGTACTGGTGCAGTGGAAGTCACACTCCCTGTGGAGTCTACAACTAACCCAATAACGTTGATAGGAGTGATTTTTGGCATATTATTGGGGTTCTTTGGGCAATCTCGTAAGAGATGCTCCTTTCCACACTCCTGGCAATAGCCCTGGATCGTCACTGATTGGGTTTGGGTAGGTGCAGGCATGGGGCAATCACGAATGAGGTGATCCCCCTGACATCTGTAGCATGGTCCTCTAGGGAATGGGGGTCTTACTTGTCTAGGTTGAGGTCTAGGGTAGGGGTTTGCATACATGACGTTTGTGTAATCTGACTCCCAACTAGGTTCATTTGGCTCGTCACTATAATAGGGCTCCCCATGTTCAGGAGACTGCATGTAGTAGGCCTGAGGGCTATCAACATGTGTAGAATCGAAACTATGGTCACTCGGGTCACTTTCAGAAAGCAATTGGGTTACCGGGACTATAGCTCTATTCAAATTTTCTTCTGTCGCTGCATACTTTACCGGAATTACATTAGCTGGGGCAGGGGGTTGTTGAGCTAACACGGGCTGAGGCCTTTGTTGGGCTTGATATTGTGGTTGATAATTTTGTTGAGGCCTAGTATACTGTTGTGGTGGGTATTGACTCTGGTATCTGCCTTGTTGAGGGTATGGCTGAGGGTAGGGTTGCCTAACCGCTTGCTTATTGTATGGGCAGTCTTGTGCTGAGTGATTTGTGTATTTCCGTTCTATGGTGCAGTATTGGCTACTAGGATTTACCTGGGGTTGAGTCATAATGGGACATACATTCGCCATGTGGTCGCCACCACAAGTATAGCATCTTTTCATAGGGGCATACCTTGGGATCTGTTTGCTAGTGACACCTAATTTCTGAGCTACTTTCTCTGCAAGTTCCTCAATTGATGTGGATTGCGTGGAAGAGAGGCTAGAGGCACTATCTGAATCTTTGTATATCTTGGAAAGCTCTAACTCCTCCCCTAGGTTATCCTCAATGTCAATGCACATGCGTACACACTCTTCTATAGTCCTAGGGTCCTTCAAGTACACATAAGATCTCAATTTGGTACTTAGCAATCCGTCCAAGAATAGAGCCACTTGCATAGCTGGTGTGGGTAGCTCCGAATTGGCATCTTTCAAGATATTGCCTAAATCTTCTTCCTGCAAGTCTCACGGTCTCTTGAGGGGTTTGCTTGAAGCTGTGAATCAGCGAGGAGGTATTATGTCTTATGCCACTCTTAGAGAATTCAATAATGAAAGCCTCTAGGAGTTGGTCTATGCTCCTGAATTGTCTCTCATTCAACGGTTGAAACCACGTAAGGGCTGTGTTCCTAAGAGTTAGACCAAAGGCATTGTACTGTGTGAATAGATCCTCCACTTGTTCCGCTCTCAAGACTTGCCTAAACTCTGCCACATGATCGTATGGATCTCCAGTGCCATCGAAGTAGTTCTTCATGGACTTAACTAGCTGAGTCAGTCTCAAAATCCTTGTGTGCTCTCTAGGTCGTGGTGGAGGGAACTCATCCGCATTTCTTTGGTTCTTGGGAGCTCTAAGTACCTCAGGTTCTACTCTGTTTATTTCCGTCCTCGTTCTTTCTGTGCCCCCTGGGTTGGCAAAGCTTACTTCTGGCCTATCTCTACCTCTGTCTCTTTGAATTCCATGAGCTTGGGATGTTCCAGCTCCAGGCTGACCATAGGATACATTCGATCTTGGTTGGGGGAAAACGAATTCACCCTTCCAAGTGTAAGCATGTCTATCATGTTTTGTAACCACAAAGATCCTCTCTGAAGCGTGATCCAAGTAGGTCACTCTGCCTGGGCTATCAGGATCCTTAAACTCATAGATCATGATTGTTCCTATATCAATTGGCCGATCAGATTTATACCTCCAAAAGGCTTCGTCAGTCTCTCGGTTCATAAGCAGATCTATGCTCTTGTTGTCTTGGGGAACCCACTCCGGTGTGAGGATTCTAGTAGGAACAGATTTCCCTCGAGGGGTCCTGGGCTCCCCTCCTACGTTCCCTTGTTCTAGGTCATCTATGTCCGATTCTGGGACTACATTCCCTACTTCATCTGTCCTATTTGGGTGACTGGTGACTACATATATTGTCCCTTCCTTGTCTAAGTATGCTCCGTTTTCGAACTTGACAGCTGGGCGCTCTATTCCAATAGATTGGTCAGGGTTTTTAATCTGGACCACGGATCTTCCTAAACCATCCTCATAGATGCTAGCACCTAATCGGTTGGTCCTAAGGTATTCCAGCTGCGTCTTGTACGGGCCTTCTACCCTGTGCAAGTATGGCACTCCTGAACTTCCCATAGGTCTGTCCATGCCTTGAGACATCTCTGATTCACTAGTCTCAGAGCTAGGGTAGTATGAGTGGTGGCTCAACTGCTGGGCCCAAGACCTAGCAGTGTGGTTGACACTAGCCTCTGAAGACCTAAGACTTTGTCTATCTCTCCCTAGATGTCGCCCTGATCTAAGGTTCATAAGCCTAATTGAATAGCCCAAATTTGCCCAAGTACAACCTCGTTGCTGAGTTCTTTTGTATCAGTTACTTGATTCTTTTTTTGGTGGATTACCGTGTTTATAATCTTGTCTGATATCACGTCGTCAGGTATACTTGAGTGTATTTCCGCACTGTAAGTTGATCGTTCCTCGTTAGATTTTTTCCTTTAAGGTTATCGCATCACGAAGAGATTATGTTTAATCTTGAACTTGAGTGCATAGGTAGTCTTCAACTTGATTGATGCCTATCGCCGCCTTGGCCTACTCCTATCACTAGTCGTTCTTAGCCTAAGCTAGGAATTGACAAAGGGAGTTGAGAATATTCCGACCTTTCTTGTTGATCCCTTGCTTTATGATGCTCAAGAACCCGAGTCTCAAGCTTGCAAAGAAACCCTTGCTTTGTATGCTCTCAATTGCTCTCAATGGACCTGTAAAAGTCCCAAAATTAGCTCAAGACTTAAATTCAAATGACAGACAGGTCACTTTCATGCATGTAATTCACAGGCCAAATCCCCTTTGCCTTTATGGAAAACAATCCCAAGGACCCTTCAGCTTTCCTACCCCGGGGGATGGTCAACTTCAAATTCAAGTTTTGGTTGTACTCCCCACGAGCTTTCCAACAAAACAAGAATCACAGCAAACGGACTTCGTATGAGAAAGTTATGCCAGTTCAGGGTTTTGGTGCTAAAACTGGGTTCAACAGGCTAACAAATCATAGGATTTTTTTTTCTCAAAAACACATGAGTAGGGACCTCATAAATCACTAATGACTCTCTAATTATGCCCAAAATTCCCCCAAAGACTTGGAAATATTAACCCTAATTTTTTGGCCGAAAAGCCTGTCTTCGGATCGACAGGTCTGTCAATCGCGATTGACAGAGGTGTCCGTCGGGGCCTGTCGGTCGCGATCGACACGTCAGTCGCGATTGACAGTGTCAATCGCGATCGACAGAGTCGGTCGTGAGTTCTGTCAATCGCAATTGATGGTGTCAATCGCGATCGACACTTTTTCCGGGTTTTTCGCCGTGACTTCAGTCAATCGGGGATGTGTCCGTCGCGATGGACACGTGGCTACGCGTAAAAGTCAATCAATCGTGGAAATTCTGTCGGTCGCGATCGATGGTGTCAATCGCGATTGACAGGGTCCTACGTGGCAGTCAGTCGGTCGTGGGGTCTGTCGGTCGCGATTGACAGGGTCTGTCGGTCGCGATTGACAGGGTCTGTCGGTCGCGATTGACAGAGGTTGTCGATCGTGGCTGTCGATCGCGATCGACGGTGTCGGTCGCGATTGACAGAGAAACACGGAATTTTCCAACTGTTTTTAGTGATTTAGAATGTGCTCATCATGTAGATTATGGTGGTGCACTTTGTTTTACCAAATGGGCGATTTTTCTGTCGATCGTGATCGACAGAGGCCGGCGACACAGAGACAGTTTCGTGACGTTTCGTACATGTGCAGAGTGCTGGAGATGATGATGCTGCTAGAACCTGCAAGAAAGCTCAAAAAGCACGCAAAACAACGCACACAATATCGCTCTCTCTCACAAGTGGAATGAGGGAAATGAGGTGGAGAAGGTGGTATAAGCAAAAAACTGAAAAAAAAAAATTCGCGATGATGGAGATGGAGGTGGGAGATGGTGATGATGATGATGGTGATGATGGTGGTGAGGTAAGGAAGAGAAAAACAAGAAGAGTGAAGAAATTACCTACAACGCCAACGTCTCAACTCTACGTCTTACCATCACACGCTCGTCCTCAAAGCTCGATCCCCGGCAACGGCGCCAAAATTTGGTGTAGCTCAGTGATGAGTAGCACCTCCTTTAATGTCAATCCCGGAAGACGTGAGGATGGTATGAAGACCTCGAGCAAGTGGAGGCACAAGTGCGTGAGTGAGAAGCACACAAACATGCACACACATACACACACATGCGCACAAACGGCAAGACAAAGAGTGAGAAGCAATGGAGTTCTTAGATTTACTTTCAAAAAGCTCTTACAAGTTCATTTCAATTACAAGCTCTCTCCAAAAATGAGCTCTCTAGCTCTATTTATAGTTTTTGACTAGGTTTTGGCCTTGTCCAGACCTAGTGTCCGGCCTAGTTAAAAATTAGGTTCTCTACCCTATTTGGAGGTTCAAACGAAGTCTAAAAAATGTGAAAACTGACAGGTAGATACTTCTAAAGCTCCTCAAGCTCAAGGACTCCTTGGCTTGCACAAAATGGAGCTACAAAAATGTGAAATGGTATTTACAAGGGTTTTTAGTGATGAAAATCACTATTGTTGTAGGGATTTCTTCTAACATTTTGATATACATTTCCTGGATCTCCCTACTTGCTCCTTCTCCTTGTGTCCACCTCTCTTATGTGCATAAATGTCTTGAAAAAATATTGGCCTACTTGCCAGATCGTCGTTGACTGCTCTATCTGCTTGTACTTTCTCTTCTCTCTGACTCCCTTCTTAAGCTTCCTTGCCTAGTGAGTCCTTCAGTTCCAACATTAATGCATATATGGTCAAGTTTTGAGAGTTCAATTGCAAAAAAGCTCAGAGAATTGCGAGTAGGAACATTTATATGTGTAAATGTATTAAGTGACTTCAAAAACAGGTGCAAATTCAATGATCAATGATTTGATCAAATCTTAGTGTAGAGTGTAAAGTTTTACACAAATCAGGACTCAAAATCTAAGTTGGAAGGTAAGCCATCTATGTCTAAAAGCATTTGATTAAACAGGTTATAGAATGAGAGAAGCTAGTTGAAGTTGCATATGTAAAAGTCGCCTGTAGAGAAAGCCTATTTCAAACATAGGTTTACTCATTGAAGTAAATCTGAAGTTTTATAAGTTCTTTTGAAGAACTTTCACATTAGCTGCAAAAACATTAGATGAATGTTGTATCAAATTTTCATAGAAAAATTTAACCATTTCATCAGTCAATGAATGATTTTTGTGAAGCAGACTTTCTTGAGTGAAGCTATAACTCATAGAAGTGATAAAGATTCATAATTTGGTAAAGACTTCCAAAATGAATGAAGGTTTCTTGCTATTGTTGATATAGAGGTGTTCTAAATTCAAGTGTATCTTGTCTTTTGGAGATTAATCATCTCCATCAAGCACAACACAATACTGAATGTATTACCAAGAGAATGTACAAAGATAAGTGACATGTTAGGGTTATAGGCATATATACAAGTCAGGGGGAAAAAACCTCCTAAAGAGGGAGAAAAGTGCCGTGGTGAACTTTGTGTGTTCACCCACATCACTACAAATATATCAACAATCTAAGCCTATAAGGACATCCGTATTCATCAAGGAGGTGAACTACTGGAATGATCTTTGCAACCTGGAAGGGTCTCCTTCTTTTAGGGGATTTTAACATGGTTACTTCCATGATGGATATCCATGGTAATAAAGGTAATGTCATTAATGGGAGGGAAAAAGTTTCTTGGAACAACTTTCTAAATTATAAAGATTTGGTTGAACTTTCTCAAAATAGTAGTTTTTATTGGCAAAACAAGCAAAAGGTTGATGATTAATTGGTGACTAGGCTAGATAGAGGTTACATGAATGCTAATATTCTTCATGATACTTAGCAAGTTAGATTTTAGATTTATCTTTCCCTTCATATGTTTAAACAGGAGCTTCTAATCTTTGCCTCTCATAGAAATTATCATAGTTATGGAGTTGGGTGGCTCTATTTGGATGCCTTGCCCCTTAAATCCCATGTGTTATAGAAAACACTAAGAGGATTGTTAATTAGCATTTCACTAGTGGAATTTCTCCCTTTCTTTCTTGGGAGAAGTTAGTCAAGGACATTTAAAGACTTTTTACTCTTTATAAAAGAATGACCAAGCGAATCAAAATGCATAGAATAATGATGATATCTAGAGGGATTGAGAGCCTTAGAGATTTTGAAACTTGATGCTATAGTGTTAGTCAGAGAGGGACTTGGAGCATTAGGAGAGATTGAACTATGAAGATTATCTTTTGGCTAGTGGTATCCTTGCTAATTCAAGAGAATTTGGGTTTGTAAGGTTGACAAACCTTACAAAATTATATGTGATTTGATAAACAAGAAGGAAGTGGATGACTTTATGCCTATGCTAAAGAAGAGGCCAAGAGGAGACTGTTAGCTTATTTACTAATGTTTTATCTAACACTTGCAATGCCCATACTCAACTTGGCCTCCAAATGTTTTGTGATGATACTAGTATGCTCACCAATGGTGATGAAGATTCTATTGGGATTTTTATTTATTGTTAAACAGTTTCTATAATTTATTTAATTTATTGTGATTTTTATTTATTCATTTATTTTTAAGTCTTCCTATAATTTTATTCCTACTTGTATTGTTGAAAATGGGTGTGAAATTATTTAGGAGGGTGAAGTCTTTAGACTCTTGGGGATAGCTATGTATTTCAACATCTCTTTCGAGATGGGATTGGGTAATGAATAAATTGAGGGACAAGTTATTTAAATGAGTTTCTTGTCAAAATTCTTTGGGTCATAGGTTTTTTTCCTCAACCATTAAATTTTGCCTAGTCTCACATATTTACTTGCTTGTTGGATGCCTACTAAGAGGCATTTATTACAAATTATTGCCTTTTCCAGAAGATTTTTGTGGAAGGATGTCATAAATCCTCCAAAGTACCCAAAGCGGGTTGGGAAATCTACTGCATGCTTGAGGAAGAAGGGGGCTAAGGTATCATGTGCCCCTTTAAAATGGTCAATATTCTAGCTACTAAGTGGATCCTAAGGGCTATTAGGTCGATTGATTTTTTGGATTTTCTAGTAAAAGGAAACTATCATAACTTCTATCTTAAGAGGTAGAAATCTTGGAAGAATCATGATATGTGGGATATTATCACCTGTCTCCATAATTTTGTGCCTATTGCATCCCTGTTATCTACAGATTGTGGTTGGCCTAGATGGATATTAAAAGGACCTTCATACCTAAATCTGACCTCATTAATAACTCTTACGTTCTTTTGAAGGAGTCAATGTGGACATATTGGCTTGCTCATTGGAATAATTGTATATTATCTAAGAATATGCATGTGTAGAAAAGAAAGATTCAGCACTTGTAACTACCTATTCCTTAATGGTGAGTGGATAGAAGATAAATATATTTTTGCCTTGACTTATCCTTTTGTTTCTTGCAAATAGGTCCTACATGTTCAAAAGACGACATTGAAAGATAAGCTTGGTGATTGTATAAACAACAAGGTGATACTTCATGAAGTGGCTACATATATGCTTTCCCATTACCAAAAACATAGAGAGAGAATTGAAATAATTATCTCCAAGATTAACATTAGATAGAGGGTTGATAGGAGTCCCAAACAATGGATACATGTATTTCTTTGTATTTTTCCATTTCCAATTTGCATTAAACACTCTGCTTTTTAGTGGATGATTATTCACATGAAACCTATAAAGGTTGAGAAGGTGCCTCATTAGGACTAACACTAGACTATCCACCTGCAAAAAGAGGTAGCAAAGTATCATACATGTCTTTTGAGCTAACAGATGTCTCCTTAGTACATGAAAGTAATGCTTGAATAGCATCTTCCACAAAAACAACATCATGGCTAACCAAAATGCATTTAGTCCATGGATGATATAGGTGATAGCCTTTGCTTTCAGAACTGTAGAAAAAAAAATACATGTCACAGCTTTATCATCGAATTTTCTGCATTGTTGTTGAGGCACTAATGCATATGCCAAATAACCAAAAACATGCGGGTAGCAACAGATGGCTACGACCATGCCAAGCCTCATAAAGAGTGATAGATTGCAATGCTTTAGTGGGACACCTATTAAGTACATATGTTGCACACATGATAGCCTCGAGCCTGAAACTATGTGGTAAAGTGTGACTCTTGACCATACACCTTGCCATCTCCATGAGTGACATGTTCTTCCATTTAGCAACTCCATTCTGTTGAGGTGTATACAACACTATACATTGATGTTTATCCCACATTCACCTATAAATGGATTAAAGTCAAAAGACATATCCCCCCCCTCGATTAGAATAGAGGGTGCCCATTTTACATGCTGATAGATTTTCAGCCAAAAGCAAAAACTGTTTGAAGCACATAAACACTTCAAACTTTGTTTTCAATGGATATACCCATGCATGCCTTGAAAAGTCACAAAGTAAACATAGTTATTTAAAAGAGGGTGTCTACATAGGACCACAGACATCACTATGAACAAACTACAATTTCTAAGTAGCTCAAACTAAACCATCTTTTGGGAATGAGGAACATTGCATTTTGCCTAAAATATAGCCTTCAAAAACATGTTTACGAGGTGCCTCAAGTTTGGGTAGAGAGGACACCATTTCATATTTCTACAAGCGTAGCAAATTGTCAAAATTTAGATGACCAAAGTGTGCATGCCAAAGCTTTGTATTTGACAAGGCCTGAGAATTATGTACTACACATGCTGAATCATTCATAGATTTTTCATAGTCTATGAGCTTATATAGCCCACGATATAAAATGCTAAAAGCAATAATGGCATCCCCATTTGACAGATCATGAACTATACATCTATCATCAACAAATTTCACAACCAAGCCAATCTTGCCTAATGCTGAAGTTGATAACAGATTTTTCTTGATCCCTGGCACAAATAAAGCATCTGACAATGTAAAAGAACTACCATCAACAGTACTCAGAATGATCTTACCAACTCCCATAATAGGATAAGAGGAGTTGCTAGTGCATGTGACAATATTCCCTATTGGGGCAGGCTCGAGTGAAGTGAAGAAACTATGCTACAAGGTAATATGTTTAGTTGCCCCACTATCAAAGCACCAAACATCTAAGTCTAGTTTAGACATACACTGTTCATGAGAAGATGGGTCATAACTGCAAACAGTGGTAAATGCCCATTCTTCATTGTGCACAAGATTAGCAAACCTTGTTTTAGGTGTACTAGCCTCTGTAGCAACCATTCCAACCTCTTTCTTCCGTGCCTCTTTAGCAGCTAGTTTTGGAGAGCACTTTATTACATGATCATTTCCTTTACACTATTTGCAAAACAATTTTTGCGTTTCTATTTTCTTCTCTTCTCTATCTTCCTTCTTTGATTGTGGAGGATCAATAGATTTTTTATTACTAGTAGAAGAGCTCCATTTATGTTTGCCCTCCTGATTAGCCAAGAAAGCTTGATCTGCAACATGCATAATGGACCTATTCTGCCTAGATTGATCTTCTTGTAATAGAACAGAGACTCACTCCTCAAATGTTAAGGCACTTGGATTGCCTTTCATCATCAAACGAAGAGTAGAAGCAAAACTCTCATTTGAATCAGGAAGACTTTATCAGCAGAAATCAACTGTTCTTTCATATCTTTGATCTTTGTGAGAAAATTGTCCATGGAATCACCTACATTCATGTGCTCACTCTCCAACTATTTTCGGAGGTAAGCAACACGAGCCTCATTCCTTGCCTGGTATAAAGTGGTAAGTGTATCCCAAGCATCCTTAGTTGTTCTGCAAGAGCGAATGTGAGGAATAATGGCACGTTTGATAGACAAGGCTATCATTGCATGTGTCTGACCATCTCTGCCATCCCAAAAAATTTTCTCTATAGTAGGTACAATAGGTGCAGCAAGAACAACAACATGAACAGGAGCATGAAGAATATCACCATCTTCAATGACATCTGCATCACCTTCAAGAACTGTGTTTGCAAGTGAAATAGGACGGTTTTCAACACTCTTCACAATATTCCACAGTCCTTTTGCAACCAATACATGATGCATCATATAAGGCCACAATGGGTAATTGGTATCGTCCAACGTATTATCCTCAATAGCCAACATACGGAATACATCACTACTTTCAGCCATGGCCGTTGACTTAAATACCCTGATGCAGAAAATTGACTGTATGTGAACAAGTTGAACAGAAGTACCCTGACAAGTTTTGCTAAAGCTATAGTAGACTTTGAGGCGCTTATTCTGGCGAACCCAAACTTGTATATATCTTTGGAACATAAAGATAAAATTGCCTGCATAAGCACTATGATAGTGCATTCAAAGGCCAAAATGAGCTCAAATCGCGATTTTGGCACCACAAGCAAGGCTGTTTTGATCTCCTAATCACCCTGAGTATGCTCCCAAATTTTGTGCGATTCTAAGACTATGATCGAAGGTGTCAACAATGCCCTAGATGAAGCGACGACCTGCTCTGATACCAATTGTTGGAGTTTGAGGTCTACCGAAGCACGTGAACAACACAAGGAAGAAGAAGAAGCTTGGAGCACAACACACAATATGGAATTTATTATCACTAGAATGTACAAAGATAAGTGACCCGTTAGGGCAAAAGGTGTATATACAAGCCAAGGGAAAAAACCTCTTAAAGAGGGAATCCTTAACTACATTTTGTCCTTTGCCAAATCCCTTTATGCTCTTGACTTTCTTAACACCTTTATATGCTACTATGGGTCCTATGCATAATCTTTTTATCACTAACACCTACACTCCACTATTCACTATATTTTTTCACACATGATTCTTTTCCTCACAACATGCACATGTGCTACTATTCACAATTTCCACATCACAACCATTCACTATAGATCCCATGGACATTTCACCATCAACATCTGTTTCCCCATAGCCCGCTTTCCCTTTTTCCCAATCCCCCATCCCCCCCCCTCCCCCCCCCGGAACACCTTCCACCATTGGCATATTCGTAATCCGCTTCACCATACCCTTCCTCTTTGCAGAACCTATCCCCCCATTGCATTTATACATAATAATCCACGGGTATAGAGAATTCTCTAACCTAGATGTTCTCATGTATAAATCAAATTCATGAAGAATATGTATCCCTCAATCACCATAATAATGCTTTATACGAACAAATGAAAATGCTAATATCCTAGGTAAATTATTTAATGCTTGATAACACTAAACGACTGATATATCACATTAAAGGATGCTTTTATGATCTTGGAAACCCAATTGGAAGACCACCATCAGGATAGGGTGAAGCAATTAGATCATGGATGAGTATCGTGTAGAAATTTAGAAGATTCTCGCCAAACCACCTACATTTTCAAATCAATTGTAAATTTAAGATCTGGCCAAATCAATTCATCATGGAGCTATTTTCCAACCTAATTGGAGGGTGCAACATCTTAAAGATTACCCTGAAATGTTGGGGGCATGAATAAGGCACCATTACACCATCTACAATCCATGCTATTTCTCAATGCTCTATAGAAGGAATCGGAAATCCTTTGCTATAAACGTGAAAAATGACCCCAAGTGTGTCAATTGGCTCAACTACCCCTACCTCACCAGTCCCTAAGGCTCACCCATTGTCTCCTTCATGATTTTTACCATCTAACAATACCTTCCTAGACTCAAAAAAATGCATGATGTAGTGTGTTGTATGAATGTTAAGATTTTCGATATGATGTTGATTGTCTTTAAGGTCTTCAAGAAAGCCAAGCACCCAAATGCAAATACTCTAGGGTTTGAATATGAAAATCTAAATTGGGTATATGAATTTAGTACTATCCCAACAACAAAGATTTCATATGTATGGCACTGTAGTACAATAAACTTTCCAGCATGCCTTCACCATAGGCTTTTGTGAATATCATTCTAAAGTGTTCATATCCAATCCATCAAACTTGTTACATCTCTTCACATGTGAAATGATATGGTATTCAAACCATTTCACCAAAACGAAACTTCGCTGGCAATTGAGTGGTAGGAACTTGAAGAAAAACTCAAAAAAGGCATGGGGTCACCAAACAATCCACTGCCCTTGACTTAATGCAAAAATATATTGATCACTCTCGAGGACCAAATTATGTCATACATATACATATACATATACATATACATATACATATACATATGCATATGCATATACATATACATATGCATATGTATATGCATATACATATACATATGCATATGCATATGCATATACATATGCATATGCATATGCATATACATATAGATATACATATACATACACATATACATATTCATATACATATACATACACATATACATATACATACACATATACATACACATACACATATACATATACATACACATATACATATACATACACATATACATATACATAGACGTATACATATACGTATACATATACATATACATATACATATACATATACATATACATATGCATATACATATACATATACATATTCATATACATATACATATACATATAAATATACATATACATATACGTATACAATACGTATACATATACGTATACATATACATATACATATACATATACAATACGTATACATATACATATACATATACCCATACTATACATATACATATACATATACATATACATATACATATACATATACATATACATATACATATACATATACATATACATATACATATGCATATACATATGCATATGCATATACATATACATATACATATGCATATACATATACATATACATATACATATACATATACATATACATATGCATATACATATACATATACATATACATATACATATACATATACATATACATATACATATGCATATACATATACATATACATATACATATACATATACATATACATATACATATGCATATACATATACATATACGTATACATATACATATACATATACATATGCATATACATATACATATACATGTACATATACATATACATATACATATACATATACATAAACATATACATATGCATATACATATACATATACATATACATATACATATATGTATATGTATATGTATATGTATATGTATATGTATATGTATATGCATATGTATATGTTTATGTATATGTATATGTATATGTATATGTATATGTATATGTATATGTATATGTATAAGTATAAGTATATGTATATGTATATGTGTTTTGCTAAGCTAAACTGGCTTAAAAGCGATTAGCTCGGGTTGGAAAGGCGGGATTCGAACCCCCGGTATTTTTCCGAATACTTCGGTTTTCAATATACATATACATATACATATTCATATACATATACATATACATATACATATACGTATACATATACATATACATATACATATACATATACATATACATATACATATACATATACATATACTTATACATATTGTCACTCTAGCACAATGGTGAGTACCAACGTGAGGAGATACACCTCATAAATGTCAATCCGTGGAGACGTGAGGACCGGTATGAAGACCATGAGCAAGTGATGGCACAAGTGCGTGAGTGAAAGCACACAAGCATGCACACACATACACACACACGCGCACAAAGTAAGAGCAAGGAGTGGAACAATGGAAGATCTTCGATTATACAAGAGCTCTCTTACAAAGCTGAAATCTACCACAAGCTCACCTCAAAAATGAGCTCTCCAGCCCTTTTTATAGTTTTTGAGTGGTTTTGGCCCTGTCCAGACCTAGTGTCCGGCCTAGTTAAAAAATAGGTTCCAGGGCTTATTTGGGGGCTCAAACGGAGTCTAAAAATTATGAAAATTGGTAGGATGGTAGTTCTAATACTCCTCAAGCTCGAGGACTCCTCGGCTTGAACAAAATGGAGTTACAAAAATGGAAAATGGTATTTACAATGGTTTTTAGTGATAAAAATCACTATTTTTGTAGGGATTTCTTCTGAAAATTTGATAGGTGCTTCTTGCTCCCTACTTGCTCCTTCTTCTTGTGTGTCCACTTCCTTGATGCGCTTCCATGCTTTGTCCTTGACCTTGAGCTTCAACACATATACATATACACGTACATGTTGTTGGAACAAAGCAATCACAAATTGATGATTACAAAGAGCTTGAAGCAAGTCAATGGTCAGATTGAAGTGAAAGAAGTTATTTGAGAAAGTGAAGAGATTTTAGAATGGTAGCTTGTATACATATGTACATTACAGGTGGAAATTCTTGTACTATGAGTATAGGTGATCCTTATGATGATAAGGAGTAATGCAATAGATGCGGGATAAGTCTAGAAACATATGTATATAAGTGAATGATGTAAAGAAATAAGAGAGTCATTAGAAGCCAAGTGTCAATGAGTTGGATGTGTAGAGAGTCATATTCAGAAATTAGCAACGATTATTTTGTGGATCAGGAAATCTTTTGTACACATCTAATCTAGAAGCTAATGAAGCCATGTTAAAAGTTTCATGGCCTAATTCCTTTCATGCTGTGAGTATGATCAATAGGAGCATGTGTATGTAAAGTATGCAAGTAGACCTCTCAGAGTCACACACTTTTTCGTGTCAATGATTTGCTTGGATCTCAGTGTACAGTGTAAAGCTTTTCATGAGTCAGCATTCAAAATCTAAGTTAGAAGGTAAGAAAGCTATGGCTAAAAGCATTTAGCAAAACGGGATATTGCTATGAGAAATCAACCTTAGAAGTTGACTATGTCAAAGTCGCTATTTCAGAAGAACACTTTCTGACATACTTTTGATCTTAATGATCAAATAAAAGTTTTAATGATTCTTTTGAAGGACTAATGGTTGATATGATTGTGCAAAGGTAGCATGGAGGTATGTATATCATTAGATTGAAGAAATCTGAAGATATGTGCAAGTAATGAAGTCAATCTTTGAAGCATACTTCTAGAAGAAGGAAAATTTTCACTCAGAGAAGTGATAGTGAATGCCTTGATGAATTAAGGTAACATTTGTGTAAAGTTTGGTCTATAACTGATATAGAGGTGCTCTTAAATCACTATAGATCAAGTCTTTGGAGATTTAGAGGTCTCCAACAGTGGTATCAAAGCTAAAGGTGCAATACAAGTGAAGTAAAAACATTGAAAGTCCCGACTGTTGAAGATATTGAAGTTTCTTCTAATCGAAGGTGGACAAGGTTAAATTCTTGAAGACAATATGAAGAAGTACAAAGCACGATGTCAAAGGATCAAGAAGGATTAAAGCTTCATATCAAAGGTACACTATATCATCATAAATCTTAGTAATTGCAGCCACAGAAGATCAAAGATGGGAGAAAGCTTGCAGATTGATAAGCTTGATAGGGAGAACTATCCAGCTTGGTCCATGAAGATGGAGGCACACCTCATGAGCAAAAATTTGATGGCATTCATTAGAGGAGAAGAAGAAAGCCTGAATTTGAAGATCCTAGTGTTCCAACTAGGGAAGAACTTGCAGATTTGAAGAATTGGATGAGAAAGGATGCTCAAGCTAGGAGCATCATTTACATGACTGTAAATGATTATCTTGTACCTCACATTAGAGGATTAGAAAGTGCAACAGATGTGTGGAATGCTTTGGAAGAGCATTTCCCAAATGCAACCAAGTCAAGGAAGTCCTCATTATGGGCAAAGTTTACAACTTTCAAGAAGAAGAGTTAATAATCAATTTCTGATTATGTGGCAAGAATGAAGGATATTGTAGATAGCTTGGGAGCAGTAGATGAAGACATTGAAGAGGATAAGTTTGTAAGGAAAATACTTACAGGTCTGAGAGGAGATGAGAAGTGGAAGCCTTTCATATTGTCCATAGAATTGTCATTAGATCATTTTACTCCTGATCTTAATTAATTGCTAGGACACATGCTAAAACAACTTTTGAGCAGCACATTAAGGGAGATAATGATAGGAGTGCAAGTCAAGCTATGTACTCAAAGGACAAGAAAAAGAGTGGCAAAGGGAAGCAGTCAATTGATGATGATGATGAGGGAACTTCAAGTCAAGATAATTTCACAAAAGGAAAGATGAACTTTAGAGGTAAAGGAAGAGGAGGTAAGAACAAAGACAATACTAAAGCTTGTTGGATTTGTGGCAGAAGAAATCATTTGGCAAATGATTGTTGGTATAACAATCAAAATGGTGAAAGTAATAATCAGATCTTCAATCAAAGAGGTAGAGGAGGTAGAAATCAAAGAGGCAATTGATGACTGATATGGAAGCAAAAGTGAATGGACATACAGTTCAAATAGGAGATAACACCAAGCATAAAGTTGAAAGTATTGGATCAGTGAAGACAAAGAGTGGAAGCACACTCTTGAGCAAGGTACTTTATGTTCCTACTATTCCTAAAAACTTGATAGCTGTAGGAAAAATTGTGCAGAAGGGATATGAAGTAGATTCACAAATGATGGTGTTTATGTGCAAGATTCAAATCAAGGATATAGAAGCATCATTATAGGTCAAAAAGAAGGAAGACTCTTTACTCTCAAGGTCCAAGGTAATGTGGGACATGCATTGTTTACTTATGGAAGTCAAAAGATGTCTGAGTTAGACCTATGGCATAAAAGGCTAGGTCATTTCAATGAGAGAGCTATAAAAGAAATGTCAAAGAATCATATGGTGCTTGGATTTCCAAATGTTGAAGGTCAACACATGGTGTACAAGTGTGAAGCTTGTCAATTAGGTAAAGCACACAAAAGTTCATACAATAAATCAGGGTACAAGTATCAAATATGCTTGAGTTGGTTCATACAGATGTGTGGGGTCCTTCAAGGGACTATATCATAAATGGATCTAGATATTATGTGTTGTTTGTTGGTGATGCAACCAGATGGATTGCTTTATATGTAATCAAGGACAAATCAGAAGTGTTCAAGATATTCAAGCATTATCATGCTTATGCAAAAAGGATTATAGGACAAAAGCTCAAGAGGTTGAGATCAGATGGAGGGGGAGAGTATTTTTCTAAAGAGTCTGATGATTATTTATGGAATGCAGGTATAAAAAGAGAAGTAACTTGCAGGTACTCTCCTCAACAAAATAGAGTTGCAGAATGAAGAAATAGAACTCTTGTAGAATTGCAAGAGCAATGATGAAAGAGAAGAATTGTCCAAATTACTTATGGGCAGAAGCTATCAACACTGCAACATACCTTGTGAATAGGTTACCTTGTAAAGCTTTGGATGGAAAAACACCTTATGAAGCATGGTGGGGTAAGAAACCTACTCTTGATCATTGTAAGGTATTTGGATGTTTAGCATATGCTTATGTTCCTTCACAATTAAGACATAAGCTAGAACCCAAAGCAGAAAAGTATGTGTTTATTGGGTATGATGATAGATAGATGGGTTACAGATTGTGGAGTCCATCCACAAAGCAATTTGTCGTTACAAAAGATGTCACATTTGATGAGAAAAGCACATGGTATAGAGGGTCAACAAATGACTATGCAGATGTTGAAGAAATACAAAGGAAAGGGAAGACAATAGTAAGGGTGTATGAAGAAGATATTGATGATGTTGATTGTAAAAGTAATTTGCAGGGCAATGTTGAAGATGGGCCAAGATTTGATCCAGAATCAAATGTGGCTGAGAGTTCAAGGAGTGCAGAGGTGAGAAGATCTTTGAGAGAAAGGAAAGAACCTATGAGTTATAGTTATGATACATCTTTCTTAACAACAAAGATTATGCTTACATTGTGAAGATAGAAGAAGATCCAACCACATATGAAGAAGCTAAAGGTAAATAGAATTGGAAGAAGGCAATGTAAGAAGAGTATGATGCCCTACTTGAAAATGAAACATGGGAATTGGTGCCAAGGCCAAAGAATCAGAAGGTCATTGGATGTAAGTGGGTGTATAAAACAAAAAGATTTGCAGCAGATGGAAAGGTGTCTAGATACAAGGCTAGACTTGTGGTTAAAGATTATGCCCAAACTTATGGAGTAGATTATGATGAAACTTTTAGTCCAGTTGCTAAGATGTCTACAATTAGATCCCCAATTGTTATTGCTGCTTGTAAAGGATGGAAGTTATCACAATTAGATGTGAAGAATGCATTTCTGAATGGATACATTGCAAATGAAGTGCACATGGAGCAACCAGAGGGTTTCATGGATTCAATTGGATCAGATTATGTGTGTAAGCTCAAGAGAGCTTTGTATGGTTTGAAGCAGGCTCCAAGAGCATGGAATTACAGGCTTGTTAAGTTCTTGAATGAATGTGGATATCAAGCATCAAAGGCAAATAGTATCTTGCTAGTGAAGGCAAGTGAAAATGGATATATATACATGTGTATTTATGTTGATGATATTATTGTCACAAGAACAGATGCTCAAGGAATCAAGGAGCTTAAGAAACAAATAGAGAAGGAGTTTAAGATAAGTGATTTGGGAAACTTATCTTATGTCTTAGGAATGCAGATTGTGTATACTCAACATGGAGTATATGTTACACAAGAGAGATATTTGAAGAATCTTCTGGTCAAGTTCAACATGGAGGATTGCAAGTCTTCAACCACACCATTGGAGGTAAATCATAAGTTGAGCAGATATGGAGGTGAAGAATTTAAAGATATGAAGAAATATCAGAGTTTGGTAGGTAGTCTAATCTATGCAACCTTGACAAGGCCAGACCTATCATATGCAGTGTTATCACAATTTATGCATTGTCCAAAGAAGACTCATTGGATTGCAGCTCAAAGGGTACTCAGATATATCAAGGGAACTTTGAGTGAAGGTTTGTATTATGGATTCACTTTTGATACAAGAATCAAAGTGTTTAGTGATTCAGATTGGGCAGGTGATTCAAATGATAGAAGGTCTACTCATGGGTATCTTTGTTATATTGGATATAAATTAGTTTCTTGGTGTTCAAAGAAGCAACATACAATTGCTTTCTCATCCACCGAAGCTGAGTATAAAGGAATGGTAGAGGCTGCAAAAGAAGTGATATGGTTAAAGACCTTGTTAAAGAGCTTTGGAACTGATCAGAGTACTCCAATTATTTTTGGAGACAATATGAGTTCATTATATTTGGAAGCTAACCCTGTTTTTCATGCCAGGACTAAACACATAGAGATTCAGTATCATTTCTTGAGAGAAAAGGTACTTGATAAAGAGATTGCAGTATTGTATACTCCAACAAAAGAACAAGTTGCAGATATGTTGACAAAAAGCTTAGATGGACCTAAGCTATAGAAGTTCAAAGAGATGGTAGGAGTAAAAAAGAATGAAATAATCACAATTCGTGATTGAGGGGGAGCTGTTGGAACAAAGCAATCACAAATTGATGATTACAAAGAGCTTGAAGCAAGTCAATGGTCAGATTGAAGTGAAAGAAGTTATTTGAGAAAGTGAAGAGATTTCAGAATGGTAGCTTGTATACATATGTACATTACAGGTGGAAATTCTTGTACTATGAGTACAGGTGATCCTTAGGATGATAAGGAGTAATGCAATAGACACGGGATAAGTCTAGAAACATATGTATATAAGTCAATGATGTAAAGAAATAAGAGAGAGAGTCATTAGAAGCCAAGTGTCAATGAGTTAGATATGTAGAGAGTCATCTTCAGAAATTAGCAACGAATATTTCTCTGATTTCTCTCAGCATGTTCATGTGGATCTTTTGTACACATCTAATCTAGAAGCTAATGAAGATATATTAAAAGTTTCATGGCCTAATTCCTTTCATGCTGTGAGTATGATCAATAGGAACATGTGTATGGAAAGTCTGCAAGTAGACCTCCCAGAGTCGCACACTTTTTCGTGTCAATGATTTGCTTGGATCTCAGCGTACAGTGTAAAGTTTTTCATGAGTGAGCATTCAAAATCTAAGTTAGAAGGTAAGAAAGCTATGGCTAAAAGAAATTAGCAAAACAGGATCTGTGCTGTGAGAAATCA